>OX123208.2:28740593-29064961 GCA_944739405.2 Euclidia mi | reverse complement strand
AAAGCCCGATTACTCGACCCCGAAGGCGTACCGCCCCATAGGCCTCTTGCCCGTCATGGGCAAAATATATGAGAAGATGCTGATGGCCCGCCTCAGGTTTTATTTGTTACCCGGGATTAGTACTCGCCAGTACGGATTCATGCCACAAAGGAGCACCGAAGACTCCCTCTATACCTTAATGAAACACATTAGATCTAAACTCAAAGAGAAGAAAATTATCACATTAATTTCTCTAGATATAGAGGGAGCCTTCGACAATGCCTGGTGGCCGGCAATCAGGGTCCGACTGGCTGAGGAAAAGTGTCCTGAGAACCTGAGAGGGGTCATCAGCAGCTACCTCAGCGAGCGAAGAGTCAGGGTAAGGTACGCCGGAGAGGAGTACTGTAAAGAAACTGCGAAAGGCTGTGTACAAGGTTCAATCGGGGGCCCCACTCTCTGGAACCTTCTTTTAGACCCGCTCCTCAAGAGCTTGGAACCCAGAGAGATATACTCCCAGGCATTCGCGGATGACATAGTGTTGGTCGTCGATGGTGATACCGCGTTGGAAATAGAGACTCACGCGAATGGCGCCCTCGAACATGTTCGGGAGTGGGGTGTTCGTAATAAGTTAAATTTTGCACCACAAAAAACAAGTGCCATGGTGCTAACCAGAAGGTTAAAATACGACACCCCACGACTGAGCATGGGCGGGGTCGACATCAAGATGGCGAGGGATATGAAGCTGCTCGGTGTCACCATCGACGACAAACTTACATTCGGAAAACACATAACAAATGTCAGCAAGAAGGCCATTGCGGTCCACAAACAGTTGACCAGGGCAGCAAAAGTTAGCTGGGGTCTAAACCCTGAAGTCGTAAAGACAATTTACACCGCGGTCATTGAACCGATCGTGATGTACGCGGCCAGCGTGTGGGCGCCGGCAGCCCAAAAACTGGGGACGTCAAGACAGCTGGGCACAGTACAACGGGGTGTGGCACAGCAAATGTGCAAGGCGTACCGCACCGTCTCCCTGAATGCCTCCCTCTTGTTGGCTGGGGTGCTCCCACTCGATCTTCGCATACGCGAGGCGGCTTCGTTGTACGAAGCCAGGAGGGGGGCACCACAGCCGATACTGAGGGGCAGGGAGGTGGAGCGGATGGCCTCTGCACTCGAGTCTCCCCATCCCGCCGAGCGTATCGACCTGGAGTTTGGAATCCTGGGGGATCAAGAGCAGGCTAGCGCCAACCCAACCCCGGACGTATCTATTTACACGGACGGGAGCAAGATCGGTGGGCGCGTGGGGGCCGCGTTGTCCATATGGACAAACGGCACCGAGACACGCGTCCGCAAGTTGGCGTTACCTGCTTATTGCACGGTCTACCAGGCCGAACTTCTGGCGATATGCAAAGCGACTGGGGAGATTGTTAAGAGCGCGTCGTCGTCGTTCGGGGTCTTCAGCGACTCAATGGCGGCCTTGCAGTCGGTGAAAAACCACAGTTGCCTTCACCCCCTGGCGGTGGAAGCCAGAGATAAATTAACAACAGCATCTCGCCAGAACAAGCTAGTCAGCCTGTTCTGGGTAAAGGCTCACGCAGGGATCGAGGGCAACGAGAGGGTGGATCAGCTGGCTAAAGAGGCGGCCGAGAGTAGCAGGAGGGCTCCGGACTACGATCTGTGCCCGATTTCATTCGTCAAGCGTCACATCCGTTCGGGGACGCTTGACGAATGGAACCGGAGATACACCACCGGTGCTACAGCTGCCACGACGAAGTTGTTCTTCCCGGATGCGGTGGCCGCGTACACCACGATCAGGAAACTCAGCCTGGACGGGGTCATCACTCAGGCTTTGACTGGGCACGGTGGATTTTCAGAATACTTGACGCGATTCAAGTGTAGGGAAAATCCATCGTGCATTTGTGACCCCGTCCAGGAAGAGACGATTGAACATCTGCTCTTTTGCTGCCCTGTTCACGCTGTGGATCGCATGAACCTTGAGCAAGAATTAGGAGAGGTCGTTGACAGACACAGTGTTGCAAGAATAATGCAGGGTAAAGACAGGGACAAACTTGTAGAGTACTGCAAAAAAGTAGTGACAATTGTAAATAAACGCAATAAATAGGCATTAAAATTATGTACATTTATATTATGATAATATAGAATGCTACATATATTGTTATTATTAAGTATAAGAAATACAAGTAGGATAAAAGCAGTAGATATAAGAACCCTAGTCTAAGAAATACCAATGTAAGATGTAAAAGATAAAAAATTGTAAGTAGAAAATAAAAATACAATAAGCAAAGAAAGATAGAATAAGTAACCAATTGTAAATAAAAAGTAAAAAGATGTGTAAAACCCCTAATTTCAACACCTGCCTGGGTTCCTAGAAAGTAAGAAAAGAAATAAAGTTAAAATATTAGAATAGAATAGAGTCGATATGGGTGAGACCCCCCATGATAAGAATAAATGAGTGATGAATGAACAAGACAAAGTATGAGGAATGGAAGTACGAGAAGCATGCAAGCGAGAACTGGAATGACAAAGAGAATTAGTTTTAGTAAGGCGCCGAACAAACGCGGCGGTAGGACTGAAAAAAAAAAAAAAAAAAAAAAAAAAAAAACCTAACCTAACCTAACCTAACCTAACCTAACCTAACCTAACCTAACCTAACCTAACCTAACCTAACCTAACCTAACCTAACCTAACCTAACCTAACCTAACCTAACCTAACCTAACCTAACCTAACCTAACCTAACCTAACCTAACCTAACCTAACCTAACCTAACCTAACCTAACCTAACCTAACCTAACCTAACCTAACCTAACCTAACCTAACCTAACCTAACCTAACCTAACCTAACCTAACCTAACCTAACCTAACCTAACCTAACCTAACCTAACCTAACCTAACCTAACCTAACCTAACCTAACCTAACCTAACCTAACCTAACCTAACCTAACCTAACCTAACCTAACCTAACCTAACCTAACCTAACCTAACCTAACCTAACCTAACCTAACCTAACCTAACCTAACCTAACCTAACCTAACCTAACCTAACCTAACCTAACCTAACCTAACCTAACCTAACCTAACCTAACCTAACCTAACCTAACCTAACCTAACCTAACCTAACCTAACCTAACCTAACCTAACCTAACCTAACCTAACCTAACCTAACCTAACCTAACCTAACCTAACCTAACCTAACCTAACCTAACCTAACCTAACCTAACCTAACCTAACCTAACCTAACCTAACCTAACCTAACCTAACCTAACCTAACCTAACCTAACCTAACCTAACCTAACCTTTTTTTTTTTTTTTTTTTTTTGTTCACTACGGTGGTAAAACTCTCCTTATGAGTCATCTCGACTCCGCCAACCCAGCCATTAGAACGGCTGGGCTTGGGACTGGCGGAGGAGGTATGTGGAGGCTCTCCCCTACAGGCGTTCGGGGCATACCCACTAAAAACCACCGCGGTGTCCCTACGGGTCCCGTATGTTGGCGGGGTCACGCGATTCGCGATTTGCATTCTTTCTCGCGACCCCGCCCGGGATTGGCCCGCCATTGTTGTTGGCGGGCCCCGTCTACATATGATCTCGCAATCATCCATCAAACTTCTTGCATCCATCAAACTTCTTGCATCCATCACCTCACAAAGCTACTTGGGAGGCGGCGAGGACACGCACCGCCTCCCGCCTTTTGGCGGACAGGGAGCAGCCCCAGCGCTCACCGTCCGCAGGCACTAAGATAAATTACGGTGGTCGGAGGTCGTCTCTTGTACGGCGTCCCCGACGTCCGGACCTACGGTTGGGGAGAGGGCGATGTATTTCCCTCTCCCGCTCCGCCGCCTCCTTGCTCAGCATGACTCGAAGCAGTCATGCTGAGCAAGGAGGCGCTCAGAAGGAGGCGACGGCGTTCCAGGACCTCTCACTCCGGACCATAGACAGAACTACGGCCGGGAGCGAGAGGGTAACCGTATCGAGAACCGCGACCAGATCACGGCGCTGCGATGCCCAGGCTGGGCACTCCGCCAGTGTATGCAACGCCGTGTCTTCTACGGGGTCGCGGCTGCTGCCACAATGGTGGCATCCGGGCGTTTCCTCCCGGCCTATCCTCCACAAATACCGGCCAAAACAACCATGGCCGGTGAGGATTTGTGTCAGCCGGAAGGTGAGGACGCCGTGACGTCTCTCCGACCACTCTTCAACCACGGGACTTACCGCCACTATCGTGGCGTGCCCGGCGCTGGGGTGCACAAGTCTGCTCTTCCACTCCGCCACTAGGATCTGGCGGAGCTCCGACCGACGCGCCTCGATGTCACGGTGCGCCGGTCTCTCGCCCTGCTCCAGAGCTTGCTGGCGCCATGTATAGAGTGACGCCAGCAGCTCAGCTTCCAGATCCCAGGGCGGTGATCCGGCTAGGAGGCTCGCTGTCTCGAATGAGACCGTGCGGTAGCCTCGTATTAACCTGACGGCCATGGCGCGCTGCGGTGCGCGAAGCGCCGTGATATTGTGGGCCGTCAGGTCGTGGGCCCATATCGGGGCCCCGTAAAGGGCCATGGACCGCACGACTCCTTCGTAGAGCCTCCGGCAGGAGGCGGTTGGCCCCCCCAGATTGGGCAGCAGTCGCGATAATCCTGCCGCTGCCCCTAGAAGTTTGGGGGCCAAGCGTCCAAAGTGCTCACGGAAATCCCATCGGCTATCGAGTACGAGCCCCAGGTATTTTAGGCTCGTCCCAATGCCGATGCGGACCCCTCCTACCATAATGTGGGCCCCTGCGGGTGGCCGTTTCCGAGGCCCGTGGAAACAAATGGCCTCGGATTTAGAGAGGGCCACCTCTAGGCCCAAACGCCGGATCCTTCCAACGACTTGTGCGACCCCAGCGGTCGCCCTTATAGCCGCCGCCCGGTACGTCTTATCACTCGCAGTGACGAGGGTGTCGTCGGCGTAACAAGTGACACCCACGCCAGGGAGGAGCGTACCGCGCAGCACCCAGTCGTAGCCGATGTTCCACAGAAGGGGGCCGAGGACCGACCCCTGTGGAACACCGCACGACATAACTCGCCGACTAATACCGAGATGACTCGGGTAGACGATATTTCTCTCATTTAAATAATCCCCGACTATACGGCGGAGGTATGGAGGCACTCCATGATAAGTGAGTGCCTCACGAATACAACTCCAAGGCAGGGTGTTGAAAGCGTTGGCGATGTCAAGAGACACCGCCAAGACCACCCCGCCCCGGGAAACCTGTTCCTCCGCCAGACTCCTCACTGATTTTATGGCCTCTATTGTTGAGCGCCCTCGGCGGAAACCAAACTGCACGTCCGCCAAATCCGGGCCCACTGTGGTAAGGTGGTGGACGAGGCGCTCCGCGATGATATACTCAAAAATCTTCGCGACCTCGTCCAACAACACTATGGGCCGGTAGGCGGACGGGCTGTCCGCCGGGCGCCCTGCCTTTTTGATGAGGACCAGCTTCCCCGTTTTCCAGACTCGTGGAAACTGGCCCCCCTCAAGGCACGCTGTGAGGAGTCTCCCTAGTCGGGGTCCGAGCTCCTCCATTGCCAGGACCCACGCTCGGCCAGGAATGCCGTCGGGTCCTGGGGCGGTGTTTTTTATCCTCAACACCGCCGCTCGGAGTTCTACCCGAGTCACCTCGGGAACGTCGTCGTCTATGTCCGCGTTGGCTGCCGCGGAAGGCGGCGCCGTCATGGGCGGAGGGATATGTTCCGCCCGCGACGGGAACAGAGCGGCCACAACTTCTTCCACCAGCTCTGGCCGGAGACTTTCCGTTAGAGGGGGCGCCCAGGAACGTAGCTTGTTCCTGACCATTAAATATGGGCGCCCCCACGGATCTTCATTTAGCGTCTCCAGCAGTTCCTGGCGGGCGTCTTGCTTGGCCCGCCAGATAGCTTCCTTCAAGTTGCTCTTGGCCGCTCTGTATGCCTCGTACAATTCCGCCTCCCGGGCAATGGAATCGGGAGGGCGGCGACGCCTCCTGCGAAACCGGGCGTACTGGCGGCGCGCTGCGACACAGATTCGCCGCAACTGCGCGATGGTGTCGTTCCACCAGTACACCCGGCGTGGCCCAGACGTGTTACGGACTCTAGGCATCGCCGCATCGCAAACTTGCGTCATTGCCCCCCTGAACCAATCCGCCTCCATATTAATATCGTCAGGCCTGGAAGGTGTTGATACCCAGGCCTGAACTATGGAGGCTTCCAGGAGGGCCTCCCGATTCAGCCTTTTCAAGGCCCAACGCGGACCGCCCTCAATCGGGCCTCTTCGGACTGGGGCGTCGGAGTTGACTGTTTCGGCGGAGACGTCGAACCGAATATAACGATGGTCCGACAACGTCTCCACCTCCTCGACGACGCGCCAGTCTCGGATACGGCGTGCTAGTGCGGGGCTCGCGAATGAAACGTCCACAATGGAACCGCCCCGCTGACGCACGCACGTATGCACTGACCCCTGATTGAGGACGAGCAGGCCGTTCTCGACGGCCCACTGCTCCAGCAGCTCGCCTCTAGCGTCTGTAGCCGGAGAACCCCAAGCCGTAGACTTGGCGTTGAGGTCCCCGGCGAAGAGCACGACGCGAGGACGGCTGCGAGCGACGACGACGTTCAATTCGAGGAGATACTCCTCGAAGTCGGCGAGGGAACGGTTGGGTGAGAAGTAGCCACCCACCACAACCGTATCCTTTACGAGTGCTGCGACGCAGCCCCGCCCTCGGTAGATGTTCTCGAAGGACGGGGTGCGGGCGGCGGCTAACGAAATTAGCGCCACCGAGCCGCTGAGGTCCCCCACCCAATCGTCACGGGGGGGGATAAAATACGGCTCGGCGACGAGGGCGACGTTGATTGACCACTGCGCCATGCTCTGGAGAAGAAGATCCTGAGCCCTGGCGCAGTGGTTGATGTTCGCCTGGATAAGGCGGAGATATGGTGCCATTATTGGACATCCATTGTTGGCGTGACGCCTGGCGCCTTATTCGCCACGGGAGTGGCGCCCTTGTTGGCCGATTGGCCGTCTCTTGCTGCCTTCTTCTTGGTGGGTGCAGCGCAACTTTTTGTGCCGGCCCTATGGTCGGCCGGCTTGCCCGCCGCCGCACACAAAACGCAGTGCGGCGGGGCCTCGCAACTGGCGGCCAAATGGCCGGCCTGGCCGCATCTAAAGCAGCGGCCGCTGCAGTCTACCGCAGAGGTGCACTTTGCGCCTACGTGGCCACCGCTCAAACAGCGGAAGCACCTCTGCGGTTTCGGCTCCAGGAGCCGCACTTGCGCTGACACCCAGCCTATCAATACCCGACGGCCATCGGCCAACTTTTTAGCCACAGCCACTGGGCAAGTTAGAATAGCTGTGCCCATCCCAGCGCGGCCCGGGCGAATAGGACCGCACCTGATTTGATCCGGGGGACATTCCCCGGCCTTCGCGACGGCGGCAACCACTTCATCCGCAACTATCGAATCATCCAGGCCCCCGATCCGAACCTCGGCGCTCTTTTGGGGCCTGGTGATTTTTACGTCTTCCGCCGGCAGAAGTTGGCGGAGGCTCGAGGCTAGTGCATCTGCCTGCTGGGCGCTACCGGCCCCGGGCACCTCGATGAGGCGGGCCCCGGTCTGTGTGATTTTACACCGGAGGCCCGTCGTTATTCCTAACTTGGTGGGGTCGATAGCCCCACGCGCCTTCTTTAATAGCTCCGCGTAGGTGGTCCCCCGCTCCAAGGCTGCTGGTTGCAGCGTAAGAACTACTGCTGTGGAGCTGGGGGCGCGGAGCTTCTTTGCCGCCTTTTTGGCCGCCTTTTTCTCTTTCCTCGTTGCCTTTCTTCTGGCCTTCGCCGCTTTCTGTTTGTCGCCGACGGTCTGCCAGCCGTCAGGTCGTGGAGCTGGAGGGGCTGAGGTCACTGGCACGCTGGTCTGCTGGGCAGCGGGAGCGGGCTGGGCCTTCTTCTGCCCCCTCTTCCTGCCCTTTGGGGCGTTAGATGCCGCGGCTATATTCGGCGCCGTGGTCGTGGCCTGTCGTGTTGCAGCCGCTACATCCGCGTAGGAGGTTGACGGCTGCGGGGTCGGCTGTGGGGGCGGCTGGGGTTGTTGGGCCGCTTGTCGGCTCGCCGTAGGGGGCCTTATTAATAATTTGCCCTCCAGGGCGGAGAGGCTCTGCCTCATCTGGGCCATCTCTCTGCGGAGGGCAGCCAAGTCCTCCGTGGCCTTGTCCGGCGCATTGCCCTCCGCGCGCCTCTGGAATGCGATACGAAGCTCCTCTTGTTCGCGCCTAAGGGACGCGATTTCAGTGGCGAGGCGTGCGTTCTCCGCCTGCAGCTTCTTTGTCTCCTCAGACGCTGTGCGGCTGAGGAGAGCATCCGCGATCTCACTTATCGCGGCCACCGACTCCTTTAGGGACTTCTGACACGTCCCTTTAAGGCCCTTTGACTTTTTGGAGACCATAGTTATGGCCTCCAGGGCGCTTTTGAGGCGTGACCGCAGATCGGTGGCGGTAGCCTCATCCGGCTCGGTGGCGGAAGTCTCCGAGAGACGCGAGCTTCGTTCTGCGACCACTTTCTTCGTGGCCGCTTCGATGCACCTCTCTTCCTCCTCGTCGCGCTCGAGGAGCTTTGCGCGCCGCTTGGCGGCTGCGAGCTCCGCGCGAGCCTTGCCCAGGCCCACAAAGTGCCCGTGGGTGGGCGGTCGTCCACGGGTTTTGAAACCCCTCACTGTTAGTTTAGGTTTAGTGGGGGTTCCTTCATCGCTCGAAGCCGAGCCTGGCTCCGAGCGTGGGCGCTTGCGCAGTGCCCGACTTGGGCTTTCCGCGCTGCGCACGCTAATCATTGAGACTGTGGAGCTATCCGACTCGGACAGCTCCAACTGCTCCTTGAGCGATGTAACGCGCTCCGCGTTTGAACCCGCAATACTGGGCGTGCGGGTCGGTTCGTCAACCGACTTCGGTATGGGGGGGGTTTTTTGTAATAAAGAAACATCCATAATGAATCCCACGAGGGCGGGAGAAATAAAATGTCCACCCGGGCAGAGATCCCGCGATACCCGGGTAAGCCTAATACCTCAAGGGCGGCGGCTGGTGCCCTGAGGGGGCCGCACTAGGAACTGACCTCCCTGTCAGCCATGCATCCTCTCGCCGTGCGGCAGCAACTTAGGATTAGGGGATTTTTATAGTGCTTACCTTGCACGCGGTCCGGGCGGTTAAGCCAAGACCCTCGGTCCCGTAGACAGCCGCGAGACGTGACCACAGACACTGCAAACTACGGGATTACGAGATTGGGGTGACGGTGACAACGGGGCGGGGGGGGGGAGAGATTGAAAGAAGGGAAAAGAGAGAAAAAACTAAAAGATATAAAATAAAACAAAAACAAAAGGTAAAATAAAAAGGTATAAAAGTAAAATAAAAAGAGAAAGTAAAACGTAAAATAAACAAAACAAAAAAAAAAAAAAAAAAAAAAAAAAAAAAAAAAAAAAAAATTTAAAATAAAAGGCGTCCGAAGACGGAAGAAGAAAGACAGCCCCGCTGTCTGCTTGGCGGTAGGGTGAGTACACACCAAGCCCGTCAATGTCCCATCCCGTGTCCCCTCTGATGACCAGAGGAGTACCGGGAGGGACGTGAAGGCAGTGCCCAACGGGGACACTGCAAAGGAGCGGCGCCGCAAAAGGCGACACCGCCCGCCGACCGTCCCCACGGGTGGAGTCCCGCGGAGACAAGCAGCGCAAGCGCCACTCTTTGGTAACTTTTTAGTGAGGTTTTCTCCCTCTTAGTCCGAAGACCCGCGGGCAGGAGGCCAAAAAGCCCCCTGCTAACGCGTTGACCGGACGGTGGCCGGAGTTCGACCATGCCCGCAACCCACAAAAGGCGCAGGAAGCGAGCCCGCCCGCCCAAGTGTCCCCGCAAGACCCCAAAAGGAGCCGTACGGGAACGGGGTGGAAGCGGGGTCCCGAAGGACCCCCAATTCCGGGTGATTTTTTAGTGAGCTTGTCTTGCTCGCAGCCCGAAGACCCGCGGGCAGGAGGCCAAAAAGCCCCCTGCTAACGCGTTTTGACCGAACGGTGGTCGGAGTTCGACCATGCCCGCAACCCACAAAAGGCGCAGGAAGCGAGCCCGCCCGCCCAAGTGTCCCCGCAAGACCCCAAAAGGAGCCGTACGGGAACGGGTGGAAGCGGGGCCCCGAAGGACCCCCAATTCCGGGTAATTTTTTAGAGAGCTTGTCTTGCTCGCAGCCCGAAGACCCGCGGTCCCGAAAGAGTCGGGATTACGCGTTGGTAACCGGACGGTAGTCGGAGTTCGACCCACCGTCCGCCCACTGTCAGAATTAGCCGCGAGCAGCAGCTTGCTACTCGCGTTGCCCGGGGTGCACCACGCGGAGGTTTCTGACACGCACCCCAACCTAACCTAACCTAACCTTTTTTTTTTTTTTTTTTTTTTTTTTTTTTTGTTCACTACGGTGGTAAAACTCTCCTTATGAGTCATCTCGACTCCGCCAACCCAGCCATTAGAACGGCTGGGCTTGGGACTGGCGGAGGAGGTATGTGGAGGCTCTCCCCTACAGGCGTTCGGGGCATACCCACTAAAAACCACCGCGGTGTCCCTACGGGTCCCGTATGTTGGCGGGGTCACGCGATTCGCGATTTGCATTCTTTCTCGCGACCCCGCCCGGGATTGGCCCGCCATTGTTGTTGGCGGGCCCCGTCTACATATGATCTCGCAATCATCCATCAAACTTCTTGCATCCATCAAACTTCTTGCATCCATCACCTCACAAAGCTACTTGGGAGGCGGCGAGGACACGCACCGCCTCCCGCCTTTTGGCGGACAGGGAGCAGCCCCAGCGCTCACCGTCCGCAGGCACTAAGATAAATTACGGTGGTCGGAGGTCGTCTCTTGTACGGCGTCCCCGACGTCCGGACCTACGGTTGGGGAGAGGGCGATGTATTTCCCTCTCCCGCTCCGCCGCCTCCTTGCTCAGCATGACTGCTTCGCAGAAGGAGGCGACGGCGTTCCAGGACCTCTCACTCCGGACCATAGACAGAACTACGGCCGGGAGCGAGAGGGTAACCGTATCGAGAACCGCGACCAGATCACGGCGCTGCGATGCCCAGGCTGGGCACTCCGCCAGTGTATGCAACGCCGTGTCTTCTACGGGGTCGCGGCTGCTGCCACAATGGTGGCATCCGGGCGTTTCCTCCCGGCCTATCCTCCACAAATACCGGCCAAAACAACCATGGCCGGTGAGGATTTGTGTCAGCCGGAAGGTGAGGACGCCGTGACGTCTCTCCGACCACTCTTCAACCACGGGACTTACCGCCACTATCGTGGCGTGCCCGGCGCTGGGGTGCACAAGTCTGCTCTTCCACTCCGCCACTAGGATCTGGCGGAGCTCCGACCGACGCGCCTCGATGTCACGGTGCGCCGGTCTCTCGCCCTGCTCCAGAGCTTGCTGGCGCCATGTATAGAGTGACGCCAGCAGCTCAGCTTCCAGATCCCAGGGCGGTGATCCGGCTAGGAGGCTCGCTGTCTCGAATGAGACCGTGCGGTAGCCTCGTATTAACCTGACGGCCATGGCGCGCTGCGGTGCGCGAAGCGCCGTGATATTGTGGGCCGTCAGGTCGGCCCCGTAAAGGGCCATGGACCGCACGACTCCTTCGTAGAGCCTCCGGCAGGAGGCGGTTGGCCCCCCCAGATTGGGCAGCAGTCGCGATAATCCTGCCGCTGCCCCTAGAAGTTTGGGGGCCAAGCGTCCAAAGTGCTCACGGAAATCCCATCGGCTATCGAGTACGAGCCCCAGGTATTTTAGGCTCGTCCCAATGCCGATGCGGACCCCTCCTACCATAATGTGGGCCCCTGCGGGTGGCCGTTTCCGAGGCCCGTGGAAACAAATGGCCTCGGATTTAGAGAGGGCCACCTCTAGGCCCAAACGCCGGATCCTTCCAACGACTTGTGCGACCCCAGCGGTCGCCCTTATAGCCGCCGCCCGGTACGTCTTATCACTCGCAGTGACGAGGGTGTCGTCGGCGTAACAAGTGACACCCACGCCAGGGAGGAGCGTACCGCGCAGCACCCAGTCGTAGCCGATGTTCCACAGAAGGGGGCCGAGGACCGACCCCTGTGGAACACCGCACGACATAACTCGCCGACTAATACCGAGATGACTCGGGTAGACGATATTTCTCTCATTTAAATAATCCCCGACTATACGGCGGAGGTATGGAGGCACTCCATGATAAGTGAGTGCCTCACGAATACAACTCCAAGGCAGGGTGTTGAAAGCGTTGGCGATGTCAAGAGACACCGCCAAGACCACCCCGCCCCGGGAAACCTGTTCCTCCGCCAGACTCCTCACTGATTTTATGGCCTCTATTGTTGAGCGCCCTCGGCGGAAACCAAACTGCACGTCCGCCAAATCCGGGCCCACTGTGGTAAGGTGGTGGACGAGGCGCTCCGCGATGATATACTCAAAAATCTTCGCGACCTCGTCCAACAACACTATGGGCCGGTAGGCGGACGGGCTGTCCGCCGGGCGCCCTGCCTTTTTGATGAGGACCAGCTTCCCCGTTTTCCAGACTCGTGGAAACTGGCCCCCCTCAAGGCACGCTGTGAGGAGTCTCCCTAGTCGGGGTCCGAGCTCCTCCATTGCCAGGACCCACGCTCGGCCAGGAATGCCGTCGGGTCCTGGGGCGGTGTTTTTTATCCTCAACACCGCCGCTCGGAGTTCTACCCGAGTCGCCTCGGGAACGTCGTCGTCTATGTCCGCGTTGGCTGCCGCGGAAGGCGGCGCCGTCATGGGCGGAGGGATATGTTCCGCCCGCGACGGGAACAGAGCGGCCACAACTTCTTCCACCAGCTCTGGCCGGAGACTTTCCGTTAGAGGGGGCGCCCAGGAACGTAGCTTGTTCCTGACCATTAAATATGGGCGCCCCCACGGATCTTCATTTAGCGTCTCCAGCAGTTCCTGGCGGGCGTCTTGCTTGGCCCGCCAGATAGCTTCCTTCAAGTTGCTCTTGGCCGCTCTGTATGCCTCGTACAATTCCGCCTCCCGGGCAATGGAATCGGGAGGGCGGCGACGCCTCCTGCGAAACCGGGCGTACTGGCGGCGCGCTGCGACACAGATTCGCCGCAACTGCGCGATGGTGTCGTTCCACCAGTACACCCGGCGTGGCCCAGACGTGTTACGGACTCTAGGCATCGCCGCATCGCAAACTTGCGTCATTGCCCCCCTGAACCAATCCGCCTCCATATTAATATCGTCAGGCCTGGAAGGTGTTGATACCCAGGCCTGAACTATGGAGGCTTCCAGGAGGGCCTCCCGATTCAGCCTTTTCAAGGCCCAACGCGGACCGCCCTCAATCGGGCCTCTTCGGACTGGGGCGTCGGAGTTGACTGTTTCGGCGGAGACGTCGGACCGAATATAACGATGGTCCGACAACGTCTCCACCTCCTCGACGACGCGCCAGTCTCGGATACGGCGTGCTAGTGCGGGGCTCGCGAATGAAACGTCCACAATGGAACCGCCCCGCTGACGCACGCACGTATGCACTGACCCCTGATTGAGGACGAGCAGGCCGTTCTCGACGGCCCACTGCTCCAGCAGCTCGCCTCTAGCGTCTGTAGCCGGAGAACCCCAAGCCGTAGACTTGGCGTTGAGGTCCCCGGCGAAGAGCACGACGCGAGGACGGCTGCGAGCGACGACGACGTTCAATTCGAGGAGATACTCCTCGAAGTCGGCGAGGGAACGGTTGGGTGAGAAGTAGCCACCCACCACAACCGTATCCTTTACGAGTGCTGCGACGCAGCCCCGCCCTCGGTAGATGTTCTCGAAGGACGGGGTGCGGGCGGCGGCTAACGAAATTAGCGCCACCGAGCCGCTGAGGTCCCCCACCCAATCGTCACGGGGGGGGATAAAATACGGCTCGGCGACGAGGGCGACGTTGATTGACCACTGCGCCATGCTCTGGAGAAGAAGATCCTGAGCCCTGGCGCAGTGGTTGATGTTCGCCTGGATAAGGCGGAGATATGGTGCCATTATTGGACATCCATTGTTGGCGTGACGCCTGGCGCCTTATTCGCCACGGGAGTGGCGCCCTTGTTGGCCGATTGGCCGTCTCTTGCTGCCTTCTTCTTGGTGGGTGCAGCGCAACTTTTTGTGCCGGCCCTATGGTCGGCCGGCTTGCCCGCCGCCGCACACAAAACGCAGTGCGGCGGGGCCTCGCAACTGGCGGCCAAATGGCCGGCCTGGCCGCATCTAAAGCAGCGGCCGCTGCAGTCTACCGCAGAGGTGCACTTTGCGCCTACGTGGCCACCGCTCAAACAGCGGAAGCACCTCTGCGGTTTCGGCTCCAGGAGCCGCACTTGCGCTGACACCCAGCCTATCAATACCCGACGGCCATCGGCCAACTTTTTAGCCACAGCCACTGGGCAAGTTAGAATAGCTGTGCCCATCCCAGCGCGGCCCGGGCGAATAGGACCGCACCTGATTTGATCCGGGGGACATTCCCCGGCCTTCGCGACGGCGGCAACCACTTCATCCGCAACTATCGAATCATCCAGGCCCCCGATCCGAACCTCGGCGCTCTTTTGGGGCCTGGTGATTTTTACGTCTTCCGCCGGCAGAAGTTGGCGGAGGCTCGAGGCTAGTGCATCTGCCTGCTGGGCGCTACCGGCCCCGGGCACCTCGATGAGGCGGGCCCCGGTCTGTGTGATTTTACACCGGAGGCCCGTCGTTATTCCTAACTTGGTGGGGTCGATAGCCCCACGCGCCTTCTTTAATAGCTCCGCGTAGGTGGTCCCCCGCTCCAAGGCTGCTGGTTGCAGCGTAAGAACTACTGCTGTGGAGCTGGGGGCGCGGAGCTTCTTTGCCGCCTTTTTGGCCGCCTTTTTCTCTTTCCTCGTTGCCTTTCTTCTGGCCTTCGCCGCTTTCTGTTTGTCGCCGACGGTCTGCCAGCCGTCAGGTCGTGGAGCTGGAGGGGCTGAGGTCACTGGCACGCTGGTCTGCTGGGCAGCGGGAGCGGGCTGGGCCTTCTTCTGCCCCCTCTTCCTGCCCTTTGGGGCGTTAGATGCCGCGGCTATATTCGGCGCCGTGGTCGTGGCCTGTCGTGTTGCAGCCGCTACATCCGCGTAGGAGGTTGACGGCTGCGGGGTCGGCTGTGGGGGCGGCTGGGGTTGTTGGGCCGCTTGTCGGCTCGCCGTAGGGGGCCTTATTAATAATTTGCCCTCCAGGGCGGAGAGGCTCTGCCTCATCTGGGCCATCTCTCTGCGGAGGGCAGCCAAGTCCTCCGTGGCCTTGTCCGGCGCATTGCCCTCCGCGCGCCTCTGGAATGCGATACGAAGCTCCTCTTGTTCGCGCCTAAGGGACGCGATTTCAGTGGCGAGGCGTGCGTTCTCCGCCTGCAGCTTCTTTGTCTCCTCAGACGCTGTGCGGCTGAGGAGAGCATCCGCGATCTCACTTATCGCGGCCACCGACTCCTTTAGGGACTTCTGACACGTCCCTTTAAGGCCCTTTGACTTTTTGGAGACCATAGTTATGGCCTCCAGGGCGCTTTTGAGGCGTGACCGCAGATCGGTGGCGGTAGCCTCATCCGGCTCGGTGGCGGAAGTCTCCGAGAGACGCGAGCTTCGTTCTGCGACCACTTTCTTCGTGGCCGCTTCGATGCACCTCTCTTCCTCCTCGTCGCGCTCGAGGAGCTTTGCGCGCCGCTTGGCGGCTGCGAGCTCCGCGCGAGCCTTGCCCAGGCCCACAAAGTGCCCGTGGGTGGGCGGTCGTCCACGGGTTTTGAAACCCCTCACTGTTAGTTTAGGTTTAGTGGGGGTTCCTTCATCGCTCGAAGCCGAGCCTGGCTCCGAGCGTGGGCGCTTGCGCAGTGCCCGACTTGGGCTTTCCGCGCTGCGCACGCTAATCATTGAGACTGTGGAGCTATCCGACTCGGACAGCTCCAACTGCTCCTTGAGCGATGTAACGCGCTCCGCGTTTGAACCCGCAATACTGGGCGTGCGGGTCGGTTCGTCAACCGACTTCGGTATGGGGGGGGTTTTTTGTAATAAAGAAACATCCATAATGAATCCCACGAGGGCGGGAGAAATAAAATGTCCACCCGGGCAGAGATCCCGCGATACCCGGGTAAGCCTAATACCTCAAGGGCGGCGGCTGGTGCCCTGAGGGGGCCGCACTAGGAACTGACCTCCCTGTCAGCCATGCATCCTCTCGCCGTGCGGCAGCAACTTAGGATTAGGGGATTTTTATAGTGCTTACCTTGCACGCGGTCCGGGCGGTTAAGCCAAGACCCTCGGTCCCGTAGACAGCCGCGAGACGTGACCACAGACACTGCAAACTACGGGATTACGAGATTGGGGTGACGGTGACAACGGGGCGGGGGGGGGGAGAGATTGAAAGAAGGGAAAAGAGAGAAAAAACTAAAAGATATAAAATAAAACAAAAACAAAAGGTAAAATAAAAAGGTATAAAAGTAAAATAAAAAGAGAAAGTAAAACGTAAAATAAACAAAACAAAAAAAAAAAAAAAAAAAAAAAAAAAAAAAAAAAAAAAAAAAAAAAAAAAAAAAAAAAAAATTTTAAATAAAAGGCGTCCGAAGACGGAAGAAGAAAGACAGCCCCGCTGTCTGCTTGGCGGTAGGGTGAGTACACACCAAGCCCGTCAATGTCCCATCCCGTGTCCCCTCTGATGACCAGAGGAGTACCGGGAGGGACGTGAAGGCAGTGCCCAACGGGGACACTGCAAAGGAGCGGCGCCGCAAAAGGCGACACCGCCCGCCGACCGTCCCCACGGGTGGAGTCCCGCGGAGACAAGCAGCGCAAGCGCCACTCTTTGGTAACTTTTTAGTGAGGTTTTCTCCCTCTTAGTCCGAAGACCCGCGGGCAGGAGGCCAAAAAGCCCCCTGCTAACGCGTTGACCGGACGGTGGCCGGAGTTCGACCATGCCCGCAACCCACAAAAGGCGCAGGAAGCGAGCCCGCCCGCCCAAGTGTCCCCGCAAGACCCCAAAAGGAGCCGTACGGGAACGGGGTGGAAGCGGGGTCCCGAAGGACCCCCAATTCCGGGTGATTTTTTAGTGAGCTTGTCTTGCTCGCAGCCCGAAGACCCGCGGGCAGGAGGCCAAAAAGCCCCCTGCTAACGCGTTTTGACCGAACGGTGGTCGGAGTTCGACCATGCCCGCAACCCACAAAAGGCGCAGGAAGCGAGCCCGCCCGCCCAAGTGTCCCCGCAAGACCCCAAAAGGAGCCGTACGGGAACGGGTGGAAGCGGGGCCCCGAAGGACCCCCAATTCCGGGTAATTTTTTAGAGAGCTTGTCTTGCTCGCAGCCCGAAGACCCGCGGTCCCGAAAGAGTCGGGATTACGCGTTGGTAACCGGACGGTAGTCGGAGTTCGACCCACCGTCCGCCCACTGTCAGAATTAGCCGCGAGCAGCAGCTTGCTACTCGCGTTGCCCGGGGTGCACCACGCGGAGGTTTCTGACACGCACCCCAACCTTTTTTTTTTTTTTTTTTTTGGTGTCGGGTTGGAAAATCCTCATGGAGTCCCTCCGCCCCGGGGGAAGGACGAAGGGGACTGTCAGACTCTTACTGACTAAAAACCAACCCGTGTTCCTCATGTACCCGTGTGTCGGAGGGTAGGGATTCGCATAAGCATTCATCGCAACCCCCCGACGGGTATTGGCCCGCCAGATGGTCAGGCGGGCCCCGCACAAAACCCCCTTGGCGGCGGATTAAGGTGTTGGGCTCCGCCGCCAAAACACTCAGCGGCCGCAGAGGATAGGGAGGACGGCAACGCAACACCGCATCTCCTCTTCCTCTGCGGCCCCACCGCGACGCATCGAATGGTGCGCCCCCATTTGGTCGCGGGAGATAGGGCGCGCGGCAACGCAACACCGACACGCCTCTCCTCCCACGACCGCACCCGACTGCGAGGGACAGACAGAACTGTCCCCCGCACCCGCACCGTTGGACGCATCCTGCGCAGGCCCCGTCAAGCCCACGCGGAGCGTCCCCTCCTGGATCCCTCTTAGCTTCACCGCGGGACACCAATCCACGGTTACTGAGCCCCCCCACCACGACAAGGTGGAGATCCCACGGGGGGGGACGCACCCCAACCTAACCTAACCTAACCTAACCTAACCTTTTTTTTTTTTTTTTTTTTGTTCACTACGGTGGTAAAACTCTCCTTATGAGTCATCTCAACTCCGCCAACCCAGCCATTAGAACGGCTGGGCTTGGGACTGGCGGAGGAGGTATGTGGAGGCTCTCCCCTACAGGCGTTCGGGGCATACCCACTAAAAACCACCGCGGTGTCCCTACGGGTCCCGTATGTTGGCGGGGTCACGCGATTCGCGATTTGCATTCTTTCTCGCGACCCCGCCCGGGATTGGCCCGCCGTTGTTGTTGGCAGGCCCCGTCTACATATGATCTCGCAATCATCCATCAAACTTCTTGCATCCATCAAACTTCTTGCATCCATCACCTCACAAAGCTACTTGGGAGGCGGCGAGGACACGCACCGCCTCCCGCCTTTTGGCGGACAGGGAGCAGCCCCAGCGCTCACCGTCCGCAGGCACTAAGATAAATTACGGTGGTCGGAGGTCGTCTCTTGTACGGCGTCCCCGACGCCCGGACCTACGGTTGGGGAGAGGGCGATGTATTTCCCTCTCCCGCTCCGCCGCCTCCTTGCTCAGCATGACTGCTTCGCAGAAGGAGGCGACGGCGTTCCAGGACCTCTCACTCCGGACCATAGACAGAACTACGGCCGGGAGCGAGAGGGTAACCGTATCGAGAACCGCGACCAGATCACGGCGCTGCGATGCCCAGGCTGGGCACTCCGCCAATGTATGCAGCGCCGTGTCTTCTACGGGGTCGCGGCTGCTGCCACAATGGTGGCATCCGGGCGTTTCCTCCCGGCCTATCCTCCACAAATACCGGCCAAAACAACCATGGCCGGTGAGGATTTGTGTCAGCCGGAAGGTGAGGACGCCGTGACGTCTCTCCGACCACTCTTCAAGCACGGGACTTACCGCCACTATCGTGGCGTGCCCGGCGCTGGGGTGCACAAGTCTGCTCTTCCACTCCGCCACTAGGATCTGGCGGAGCTCCGACCGACGCGCCTCGATATCACGGTGCGCCGGTCTCTCGCCCTGCTCCAGAGCTTGCTGGCGCCATGTATAGAGTGACGCCAGCAGCTCAGCTTCCAGATCCCAGGGCGGTGATCCGGCTAGGAGGCTCGCTGTCTCGAAGGAGACCGTGCGGTAGCCTCGTATTAACCTGACGGCCATGGCGCGCTGCGGTGCGCGAAGCGCCGTGGTATTGTGGGCCGTCAGGTCGTGTGCCCATATCGGGGCCCCGTAAAGGGCCATGGACCGCACGACTCCTTCGTAGAGCCTCCGGCAGGAGGCGGTTGGCCCCCCCAGATTGGGCAGCAGTCGCGATAATCCTGCCGCTGCCCCTAGAAGTTTGGGGGCCAAGCGTCTAAAATGCTCACGGAAATCCCATCGGCTATCGAGTACGAGCCCCAGGTATTTTAGGCTCGTCCCAATGCCGATGCGGACCCCTCCTACCATAATGTGGGCCCCTGCGGGTGGCCGTTTCCGAGGCCCGTGGAAACAAATGGCCTCGGATTTAGAGAGGGCCACCTCTAGGCCCAAACGCCGGATCCTTCCAACGACTTGTGCGACCCCAGCGGTCGCCCTTATAGCCGCCGCCCGGTACGTCTTATCACTCGCAGTGACGAGGGTGTCGTCGGCGTAACAAGTGACACCCACGCCAGGGAGGAGCGTACCGCGCAGCACCCAGTCGTAGCCGATGTTCCAAAGAAGGGGGCCGAGGACCGACCCCTGTGGAACACCGCACGACATAACTCGCCGACTTTGACCGAGATGACTCGGGTAGACAATTGCTCTCTCATTGAGATAATCCCCGACTATGCGGCGGAGGTATGGAGGCACTCGGTGATAATTGAGTGCCTCACGAATACAACTCCAGGGCAGGGTGTTGAAAGCGTTGGCGATGTCAAGAGACACCGCCAAGACCACCCCGCCCCGGGAAACCTGTTCCTCCGCCAGACTCCTCACTGATTTTATGGCCTCTATTGTTGAGCGCCCTCGGCGGAAACCAAACTGCACGTCCGCCAAATCCGGGCCCACCGTAGTAAGGTGGTGGACGAGGCGCTCCGCGATGATATACTCGAAGATCTTCGCGACCTCGTCCAACAACACTATGGGCCGGTAGGCGGACGGGCTGTCCGCCGGGCGCCCTGCCTTTCTGATGAGGACCAGTTTCCCCGTTTTCCAGGCTCGTGGAAACTGGCCCCCCTCAAGGCACGCTGTGAGGAGTCTCCCTAGTCGGGGTCCGAGCTCCTCTATTGCCAGGACCCACGCTCGGCCAGGAATGCCGTCGGGTCCTGGGGCGGTGTTTTTGATCCGTAACACCGCCGCTCGGAGTTCTACCCGAGTCACCTCGGGAACGTCGTCGTCTATGTCCGCGTTAGCTGCCGCGGAAGGCGGCGCCGTCATGGGCGGAGGGATGTGTTCCGCCCGTGACGGGAACAGAGCGGCCACAACTTCTTCAACTAGCTGTGGCCGGAGACTTTCCGTTAGAGGGGGCGCCCAGGAACGTAACTTGTTCCTGACCATTAAATATGGGCGCCCCCACGGATCTTCGTTGAGCGTCTCCAGCAGTTCCTGGCGGGCGTCTTGCTTGGCCCGCCAGATAGCTTCTTTAAGTTCACTTTTTGCCGCTCTGTATGCCTCATACAATGCCGCCTCCCGGGCGATGGAATCGGGAGGGCGGCGACGCCTCCTGCGAAACCGGGCGTACTGGCGGCGCGCTGCGACGCACATTCGCCGCAACTGCGCGATGGTGTCATTCCACCAGTACACCCGGCGTGGCCCAGACGTGCTTCGGACTCTAGGCATCGCCGCATCGCAAACTTGCGTCATTGCCCCCCTGAACCAATTCGCCTCCATATTGATATCGTCAGGCCTGGAAGGTGTTGATACCCAGGCCTGAACTATGGAGGCTTCCAGGAGGGCCTCCCGATTCAGCCTTTTCAAGGCCCAACGCGGACCGCCCTCAATCGGGCCTCTTCGGACTGGGGCGTCGGAGTTGACTGTTTCGGCGGAGACGTCGAACCGAATATAGCGGTGGTCCGACAACGTCTCCACCTCCTCGACGACGCGCCAGTCTCGGATACGGCGTGCTAGTGCGGGGCTCGCAAAAGAAACGTCCACAATGGAACCGCCCCGCTGACGCACGCACGTATGCACTGACCCCTGATTGAGGACGAGCAGGCCGTTCTCGACGGCCCACTGCTCCAGCAGCTCGCCTCTAGCGTCCGTGGCCGGAGAACCCCAAGCCGTAGACTTGGCGTTGAGGTCCCCGGCGAAGAGCACGACGCGAGGACGGCTGCGAGCGACGACGACGTTCAATTCGAGGAGATACTCCTCGAAGTCGGCGAGGGAACGGTTGGGTGAGAAGTAGCCACCCACCACAACCGTATCCTTTACGAGTGCTGCGACGCAGCCCCGCCCTCGGTAGATATTCTCGAAGGACGGGGTGCGGGCGGCGGCTAACGAAATTAACGCCACCGAGCCGCTGAGGTCCCCCACCCAATCGTCACGGGGGGGGATAAAGTACGGCTCGGCGACGAGGGCGACGTTGATTGACCACTGCGCCATGCTCTGGAGAAGAAGATCCTGAGCCCTGGCGCAGTGGTTTAAATTCGCTTGAATGAAGCGCAAATATGGAGCCATTATTCTTGGTCCATTTGTGGCGTGCCGCCTAACGCCTTAGTGGCCACTGAAGTGGCGCCCTTGTTGGCCGATTGGCTGTCCTTTGCGCCCTGCTTCTTCTTGGTGGGTGCAGCGCAACTTTTTGTGCCGGCCCTATGATCGGCCGGCTTGCCCGCCGCCGCACACAAAACGCAATGCGGCGGGGCCTCACAGCTGCCGGCCAAATGGCCGGGCTGGCCGCATCTAAAGCAGCGGCCACTGCAGTCGACCGCAGAGGTGCACTTTGCGCCTACGTGGCCACTGCTCAAACAGCGGAAGCACCTCTGCGGTTTCGGCTCCAGGAGCCGCACTTGCGCTGACACCCAGCCTATCAATACCCGACGGCCATCGGCCAACTTTTTAGCCACAGCCACGGGGCAGGTGATTACGGCTGTGCCCATACCGGCACGGCCCGGACGAATCGGGCCGCACCGGATTTGTTCCGGGGGACATTCCCCAGCCTTAGAGACCGCGGCAACGACTTCGTCCACAATAATCGAATCATCCAGGCCCCCGATTCGAACTTCTGCACACTTTTGGGGCCTGGTGATTTTGACATCCTCCGCCGGAAGGAGTTGGCGAAGGCTCAAAGCCAGTGCGTCGGCCTGCTGGGCGCTACCGGCCCCAGGCACCTCGATGAGGCGGGCCCCGGTCTGTGTGATTTTACACCGGAGGCCCGTCGTTATTCCTAGCGTGGTGGGGTCGATAGCCCCACGCGCCTTCTTTAAGAGCTCCGCATAGGTGGTCCCCCGCTCCAACGCTGCAGGTTGCAGTGTTAATACCACTGCAGTGGAGCTGGGGGTGCGGAGCTTCTTTGCCGCCTTCTTCGCCGCCTTCTTTTCCTTCTTTTTGGCCTTTCTTCTTTCCTTCGCCGCTTGTTGCTTCTCCCCGACGGTCTGCCAGCCGTCAGGTCGGGGAGCTGGGGGGGCGGAGGTCGCCGGCACGTTGGTTTGCTGGGCAGCAGGAGCGGGCTGGGCCTTCTTTTGGCCCCTCTTCCTGCCCTTTGGGGCGTTAGTTGCCGCGGCTTTCTTGGGCGCCGTGGTCGTGGCCTGTCGTGGTGCAGCCGCTGCAGCCGCGTATGATGTTGACGGCTGCGGCTGTGGCTGCGGGGGTGGCTGCGGTTGCTGGGCCGCTTGCCGGCTCGCTAGTGGAGGACTTATTATTCTGCCCTCCAGGGCAGAGAGACACTGCCTCATTTGAGCCATCTCTCTTCGGAGGGCAACCAAGTCCTCCGAGGCCTTCGCCGGTGCGTCGGTACTGGCCCGCTTCTGGATAGCACCGCGGAGCTCTTCATGTTCGCGCCTTAGGGCCGCGATTTCGTTGGCGAGGCGGGCGTTCTCCGCCTGCAGCTTCCTGGTCTCCTCAGACGCTGTGCGACTGAGGAGAACGTCTGCGATTTCATTAATCGCGGCCACCGACTCCTTAAGGGACTTCTGACACGTCCCTTTAAGGCCCTTCGACTTTTTGGAGACCATAGTTATGGCCTCCAGGGCGCTTTTGAGGCGTGACCGCAGGTTGGTAGCGGTGGCCTCATCCGGCTCGGTGGCGGAAGTCTCCGAGAGACGCGAACTTCGATCTGCGACCACTTTCTTCGTGGCCGCTTCGATGCACCTCTCTTCCTCCTCGTCGCGCTCGAGGAGCTTTGCGCGCCGCTTGGCGGCTGCGAGCTCCGCGCGAGCCTTGCCCAGGCCCACAAAGTGCCCGTGGGTGGGCGGTCGTCCACGGGTTTTGAAACCCCTCACCGTAAGTTTCGGCTTAGTGGGGGTTCCTTCATCGCTCGAAGCCGACCCTGGCTCCGAGCGTGGGCGCTTGCGCAGTGCCCGACTTGGGCTTTCCGCGCTGCGCACGCTGATCATAGAAACTGTTGAGCTGTCCGACTCGGACAGCTCCAACTGCTCCTTGAGCGCATTTATGCGCTCTGCACTTGAACTCGCAGAACTGGGCGTGCGAGTTTCCGGTTTGTCGACCGACTTCGGTATAGTTTTTTGGTTTGTGATTTTCGGTTCCATAATATAACCCACGAGTGCGGGAGAAATAAATGGTCGACCCGGGCAGAGATCCCGCAATACCCGGGCAAGCCTAATACCTCAGGGCGGCGGCTGGTGCCCTGAGGGGGCCGCACTAGAGACTGACCTCCCTGTCAGCCACGCATCTCCTCGCCGTGCGGCAGCAACTTGAGATTAGGGGATTTTTATAGTGCTTACCTTGCACGCGGTCCGGGCGGTTAAGCCAAGACCCTCGGTCCCGTAGACAGCCGCGAGACGTGACCACAGACACTGCAAACTACGGGATTACGATCTAATCTGGGACGGTGACAACGAAGGTGGAAGAGGGGAAAAGGAAAGAATAAAAGGGGGAAAGGTATAAAGGGGAGGGTTAAAGAAGAAAAAATAAAATAAAGGTAAAAGTGTAAAAATAAAGGTAAAAGGGGAAGAACAAAAAATAAAAATGTCCGAAGACGGAAGGAAGTAAACCCCCGCTGTCTGCCCGGCGGCAGTGCGAGTGCACACCGAGCCCGTCCGACACCCCATCCCGTGTCCACTCTGCCCAGGCAGAGAAGTACCGGGAGAGGCGGTAGCACCCAAAGTGGGCGCAGGAAGCAGGGCCAGGAAAACAGGCCCGCACTCCCAGCGGCGCCGAGAAGCGCCACTCTATGGTAACTTTTTAGTGAGGTTTTCTCCCTCTTAGTCCGAAAACCCGCGGGCAGGAGGCCAAAAGCCCCCTGCTAACGCGTTGACCGGACGGTGGTCGGAGTTCGACCATGCCCGCAACCCACAAAAGGCGCAGGAAGCGAGCCCGCCCGCCCAAGTGTCCCCGCAAGACCCCAAAAAGAGCCGTACGGGAACGGGGTGGAAGCGGGGCCCCGAAGGACCCCCAATTCCGGGTGATTTTTTAGTGAGCTTGTCTTGCTCGCAGCCCGAAGACCCGCGGGCAGGAGGCCAAAAAGCCCCCTGCTAACGCGTTGACCGGACGGTGGCCGGAGTTTGACCATGCCCGCAACCCACAAAAGGCGCAGGAAGCGAGCCCGCCCGCCCAAGTGTCCCCGCAAGACCCCAAAAGGAGCCGTACGGGAACGGGGTGGAAGCGGGGCCCCGAAGGACCCCCAATTCCGGGTGATTTTTTAGTGAGCTTGTCTTGCTCGCAGCCCGAAGACCCGCGGGCAGGAGGCCAAAAAGCCCCCTGCTAACGCGTTGACCGAACGGTGGCCGGAGTTCGACCATGCCCGCAACCCGCAAAAGGCGCAGGAAGCGAGCCCGCCCGCCCAAGTGTCCCCGCAAGACCCCAAAAGGAGCCGTACGGGAACGGGTGGAAGCGGGACCCCGAAGGACCCCCAATTCCGGGTGATTTTTTAGAGAGCTTGTCTTGCTCGCAGCCCGAAGACCCGCGGTCCCGAAAGAGTCGGGATTACGCGTTGGTAACCGGACGGTAGTCGGAGTTCAACCCACCGTCCGCCCACTGTCAGAATTAGCCGCGAGTAGCAACTTGCTACTCACGTTGCCCGGGGTGCACCACGCGGAGGTTTCTGACACGCACCCCAACCTAACCTAACCTTTTTTTTTTTTTTTTTTTTTTTTTGTTCACTACGGTGGTAAAACTCTCCTTATGAGTCATCTCAACTCCGCCAACCCAGCCATTAGAACGGCTGGGCTTGGGACTGGCGGAGGAGGTATGTGGAGGCTCTCCCCTAAAGTCGTTCGGGGCATACCCACTAAAAACCACCGCGGTGTCCCTACGGGTCCCGTATGTTGGCGGGGTCACGCGATCCGCGATTAGCATACTTTCTCGCGACCCCGCCCGGGATTGGCCCGCCGTTTGTGTTGGCGGGCCCCGTCTACATATGATCTCGCAATCATCCATCAAACTTCTTGCATCCATCAAACTTCTAGCATCCATCACCTCACAAAGCTACTTGGGAGGCAGCGAGGACACGCACCGCCTCCCGCCTTTTGGCGGACAGGGAGCAGCCCCAGCGCTCACCGTCCGCAGGCACTAAATTAAATTAGGGTGGTCGGAGGTCGTCTCTTATTCGACGTCCTCGACGCCCGGACCTACGGTTGGGGAGAGGGCGATGTATTTCCCTCTCCCGCTCCGCCGCCTCCTTGCTCAGCATGACTGCTTCGCAGAAGGAGGCGACGGCGTTCCAGGACCTCTCACTCCGGACCATAGACAGAACTACGGCCGGGAGCGAGAGGACAACCGTATCAAGAGCCGCGACCAGATCACGGCGCTGCGATGCCCAGGCTGGGCACTCCGCCAATGTATGCAACGCCGTGTCTTCTACGGGGTCGCGGCTGCTGCCACAATGGTGGCATCCGGGCGTTTCCTCCCGGCCTATCCTCCACAAATACCGGCCAAAACAACCATGGCCGGTGAGGATTTGTGTCAGCCGGAAGGTGAGGACGCCGTGACGTCTCTCCGACCACTCTTCAACCACGGGACTTACCGCCACTATCGTGGCGTGCCCGGAACCTAACCTAACCTAACCTAACCTAACCTAACCTAACCTAACCTAACCTAACCTAACCTAACCTAACCTAACCTTTTTTTTTTTTTTTTTTTTTTTTTTTGTTCACTACGGTGGTAAAACTCTCCTTATGAGTCATCTCAACTCCGCCAACCCAGCCATTAGAACGGCTAGGCTTGGGACTGGCGGAGGAGGTATGTGGAGGCTCTCCCCTAAAGGCGTTCGGGGCATACCCACTAAAAACCACCGCGGTGTCCCTACGGGTCCCGTGTGTTGGCGGAGTCACGCGATTCGCGATTTGCATACTTTCTCGCGACCCCGCCCGGGATTGGCCCGCCGTTGGAGTTGGCGGGCCCCGTCTCGTTATGATCTCGCAATCATCCATCAAACTTCTTGCATACATCAAACTTCTGGCATCCATCACCTCACGAAGCTACTTGGGAGGCGGCGAGGACACGCGCCGCCTCCCGCCTTTTGGCGGACAGGGAGCAGCCCCAGCGCTCACCGTCCGCAGGCAATAAATTTACGGTGGTCGGAGGTCGTCTCTAGTTCGACGTCCCCGACGCCCGGACCTACGGTTGGGGAGAGGGCGATGTATTTCCCTCTCCCGCTCCGCCGCCTCCTTGCTCAGCATGACTGCTTCGCAGAAAGAGGCGACGGCGTTCCAAGACCTCTCACTCCGGACCATAGACAGAACTACGGCCGGGAGCGAGAGGACAACCGTATTGAGAGCCGCGACCAGATCACGGCGCTGCGATGCCCAGGCTGGGCATTCCGCCAACGTATGCAACGCCGTGTCTTCGACAGGGTCGCGGCTGCTGCCACAATGGTGGCATCCGGGCGTTTCCTCCCGGCCTATCCTCCACAAATACCGGCCAAAACAACCATGGCCGGTAAGGATTTGAGTCAACCGGAAGGTGAGGACGCCGTGACGTCTCTCCAACCACTCATCAACCACGGGACTTACCGCCACTATCGTGGCGTGCCCGGCGCTGGGGTGCACAAGTCGTGCCTTCCACTCCGCCACTAGGACCTGGCGGAGCTCCGACCGACGCGCCTCGATGTCACGGTGCGCCGGTCTCTCGCCCTGCTCCAGGGCTTGCTGGCGCCATGTATAGAGTGACGCCAGCAGCTCAGCTTCCAGATCCCAGGGCGGTGATCCGGCTAGGAGGCTCGCTGTCTCGAAGGAGACCGTGCGGTAGCCTCGTATCAACCTGACGGCCATGGCGCGCTGCGGTGCGCGAAGCGCCGTGATATTGTGGGCCGTCAGGTCGTGCGCCCATATCGGGGCCCCATAAAGGGCCATGGACTGCACGACTCCTTCGTAGAGCCTCCGGCAGGAGGCGGTTGGCCCCCCGAGATTGGGCAGCAGTCGTGACAATCCTGCTGCCGCCCCGAGAAGTTTGGGGGCCAAGCGTCTGAAGTGTTGACGGAAATCCCATCGGCTATCGAGTACGAGCCCGAGATATTTTAGGCTCGTCCCGATGCCGATGGTGACCCCTCCTACCATAATGTGGGCCCCTGCGGGTGGCCGATTCCGAGGCCCGTGGAAACAAATGGCCTCGGATTTGGACAGGGCCACCTCTAGGCCCAAACGCCGGATCCTACCAACGACTTGTGCGACCCCAGCGGTCGCCCTTATAGCCGCCGCCCGGTACGTCTTATCACTTGCAGTGACGAGGGTGTCGTCGGCGTAACAAGTGACACCCACGCCAGGGAGGAGCGTACCGCGCAGCACCCAGTCGTAGCCGATGTTCCACAGAAGGGGGCCGAGGACCGACCCCTGCGGAACACCGCACGACATTACTCGCCGACTAATACCGAGATGACTCGGGTAGATAATTCCTCTATCATTAAGATAATCCCCGACTATGCGGCGGAGGTAGGGAGGCACTCGGTGATAATTGAGTGCCTCACAAATACAACTCCAGGGCAGGGTGTTGAAGGCGTTGGCGATGTCAAGAGACACCGCCAGGACCACCCCGCCCCGGGAAACCTCTTCCTCCGCCAGACTCCTCACTGATCTAATGGCGTCTATTGTTGAGCGCCCTCGGCGGAAACCGAACTGCACGTCCGCCAAATCTGGGCCCACCGTGGAAAGGTGGTGGACGAGGCGCTCCGCGATGATATGCTCGAAGATCTTCGCGACCTCGTCCAACAACACTATGGGCCGGTAGGCGGACGGGCTGTCCGCCGGGCGCCCTGCCTTTCTGATGAGGACCAGCTTCCCCGTCTTCCAGGCTCGTGGAAACTGGCCCCCCTCAAGGCACGCTGTGAGGAGTCTGCCTAGTCGGGGTCCGAGCTCCTCCATTGCCAGGACCCACGCTCGGCCAGGAATGCCGTCGGGTCCTGGGGCGGTGTTTTTAATTCTTAACACCGCCGCTCGGAGTTCTACCCGAGTCACCTCGGGAACGTCGTCGTCCATGTCCGCGTTGGTTGCCTCGGAAGGCGGCGCCGTCATGGGCGGAGGGATGTGTTCCGCCCGCGACGGGAACAGAGCGGCCACAACATCTTCGACCAGCTGTGGCCGGAGACTTTCCGTTAGAGGGGGCGCCCAGGAACGTAACTTGTTCCTGACCATCAAATATGGGCGCCCCCACGGATCTCTGTTGAGGGTCTCCAGCAATTCCTGGCGGGCGTCTTGCTTGGCCCGCCAGATGGCCTCTTTCAGATTATTCTTGGCCGCTCTATACTCCTCGTACAATGCCGCCTCCCGGGCAATGAAATCGGGAGGGCGGCGACGCCTCCTGCGAAACCGGGCGTACTGGCGGCGCGCTGCGACGCAAATTTGCCGCAACTGCGCGATTGTGTCGTTCCACCAGTACACCCGGCGTGGCCCAGATGTGCTACGGACTCTAGGCATCGCCGCGTCGCAAACTTGCGTCATTGCCCCCCTGAACCAGTCGGCCTCCATGTTGATATCGTCAGGCCTGGAAGGTGTTGAAACCCAGGCCTGAACTATGGAGGCTTCCAGGAGGGCCTCCCGATTCAGCCTTTTCAAGGCCCAACGCGGACCACCCTCAATCGGGCCTCTTCGGACTGGGGCGTCGGAGCTGACTGTTTCGGCGGAGACGTCGAACCGAATATAGCGGTGGTCCGACAACGTCTCCACCTCCTCGACGACGCGCCAGTCTCGGATACGGCGTGCTAGTGCGGGGCTCGCAAAAGAAACGTCCACAATGGAACCGCCCCGCTGACGCACGCACGTATGTACCGACCCACGATTGAGGATGAGCAGGCCGTTCTCAACGGCCCACTGCTCCAGCAGCTCGCCTCTAGCGTCCGTGGCCGGAGAACCCCAAGCGGTAGATTTGGCGTTGAGGTCCCCGGCGAAGAGCACGACGCGAGGACGGCTGCGAGCGACGACAACGTTCAATTCGAGGAGATACTCCTCGAAGTCGGCGAGGGAACGGTTGGGTGAGAAGTAGCCACCCACCACAACCGTATCCTTTATGAGTGCTGCGACGCAGCCCCGCCCTCGGTAGATGTTCTCGAAGGACGGGGTGCGGGCGGCGGCTAACGAAATTAGCGCCACCGAGCCGCTGAGGTCCCCCACCCAATCGTCACGGGGGGGGACAAAATACGGCTCGGCGACGAGGGCGACGTTGATTGACCACTGCGCCATGCTCTGGAGAAGAAGATCCTGAGCTCTGGCGCAGTGGTTTAAATTCGCCTGAAGTAGGCGTAGCGTATATGGAGCCATTATTCGGCATCCATTGGCGTGTCGCCTAACGCCTTAGTAGCCACGGGAGTGGCGCTCTTGTTGGCCGATTGGCCGTCCTTTGCGCCCTGCTTCTTCTTGGGTGCGGCGCAACTCTTCGTGCCGGCCCTATGATCGGCCGGCTTGCCCGCCGCCGCACACAAAACGCAGTGCGGCGGGGCCTCACAACTGCCGGCCAAATGGCCGGGCTGGCCGCATCTAAAACAGCGGCCGCTGCAGTCGACCGCAGAGGTGCACTTTGCACCAACGTGGCCACCACTGAGGCAGCGGAAGCACCTCTGCGGTTTCGGCTCCAGGAGCCGCACTTGCGCCGACACCCAGCCGATTAACACGCGACGGCCATCGGCCAACTTCTTGGCCACAGCCACGGGGCAGGTGACTATGGCTGTGCCCATACCGGCACGGCCCGGACGAATTGGGCCGCACCGGATTTGGTCCGGGGGACACTCCCCGGCCTTGGCGACGGCGGCAACAACCTCCTCAACCACTATTGAGTCATCCAGGCCCCCAATTCGCACCTCGGCGCACTTTTGGGGCCTGGAGACACGTACGTCCTCCGCTGGGAGGAGGTCGCGGAGGCTCGAGGCCAAAGCGTCTGCCTGCTGGGCGCTACCGGCCCCAGGCACCTCGATGAGGCGGGCCCCGGTCTGTGTGATCTTACACCGGAGGCCCGCCGTTATTCCCAGCTTAGTAGGGTCGATAGCCCCACGCGCCTTCTTGAGAAGCTCCGCGTAAGTGGTCCCCCGCTCCAACGCTGCTGGTTGCAGCGTTAGTACCACTGCAGTGGAGCTGGGGGTGCGGAGCTTCTTGGCTGCCTTTTTTGCCGCCTTCTTGGCCTTCTGTTTGGCCTTTCGCTTGGCCTTCGCCTCCTTTTGCTTGGCGCCAACAGTCTCCCAGCCATCCTTTTTGGGAGCGGAGGTTGCAGGAGCACTCTGCAGAACGGCAGGGGTGGGCTGGGCCTTCTTCTGGCCCCTCTTCTTGCCCTTTGGGGCCTCAGTAGACGCGGCTTTATTGGGCGCCTGAGTCGCGGCCTGCCGTGGCGCAGCCGCTGCAGCCGCATATGATGTTGACGGCTGCAGAGACGACTGTGGGGGCGGCTGCGGCTGTTGGGCCGCTTGCCGGCTCGCCGTTGGGGGCCTTATTAATAATTTGCCTTCCAGGGCGGAGAGGCTCTGCCTCATCTGGGCCATCTCTTTGCGGAGGGCAGCTAGGTCCTCCGTGGCCTTGTCCGGCGCATTGACTTCCGCGCGCCTCTGGAACGCGACACGGAGCTCCTCCTGCTCACGCCTGAGTGCCGCGATTTCGGTGGCGAGGCGGGTGTTCTCCGCCTGGAGCTTCTTGGTCTCCTCAGACGCTGTGCGACCGAGGAGAACGTCCGCAATTTCAGCTATTGCTGCCACCGATTCCTTAAGGGACTTTTGGGATGTCCCTTTCAGTCCCTTAGATATCTTGGAGACCATCGTGATGGCCTCCAAGGCGTCTTTGAGACGCGACCGCAGATCTGTAGCGGTAGCGTCTTCCGGCTCTCCCTCAGAGGCAGAAGTCTCTGAGAGGCGCGAGCTTCTTGAAGCGGACACCTTTTTTGTGGCCGCTTCAATGCGCCTTTCTTCCTCCTCGTCACGCTTGAGGAGCTCTTCACGCCGCTTAGCGGCTGCGAGCTCCTCGCGAGCCTTGCCCAGACCCACGTAATTTCCGTGGGTGGGCGGTCGTCCACGCGTCTTCACTTGACGTCGCCTCGTCGAGTCATCGCTCGAGGCTGAACCTGGCCCCGAGTGAGGGCGCTTCCGCAATGCCCGACTGGGGCTTTCCTCACTGGCGCTGCGGACGCTCATGAGGCTTGTGGTTGAGCTGTCTGACTCGGACAGCTCCAACTCTTGCTCCTTCAGCGCTTTTGAGCGCTCATCGTTGGAACCCGCATCACTGGGCGTGCGAGTTTCCGGTTCGTCGACCGACTTCGGTGTAGTGGTTTGGTTTTTAATTAAATGATCCATGTTTGAACCCACGAGTGCGGGAGAAATAAAACGTCCACCCGGGCAGAGATCCCGCTATACCCGGGCAAGCCTAATACCTCAAGAGCGGCGGCTGGTGCCCTGAGGGGGCCGCACTAGGAACTGACCTCCCTGTCAGCCATGCATCCTCTCGCCGTGCGGCAGCAACTTAGGATTAGGGGATTTTTATAGTGCTTACCTTGCACGCGGTCCGGGCGGTTAAGCCAAGACCCTCGGTCCCGTGGACAGCCGCGAGACGTGACCACAGACACTGCAAACTACGGGATTACGAGATTGGGGTGACGGTGACATCGGGGCAGGGGGGGGGAAGAACGAAAGAAGAGAATAGAGAGAAAAAACTAAAATTGTAAAATAAATCAAAAACTAAAGGTAAAATAAATGGTATAAAAGTAAAAATAAAAGACACAAAATAAAACGTAAAGTAAACAAAACAAAAACACAACGAAACAAAAATTTAAAAATAAAAAGGCGTCCGAAGACGGAAGAAGAAAGACAACCCCGCTGTCTGCTTGGCGGTAGGGTGAGTACACACCAAGCCCGTCAATGTCCCGTCCCGTGTCCCCTCTGATGACCAGAGGAGTACCGGGAGGGACGTGAAGGCAGTGCCCAACAGGGACACTGCAAAGGAGCGGCGCCGCAAAAGGCGACACCGCCCGCCGACAGTCCCCACGGGTGGAGTCCCGCGGAGACAAGCAGCGCAAGCGCCACTCTTTGGTAACTTTTTTGTGAGGTTTCCTCCCTCTTGGTCCGAAGACCCGCGGGCAGGAGGCCCAAAAGCCCCCTGCTAACGCGTTGACCGGACGGTGGTCGGAGTTCGACCATGCCCGCAACCCACAAAAGGCGCAGGAAGCGAGCCCGCCCGCCCAAGTGTCCCCGCAAGACCCCAAAAAGAGCCGTACGGGAACGGGGTGGAAGCGGGGCCCCGAAGGACCCCCAATTCCGGGTGATTTTTTTGTGAGCTTGTCTTGCTCGCAGCCCGAAGACCCGCGGGCAGGAGGCCAAAAAGCCCCCTGCTAACGCGTTGACCGGACGGTGGCCGGAGTTCGACCATGCCCGCAACCCACAAAAGGCGCAGGAAGCGAGCCCGCCCGCCCAAGTGTCCCCGCAAGACCCCAAAAGGAGCCGTACGGGAACGGGGTGGAAGCGGGGCCCCGAAGGACCCCCAATTCCGGGTGATTTTTTAGTGAGCTTGTCTTGCTCGCAGCCCGAAGACCCGCGGGCAGGAGGCCAAAAAGCCCCCTGCTAACGCGTTGACCGAACGGTGGCCGGAGTTCGACCATGCCCGCAACCCGCAAAAGGCGCAGGAAGCGAGCCCGCCCGCCCAAGTGTCCCGCGCGGTCCCGAAAGAGTCGGGATTACGCGTTGGTAACCGGACGGTAGTCGGAGTTCGACCCACCGTCCGCCCACTGTCAGAATTAGCCGCGAGTAGCTTGCTACTCACGTTGCCCGGGTTGCACCACGCGGAGGTTTCTGACACGCACCCCAACCTAACCTAACCTAACCTAACCTAACCTAACCTAACCTAACCTAACCTAACCTAACCTAACCTAACCTAACCTAACCTAACCTAACCTAACCTAACCTAACCTAACCTAACCTAACCTAACCTAACCTAACCTAACCTAACCCCCTCGGTCAGAAAGAGCATAGACAAGTTCGAGGGGGTTCAACCGAGGGCTGACTCCATCTCTCCCTCCAGCAAGACTAGGCAGGCAGGACCTGCTGCTGCTAAGACCAAAGGGAAAGCGCCACCTCAGACCGCGAAAGCCCCTGCTCAGCGTGGTGAGTCCTTGGAGATATCTCCTCCAAGGAAACACTACGTTAGCAGGAGCACGGAAGCGACGGCTTGCCTAATCAAAGGCAAGAAACAACTTGACCTGTCTAAGAACACCAAGACTGAAATAAGAGTCGAGGTCATAAAAGCGCTGGAGAGATTGTCGCAACTGGTGCGAGAGGCGGAGTCAGAGATAGAAGAATTAAGGAGCGCCCAGAACACTATCCAAAAGGAGCCGCAGACGAGCATCCCCGAGCCCGCGCTCCCTGTCTCAGTGGAGCCTGCAAACAAGGAGATCATTTCTAGGCTAGAGCAGCACACCCAGATGCTGCTCGCAAATAGCCAAAAGCTGGAAGATATCCAAAAGGTGCTGAGCGCGGGGGCCGCGGGCGCGGAAAGGCAGGAGAGCATACACACGTATGCCGAGGTGACTGGAATGGCACAAGCGACGGCGTCAAGACGCGACACGCTGCACTCCATAGTAGTCGCCTCGACAGACGAGGACGATACGAGTGAGATGGTGCTCGAGAAGGTAAGAAAGGCCGTGGATGCTCGGGATGGATGGATTAAGGTGGAGAAGGTGAGGAAGGCCAAAGATCAAAAAGTGGTGATGGGAGTAGGAACAAAGGAAGAGCGGCGGAAATTAAAAGAGCGGATCGAGGAGAGAGCACAGGGTCTCACCGTCGACGAGGTGAAGAATAAGGACCCGATGCTGGTTCTCAGGGACGTCCTCAGCGTGCACTCTGACGAGGAGCTGCTGACGGCGTTCCGGAACCAGAATCGGGATGCTTTTCACGGCGTCGACGATGAGAATTCCAAGGTGCTAGTTAAGTACAGGCGGAAAGCGCGAAATCCGCTCACTAATCACGTTGTGGTCAGCGTGCCACCTGTAGTGTGGCAGCGTGTGACAGGAAGGGGGTACGCCTATATAGACCTGCAGCGGGTAAGGGCCGAAGACCAGAGCCCACTTGTGCAGTGCACGCGTTGCCTAGGCTTCGGCCATGGGCGGAAGCACTGCAAAGACCCAGATTATAGCTGCTGCCACTGCCTGGGCAACCATGTAAGGCACGAATGTGCGGACTACGCGGAAGGCCTCCTCCCCAACTGCATAAACTGCCACAATGCAGGATTGGCACCCGGTGATCACAACGCTTTTAGCACCTCTTGCCCGGTTAGAGTAAAGTGGGACAAGCTAGCTAGGGCTTCCATAGCTTATTGCTGAGGGCCCTTACGCGACGGGAGTGCAATACACCGGGGCCAATCGGCCGGAATTTCGTCGGAAAAAACGGCAATTGGCCACGGATTGCACAACATCGCCAACACCCAACAATCTGGAGTGGACGAAGAAAAGTACCGTGAAAAACCTGATTTGCCTCTGCCTTCTAGCGGTGAAGGCAAAAGATGTACTAACAGCCGAATCTTGCCAGAACAAGATAAACTTGCTCTGGCCAAATGCCCACGCAGGAGGTAGAGGTAATACAAAGACGGATCAGCGGACCAGAAGGACCGCTCCGGACGTAATAAGGATGGGATCAGAGATGGGCAGGGACGGACTTGTAAAGGTTATCATACAAGCAAGTAAAGTTGTAAACAAAGCATTGCTACATAAGGTATGTTCTGTTATATATTGGTATATACATAGTAACATATCAAAATAAGTAAATTGATGTAATTAAGTAATAAGTTGTGAACCAGGAACAAGTTTGTTTCAATTTTCAGTAGAATTAAGAACCATTCAAAGCTATGTGCAGCTAAGATTAAAAATCTAAAAATGTATGTATAGTAATAAGACCCTAGATTTAGTAATTATGAATAAGGTAGTATAAGGAAAATAGTAATAACAAAACCTATTAGATAAGGGAAGTAAATAAAGAAAGGGCGCAAATGTAAATAAAGTACCCTGGCTTAAGTCCCAAAATTATAAATAAAATAAAGTAGGATAAGGATGTGGGTGAACCCCCCACTAGATATGAACGAGACTGAATACGAGAATGACTGAATATGCGGCAAGGATGAATGGTACAAATAAAGTACAAGGTGTGAGAAAGGTGAAGGTATAAAAGGGCGTTCCTCTCGGGGAACGGTAGGAGACAACACCCTGTGATGACGGGTGCATGAAAAAAAAAAAAAAAAAAAAAAAAAAAAAAAAAAAAAAAAAAAAAACCTAACCTAACCTAACCTAACCTAACCTAACCTAACCTAACCTAACCTAACCTAACCTAACCTAACCTAACCTAACCTAACCTAACCTAACCTAACCTAACCTAACCTAACCTAACCTAACCTAACCTAACCTAACCACGGGACTTACCGCCACTATCGTGGCGTGCCCGAACCTAACCTAACCTAACCTTTTTTTTTTTTTTTGTTCACTACGGTGGTAAAACTCTCCTTATGAGTCATCTCAACTCCGCCAACCCAGCCATTAGAACGGCTGGGCTTGGGACTGGTGGAGGAGGTATGTGGAGGCTCTCCCCTAAAGGCGTTCGGGGCATACCCACTAAAAACCACCGCGATGTCCCTACGGGTCCCGTATGTTGGCGGGGTCGCGCGATTCGCGATTTGCATTCTTTCTCGCGACCCCGCCCGGGATTGGCCCGCCGTTGTTGTTTGCGGGCCCCGTCTACATATGATCTCGCAATCATCCATCAAACTTCTTGCATCCATCAAACTTCTTGCATCCATCACCTCACAAAGCTACTTGGGAGGCGGCGAGGACACGCACCGCCTCCCGCCTTTTGGCGGACAGGGAGCAGCCCCAGCGCTCACCGTCCGCAGGCACTAAGATAAATTACGGTGGTCGGAGGTCGTCTCTTGTACGGCGTCCCCGACGCCCGGACCTACGGTTGGGGAGAGGGCGATGTATTTCCCTCGCCCGCTCCGCCGCCTCCTTGCTCAGCATGACTGCTTCGCAGAAGGAGGCGACGGCGTTCCAGGACCTCTCACTCCGGACCATAGACAGAACTACGGCCGGGAGCGAGAGGGTAACCGTATCGAGAACCGCGACCAGATCACGGCGCTGCGATGCCCAGGCTGGGCACTCCGCCAATGTATGCAGCGCCGTGTCTTCTACGGGGTCGCGGCTGCTGCCACAATGGTGGCATCCGGGCGTTTCCTCCCGGCCTATCCTCCACAAATACCGGCCAAAACAACCATGGCCGGTGAGGATTTGTGTCAGCCGGAAGGTGAGGACGCCGTGACGTCTCTCCGACCACTCTTCAACCACGGGACTTACCGCCACTATCGTGGCGTGCCCGGCGCTGGGGTGCACAAGTCTTCTCTTCCACTCCGCCACTAGGATCTGGCGGAGCTCCGACCGACGCGCCTCGATGTCACGGTGCGCCGGTCTCTCGCCCTGCTCCAGAGCTTGCTGGCGCCATGTATAGAGTGACGCCAGCAGCTCAGCTTCCAGATCCCAGGGCGGTGATCCGGCTAGGAGGCTCGCTGTCTCGAAGGAGACCGTGCGGTAGCCTCGTATTAACCTGACGGCCATGGCGCGCTGCGGTGCGCGAAGCGCCGTGATATTGTGGGCCGTCAGGTCGTGTGCCCATATCGGGGCCCCGTAAAGGGCCATGGACGAGCGCGTGCGCTTGCTCGCCCGGCTGGGGCTTTCAGCGCTGCGCACGCTGATCATGCTCACAGTGGAGCTGTCCGACTCGGGCAGCTCCAACTATTGCTCCTTCAGCGCTGTAATGCGCTCTGCATCCGAACCCGCAGGACTGGGCGTGCGGGTTGATTCGTCAACCGACTTCGGTATGGTTTGTTTTTTGAGTTTAGTAGCCATATTAAAACCCACGAGTGCGGGAGAAATAAGACGTCCACCCGGGCAGAGATCCCGCTATACCCGGGTAAGCCTAATACCTCAAGGGCGGCGGCTGGTGCCCTGAGGGGGCCGCACTAGAGACTGACCTCCCTGTCAGCCACGCATCTCCTCGCCGTGCGGCAGCAACTTGAGATTAGGGGATTTTCATAGTGCTTACCTTGCACGCGGTCCGGGCGGTTAAGCCAAGACCCTCGGTCCCGTGGACAGCCGCGAGACGTGACCACAGACACTGAAAACTACGGGATTACGAGATTGGGGTGACGGTGACATCGGGGCAGGGGGGGAAGAACGAAAGAAGGGAAAAGAAAGAAAAACTTAAAATTGTAAAATAAAAACAAAAGGTAAAATAAAAGGTATAAAAGTAAAAATAAAAGACAAAAAAAATTAAACGTAAAGTAAACAAAACAAAAACAAAACGAAACAAAAACAACAATTTAAAAATAAAAAGGCGTCCGAAGACGGAAGAAGAAAGACAACCCCGCTGTCTGCTTGGCGGTAGGGTGAGTACACACCAAGCCCGTCAATGTCCCGTCCCGTGTCCCCTCTGATGACCAGAGGAGTACCGGGAGGGACGTAAAGGCAGTGCCCAACAGGGACACTGCAAAGGAGCGGCGCCGCAAAAGGCGACACCGCCCGCCGACAGTCCCCACGGGTGGAGTCCCGCGGAGACAAGCAGCGCAAGCGCCACTCTTTGGTAACTTTTTAGTGAGGTTTCCTCCCTCTTAGTCCGAAGACCCGCGGGCAGCAGGCCAAAAAGCCCACTGCTAACGCGTTGACCGAACGGTGGCCGGAGTTCGACCATGCCCGCAACCCACAAAAGGCGCAGGAAGCGAGCCCGCCCGCCCAAGTGTCCCCGCAAGACCCCAAAAGGAGCCGTACGGGAACGGGGTGGAAGCGGGGCCCCTAAGGACCCCCAATTCCGGGTGATTTTTTAGTGAGCTTGTCTTGCTCGCAGCCCGAAGACCCGCGGGCAGGAGGCCAAAAAGCCCCCTGCTAACGCGTTGACCGAACGGTGGCCGGCGTTCGACCATGCCCGCAACCCACAAAAGGCGCAGGAAGCGAGCCCGCCCGCCCAAGTGTCCCCGCAAGACCCCAAAAGGAGCCGTACGGGAACGGGTGGAAGCGGGGCCCCGAAGGACCCCCAATTCCGGGTGATTTTTTAGAGAGCTTGTCTTGCTCGCAGCCCGAAGACCCGCGGTCCCGAAAGATTACGCGTCGGGATTACGCGTTGGTAACCGGACGGTAGTCGGAGTTCGACCCACCGTCCGCCCACTGTCAGAATTAGCCGCGAGTAGCAGCTTGCTACTCACGTTGCCCGGGGTGCACCACGCGGAGGTTTCTGACACGCACCCCAACCTAACCTAACCTAACCTTTTTTTTTATTTTTTTATTTTTTTTCTTTTTTTTGTGACTCATGGAGGAAACTACAGTTTACGAGCTAACCCCCCTAGACTGAGACCGAGGTGTCAGCCTAGGGGGAGTGTGGGACTCCCCGATGAGAAGCTTCGGGACTACCCACTAAAACCCCCATGGTGTTCCGCTAACCGATCCCATTAACAGCGAGGCCACAGGTACTGCGTTGCATAACATCTATGACCCCGCCTGAGTTGGCCCGCCTCAGACACGGCGGGCCCCGTCTACCTTCTCGCATGCATCCATCCACGGAAAACATACATCACGCTCACATTCGGATTAAAACTTTTACAAGTTTTCCTCACTTTTTTATATAATGTTCTTAAACATCCCTCTCTTATCATTCATACCTACAACCAGCGTAAGAACAAACGAAGCTACTGCTACGAGAGGCGTGCGCGGAACACGATGCCGTCTCTCGGACCCAACGGACGGCGGGCGGCCCCACGGTGCCGCCGCCCGCTGGCAACTTATGGTGGCCGGAGGTCATTATACGCCCTCCGGCGACGTCCGGCTCTACGGATGGGGAGAGGTCGCGCGAGCTCCCTCTCCCGCTCCGCCGCCTCCTTGCTCGACATTACTGTCTCACAGAAGGAGGCGACGGCGTTCCAACAAGTCTCGCTCCGGACCATGGCGTGAACCACAGCCAGAAGCGAGAGGTCTGCGTTACCGACCGCCGCAACTAGATCGCGGCGCTGCGTAGCCCACGCGGGGCAATCCGCTAGTGTGTGCAGCGCCGTGTCCTCTACTGGGTTGCGGCGGTCTCCACAATGATGACAGCCGGGCGTCTCCTCCCGGCCTATGCGGTGCAGGAACCGGCCGAAACACCCATGGCCGGTAAGCACCTGCGTAAGCCGGAAGGTGAGGGCGCCATGTCGCCTCTCCAGCCACTCCTTCATGTCGGGTCTTACGGCATTTATGATTGCCTGCCCTGCGCTGGGGTGCACCAAACTTTGAGTCCACTCTGCCACCAGGACCTGGCGGAGTTCGGTCTTCCGCGCCTCTATCTCACGAGGCGCGGGCACCTCGCCCCGTGACCGAGCTTCTTGGCGCCATGCGTATAACGACGCCAACAGCCCGGCCTGCAAGTCCCAGGGCGGGCATCCGGCGAGGAGGCTTGCCGCTCCGAAGGAGACCGTGCGGTATCCTCTAATTAACCTGACGGCCAAGGCGCGCTGCGGTGCGCGAAGCGCCTTGACGTTACGGGCCGTCAGGTGATCGGCCCATACGGGACATCCGTACAGGGCCATCGACCGCACGACTCCCTCGTAGAGCCTCCGGCAGGAGGCGCTTGGCCCCCCCAAGTTGGGCAGCAGCCTAGTCCGTGGCCTTGTCCGGCGCATTACCCTCCGTGCGCCTCTTAAAAGCGACACGGAGCTCCTCCTGTTCGCGCCTTAGTGCCGCGATTTCGGTGGCGAGGCGGGCGTTCTCCGCCTGGAGCTTCTTTGTCTCCTCAGACGCTGTGCGACCGAGGAGAACGTCGGCAATTTCAGCTATTGCTGCCACCGATTCTTTAAGGGACTTTTGGGATGTCCCTTTCAGTCCCTTAGATATCTTGGAGACCATCGTGATGGCCTCCAAGCCGTCTTTGAGGCGCGACCGCAGGTCTGTAGCGGTAGCGTCTTCCGGCTCTCCCTCAGAGACAGAAGTCTCTGAGAGGCGCGAGCTTCTTGAAGCGGTCACCTTTTTTGTGGCCGCTTCAATGCGCCTCTCCTCCTCCTCGTCACGCTTGAGGAGCTCTTCGCGCCGCTTAGCGGCTGCGAGCTCCTCGCGAGCCTTGCCCAAACCCACGTAATTTCCGTGGGTGGGCGGTCGTCCACGCGTCTTCGCTTGACGTCGCCTCGCCGAGTCATCGCTCGAGGCCGATTCGGGCCCCGAGCGAGGGCGCTTGCGCAATGCCCGACTGGGGCTTTCCTCACTGGCGCTGCGGACGCTCATGAGGCTTGTGGTTGAGCTGTCTGACTCGGACAGCTCCAACTCTTGCTCCTTCATCTGAACTTCTCTCTCATTGTCTGAACCCGCAATACTGGGCGTGCGGGTCGGTTCGTCAACCGACTTCGGTATGGTGGTTTTGTGTTTAGTTGTAGACTCCATATAAAAACCCACGAGTGCGGGAGAAATAAAAAGTCCACCCGGGCAGAGATCCCGCTATACCCGGGTAAGCCTAATACCTCAAGGGCGGCGGCTGGTGCCCTGAGGGGGCCGCACTAGGAACTGACCTCCCTGTCAGCCATGCATCCTCTCGCCGTGCGGCAGCAACTTAGGATTAGGGGATTTTTATAGTGCTTACCTTGCACGCGGTCCGGGCGGTGAAGCCAAGACCCTCGGTCCCGTGGACAGCCGCGAGACGTGACCACAGACACTGCAAACTACGGGATTACGAGATTGGGTTGACGGTGACATCGGGGTGGGGGGGGGAAGAACGAAAGAAGGGAAAAGAGAGAAAAACTGAAATTGTAAAATGAAAACAAAAACAAAAGGTAAAATATAAGGTATAAAAGTAAAATAAAAGAGAAAAAATAAAACGTAAATTAAACAAAACAAAAACAAAACGAAACAAAATCAAAAATTTTGAAAATAAAAAGGCGTCCGAAGACGGAAGAAGAAAGACAACCCCGCTGTCTGCTTGGCGGTAGGGTGAGTACACACCAAGCCCGTCAATGTCCCGTCCCGTGTCCCCTCTGATGACCAGAGGAGTACCGGGAGGGACGTGAAGGCAGTGCCCAACAGGGACACTGCAAAGGAGCGGCGCCGCAGGAGGCGACACCGCCCGTCATCAGTCCCCGCGGGTGGAGTCCCGCGGAGACAAGCAGCGCAAACGCCACTCTTTGGTAACTTTTTAGTGAGGTTTCCTCCCTCTTAGTCCAAAGACCCGCGGGCAGGAGGCCAAAAAGCCCCCTGCTAACGCGTTGACCGGACGGTGGCCGGAGTTCGACCATGCCCGCAACCCACAAAAGGCGCAGGAAGCGAGCCCGTCCGCCCAAGTGTCCCCGCAAGACCCCAAAAGGAGCCGTACAGGAACGGGGTGGAAGCGGGGCCCCGAAGGACCCCCAATTCCGGGTGATTTTTTAGTGAGCTTGTCTTGCTCGCAGCCCGAAGACCCGCGGGCAGGAGGCCAAAAAGCCCCCTGCTAACGCGTTGACCGAACGGTGGTCGGAGTTCGACCATGCCCGCAACCCGCAAAAGGCGCAGGAAGCGAGCCCGCCCGCCCAAGTGTCCCCGCAAGACCCCAAAAGGAGCCGTACGGGAACGGGGTGGAAGCGGGGCCCCGAAGGACCCCCAATTCCGGGTGATTTTTTAGTGAGCTTGTCTTGCTCGCAGCCCGAAGACCCGCGGGCAGGAGGCCAAAAAGCCCCCTGCTAACGCGTTGACCGAACGGTGGCCGGAGTTCGACCATGCCCGCAACCCACAAAAGGCGCAGGAAGCGAGCCCGCCCGCCCAAGTGTCCCCGCAAGACCCCAAAAGGAGCCGTACGGGAACGGGATGGAAGCGGGGCCCCGAAGGACCCCCAATTCCGGGTAATTTTTTAGAGAGCTTGTCTTGCTCGCAGCCCGAAGACCCGCGGTCCCGAAAGAGTCGGGATTACGCGTTGGTAACCGGACGGTAGTCGGAGTTCGACCCACCGTTCGCCCACTGTCAGAATTAGCCGCGAGTAGCAACTTGCTACTCACGTTGCCCAGGGTGCACCACGCGGAGGTTTCTGACACGCACCCCAACCTAACCTAACCTAACCTAACCTAACCTAACCTTTTTTTTTTTGTTTGTTTTACGAGGTGGAAAATCCCTTCGGATCTCCGACTCTTGGGGGAAATAAGAGCCGGAGTATGTGGTGTTTCCACTAAAAACCACCTCGACTTCCGCCATGTACCCGTGTGTCGGAGGGTGGGGCATCACCAAAGCACTCGTCGCCACCCTCCGACGGGTATTGGCCCGCCAGATGGTCAGGCGGGCCCCGAACAAAACCCCCTTGGCGACGGATTAAGGTGTTGGACTCCGCCGCCAAAACGCCCAGCGGCCGCAGAGGATAGGGAGGACGGCAACGCAACACCGCATCTCCTCTTCCTCTGCGGCCCCACCGCGACGCATCGAATGGTGCGCCCCCATTTGGTCGCGGGAGATAGGGCGCGCGGCAACGCAACACCGACACGCCTCTCCTCCCGCGACCGCACCCGACTGCGAGGGACAGACAGAACTGTCCCCCGCACCCGCACCGTTGGACGCATCCTGCGCAGGCCCCTCCAAGCCCACGCGGAGCGTCCCCTCCTGGATCCCTCTTAGCTTCACCGCGGGTGACCAATCCACGGTTACTGAGCCCCCCCACCACGACAAGGTGGAGATCCCACGGGGGGGAACCTTTTTTTTTTTTTTTTTGTTCACTACGGTGGTAAAACTCTCCTTATGAGTCATCTCAACTCCGCCAACCCAGCCATTAGAACGGCTAGGCTTGGGACTGGCGGAGGAGGTATGTGGAGGCTCTCCCCTACAGGCGTTCGGGGCATACCCACTAAAAACCACCGCGGTGTCCCTACGGGTTCCGTGTGTTGGCAGGGTCACGCGATTCGCGATTAGCATACTTTCTCGCGACCCCGCCCGGGATTGGCCCGCCGTAGGTGTTGGCGGGCCCCGTCTCGTTATGATCTCGCAATCATCCATCAAACTTCTTGCATCCATCAAACTTCTCGCATCCATCACCTCACAAAGCTACTTGGGAGGCGGCGAGGACACGCGCCGCCTCCCGCCTTTTGGCGGACAGGGAGCAGCCCCAGCGCTCACCGTCCGCAGGCACTGAATTTAGGGTGGTCGGAGGTCGTCTCTTGTGCGACGTCCCCGACGCCCGGACCTACGGTTGGGGAGAGGGCGGTGTATTTCCCTCTCCCGCTCCGCCGCCTCCTTGCTCAGCATGACTGCTTCGCAGAAGGAGGCGACGGCGTTCCAAGACCTCTCACTCCGGACCATAGACAGAACTACGGCCTGGAGCGAGAGGACAACCGTATTCAGAGCCGCGACCAGATCACGGCGCTGCGATGCCCAAGCTGGGCATTCCGCCAAAGTATGCAACGCCGTGTCTTCGACAGGGTCGCGGCTGCTGCCACAATGGTGGCATCCGGGCGTTTCCTCCCGGCCTATCCTCCACAAATACCGGCCAAAACAACCATGGCCGGTAAGGATTTGAGTCAACCGGAAGGTGAGGACGCCGTGACGTCTCTCCAACCACTCATCAACCACGGGACTTACCGCCACTATCGTGGCGTGCCCGACGGGGGGGGAACCTTTTTTTTTTTTTTTTTTTTTTTTTGTTCACTACGGTGGTAAAACTCTCCTTATGAGTCATCTCAACTCCGCCAACCCAGCCATTAGAACGGCTAGGCTTGGGACTGGCGGAGGAGGTATGTGGAGGCTCTCCCCTAAAGGCGTTCGGGGCATACCCACTAAAAACCACCGCGGTGTCCCTACGGGTCCCGTGTGTTGGCGGAGTCACGCGATTCGCGATTTGCATACTTTCTCGCGACCCCGCCCGGGATTGGCCCGCCGTTGGAGTTGGCGGGCCCCGTCTCGTTATGATCTCGCAATCATCCATCAAACTTCTTGCATACATCAAACTTCTGGCATCCATCACCTCACAAAGCTACTTGGGAGGCGGCGAGGACACGCGCCGCCTCCCGCCTTTTGGCGGACAGGGAGCAGCCCCAGCGCTCACCGTCCGCAAGCAATAAATTTACGGTGGTCGGAGGTCGTCTCTAGTTCGACGTCCCCGACGCCCGGACCTACGGTTGGGGAGAGGGCGATGTATTTCCCTCTCCCGCTCCGCCGCCTCCTTGCTCAGCATGACTGCTTCGCAGAAAGAGGCGACGGCGTTCCAAGACCTCTCACTCCGGACCATAGACAGAACTACGGCCGGGAGCGAGAGGACAACCGTATTGAGAGCCGCGACCAGATCACGGCGCTGCGATGCCCAGGCTGGGCATTCCGCCAACGTATGCAACGCCGTGTCTTCGACAGGGTCGCGGCTGCTGCCACAATGGTGGCATCCGGGCGTTTCCTCCCGGCCTATCCTCCACAAATACCGGCCAAAACAACCATGGCCGGTAAGGATTTGAGTCAACCGGAAGGTGAGGACGCCGTGACGTTTCTCCAACCACTCATCAACCACGGGACTTACCGCCACTATCGTGGCGTGCCCGGCGCTGGGGTGCACAAGTCGTGCCTTCCACTCCGCCACTAGGACCTGGCGGAGCTCCGACCGACGCGCCTCGATGTCACGGTGCGCCGGTCTCTCGCCCTGCTCCAGGGCTTGCTGGCGCCATGTATAGAGTGACGCCAGCAGCTCAGCTTCCAGATCCCAGGGCGGTGATCCGGCTAGGAGGCTCGCTGTCTCGAAGGAGACCGTGCGGTAGCCTCGTATCAACCTGACGGCCATGGCGCGCTGCGGTGCGCGAAGCGCCGTGATATTGTGGGCCGTCAGGTCGTGCGCCCATATCGGGGCCCCATAAAGGGCCATGGACTGCACGACTCCTTCGTAGAGCCTCCGGCAGGAGGCGGTTGGCCCCCCGAGATTGGGCAGCAGTCGTGACAATCCTGCTGCCGCCCCGAGAAGTTTGGGGGCCAAGCGTCTGAAGTGTTGACGGAAATCCCATCGGCTATCGAGTACGAGCCCGAGATATTTTAGGCTCGTCCCGATGCCGATGGTGACCCCTCCTACCATAATGTGGGCCCCTGCGGGTGGCCGATTCCGAGGCCCGTGGAAACAAATGGCCTCGGATTTGGACAGGGCCACCTCTAGGCCCAAACGCCGGATCCTACCAACGACTTGTGCGACCCCAGCGGTCGCCCTTATAGCCGCCGCCCGGTACGTCTTATCACTTGCAGTGACGAGGGTGTCGTCGGCGTAACAAGTGACACCCACGCCAGGGAGGAGCGTACCGCGCAGCACCCAGTCGTAGCCGATGTTCCACAGAAGGGGGCCGAGGACCGACCCCTGCGGAACACCGCACGACATTACTCGCCGACTAATACCGAGATGACTCGGGTAGATAATTCCTCTATCATTAAGATAATCCCCGACTATGCGGCGGAGGTAGGGAGGCACTCGGTGATAATTGAGTGCCTCACAAATACAACTCCAGGGCAGGGTGTTGAAGGCGTTGGCGATGTCAAGAGACACCGCCAGGACCACCCCGCCCCGGGAAACCTCTTCCTCCGCCAGACTCCTCACTGATCTAATGGCGTCTATTGTTGAGCGCCCTCGGCGGAAACCGAACTGCACGTCCGCCAAATCTGGGCCCACCGTGGAAAGGTGGTGGACGAGGCGCTCCGCGATGATATGCTCGAAGATCTTCGCGACCTCGTCCAACAACACTATGGGCCGGTAGGCGGACGGGCTGTCCGCCGGGCGCCCTGCCTTTCAGATGAGGACCAGCTTCCCCGTCTTCCAGGCTCATTCCCTCCTCCACCTCATGGTCCCACCACCCGTATGGGTATATGGACCGAATCATGGGAGAGACGCGCGGTACTTGCTGTATGCTCTTTCCCGCGCGCCCGTTGCAGGCTCCCTACAAATTTCGTCCCTTTGCCACTCTCCCCATTCAGGGGCGGCTCTACTATGCGAGTAGGCTAGGCGCTGTAATTACAGCTGTCGACACATTGACGGCTCGGTCGTCAGCCTGGGTCCCTTCACTCTCCTCGAGGCTTCTCCTCGTCCTGTGCCAATTATGCGCGAAGTCTCTCAACCGCCGGAAGTTCGCTTCGGAGTTCACAAGCTCGGCGTAGAACGGAGGGCCCTCTGGACTGATAATCCCATCCATCATCTTTCGTCTAATGTCCTCATAAAGGGGGCACCGCCACAAAATGTGGTCCAAACATTCGTCCTCTTCGCCGCAATAGCACACGCTTTCCTCACACAGCTTCATATCAAACAATCTCTTCCTAAAACATCCGTGACCAGTCAGAATTTGCGAGACTTGATAGTCCGGCTCGACCCAAGTATACTTGAGCCGAGCCGCCACGTCCGGGAAGAACCGATAGAGCTCCCTACCCTTCTCCTCACCTTCCCATCTCTGTTGCCATGCGGCAACAGCCTCCTGCGAAATTTGTCTGCTTTCGGCCCTAAAGTCGTCCCTGGCTAGGTGTCGGCAATCGTCGATCCTGCCTGCCCGGCTTACCTCGAGGTCGGCTGGTAGCACTCCCGCTAATTCGGGGTAGAGCCGCGGTGCTAACGGACCTATAGGCCTTCGTTAACAAAATCAGCGCAGGTCTTTGCGTCCTCAACAACACGCTTCTGACCATGAACGTGGTCGTTCGTCTCCACCAACACCCCGCGGCGTACGTCAGTATCGCGGCATAGGTGCCGCGATATAGGACCTTGAGGGCCCTATAACGCACACCCCAGGAGGAGGCGGATATTCGCGACATCTTTCCGAATGCTGCTGCGGCACGTTCCCCGATGGACTCTGCATGTTCCCGAAAGGACATGCTTGAGTCGATTACCACACCCAGAACCCTTGTCGACTGCACGCTCCTGACTGAGATCCCATTGAGTCTGATGGTTGGCGGGCGGCCAGGCATCTTCCCCTTCAATGTCATAGAGTATGACTTTGAGGGGGAGAAGCCCAGCCGGTTCCGCTGGCCCCACTGGCTGATGAGTTCCATGGCGCATGAGGCCGAAGCCTCGATGCCGGCGCGAGATTTAGACTCAATGAGGATTGTAACATCGTCGGCGTACGCGACAAGTTGAACCCCGTCTGGGTATGGTAACCGAAACAAATCGTCCATGAGTAGGTTCCACAGAGAGGGTCCCAAGACTGAGCCCTGCGGGCAGCCCATGGTCAGTGGCTTCCACACAACCCCGCTGCCGACGAAGAGACCAGCCCGGCGGTTGGTAAAGTAGCCGACCAACATCCGATAGATGTTGGGCGGACACCCGCCTTGCTTCGCCTTCAGCAGGATCATGGGCCACCACGCGTTGTCGAAGGCGCCAGAGATGTCTAGGAACAATGCCTGGACGTATTTGGCCTGGCTGGAAGCAACTACTTCCTGAAGGGACCGTAGTGCTGATAGCGTTGAGCGACCTCGAAAGAAACCGTGCTGACAGGTCGAGATGTTGCGCGAGATGGAAGGTGCGCATTGGAGCATGACCCGTTCCAAGATCTTACCTAGGACAGAAAGGAGCGTGATAGGGCGATACGCTTTAGGATCGGTCAGCGGTTTGCCGTTGCCTTTCGGCAGGACAATAAGCCGGCCGTCCTTCCACGTATCTGGAAAAGTGCCCTCCTCAACGCAAAGTCCGAGAATACGCGTTAGCTCGGAGGAAGCTACGAGCCACACATGTTTTACCATGCGGGCGGTGATCCCATCGATGCCGGGTGCCGTGTTGGGTAAGTCCCTGACTATAGTGCTCACCACACTCAATGATGGGGGGGGCGCGTCGCGACCCGAGGGCGCGCAGGCGGCCAGTAGGCGCACCTTACGGTGGTATGCGCTATCCGCGCTGGGGTTGTCGTCTGGGCAGAGTGCCTTGACCAAGACCCCCATGGCGGTCTGCACGTCCCCGGCAAATCCTTCCGAGAACCTGGTGCCGTTGATGACGTTGGGGGGCGGTCTCGCCCGCCCACTAGCCACCCGGTAGGCCAGTCCCCAGGGGTCCTGGTTACCGTCGGCAGCAAGTCCCCGGAAGAAATCGGTCTGCGCCTTCCCCATCAGGGCCCTGTAACTATTGCGGCGCTCATGAAAATTCTTGCGTGCAATCTCTTCAAAGACCCCCATGCCTCTCTTCCTAGCTGTCTGCCATACTTTCCTCGCTTTGTTCGCTTTCTTACGCGCGGTCTCCAGAGCAGGAGACCACCACTCGTATCCCTTGACTCTCTTACCATTCTTGCATTCACCCAAACACTCAGTCGCTGTCCTCACAATCATGTCTGTAAAGACCTTACTTATCACACTTGCAGGCTTCTTCCAGTCAATCCGTCCCACACGTTCGTGGATTATAGTCTGAAAGCGTCCCCAGTCCACGCCGCGCTCGCGGAACCTCCTCGGCTCCCCCAGCGGTTCCGCGGCTGCAGCTGTAGACCGTGTGCCACATACCTCATAGGTGATCAGCCTGTGATCGCTGGAGCTTTCTTCCTCATGTACCTTCCAGTTGTCTAGTAGGACGCCTCTTGTTGTCAATGTTAGGTCGATGTTTGATTCACCGTTGACCGTGGAGAAGGTGTGTGGTTGGTCCTCCGTGTTATTGATGGTGAGGCCACGGCCAACGATGAAATCCTCCATTTGACGCCGTCGGTAGTTGACATCACTACCTCTTCCATGGAAGTTTCTCGGGCTACAATGCCACATTGGCGAGTGCGCATTGGTGTCAGCGCCTATCAGCACTCGGTGACCTCGCAGGGTGTCCAGTACCGTGTGTAGGTGATGTAGATGTATGGCGATGTCATCCGAGTACTGGAAATAGGCGCTGACAAGGTACAGCGACGTGTCCGGCGTTGATTTCCTCTGTGGGCTAAGTTCTAGGTGGCACACGATGCAGTGGCTGTAACTCAGATGTGTTAATAGGGCGCACGGAATGTCACGCCGCATAAGTAATATTCCGGCCTTTGGTTGTTCGTGTTCGGCGTGTATCCATATTGGACCGGCGGCGGTGGTGAGGCGAGGCATGGAGTGCGGTTCTTGGACAAGAACCACATCCAGCCCCAGCCTCCCCGCTATGGAGGGCAGCTCTGCTGTTGCCACCGCCGATCCCTGCAAGTTTAATTGACCGATTTTAGTGCCCATAGTCGGTCGACGCTAATTTCCTACCCTCGGCGTGTTTCCTCGCTGGGCAGTCACGTGCGTTCGTCCTGTGATCGGATCCCTTGCGTCCCAGTTTCTTGCACGTTGCACAAGTTGTCTGCTTTGCTTGACATTCCGTGCTCTTATGCCCGTCCTCCCCGCAGTTCCCGCACGTCATGTTCTTGGATCTGCAGTACTTCTCCGGGTGCCCGTACATTTGGCAGCGGCGGCAGCAGGTCACGTCTATGTGGTCATTAACCTCGACGACGTCCCAGCCCACGTACACTCGCCCACGCTCAATGAGTTTTTCTCGGAGTGTTGGTGCGCACTCGCACACCCACATTTTGCGGTTGCCGCGGCGGGTCCTGTTGAATAGGGGCCTAATCATTTTTGTGACCTCTTCTAGGCTGTGCTCTCGTAGGTTTTGCTCCTGTAGGTGGGCGAGGATCTCGTTGGGCTTCAGGTCGGCGTCAACTCCCGAAAGGGAGATTAGCGGCTGGCGTTCTTTCGGCTCCGCGACTCTCAGGGTCGCTGGAACCGCTGCCCTCAGTAAGCGCGCGTCTTCTTCGGACGGGGTCTCGACGATGAGCCCCGCTCCCCCCATCTTGCGGACGCCGTGCACCCGGAATCCCTGCGCTGCAGGGTCTACGCTCGCCCGTAGCACCTTCTTAGTTTCTTCGGCTGTGCGTATGGTCTCTCTTTGGTCCTCCGCGGGGAAGACAGCCACTGCTGGACCCAGGCGTGTTGGCAATGGCACCGGCTCAGTGTTCCTGCCCATCTTTAGCGCGCCTGCGTAACTTACTTGAGCCGGTCCGGTGTGAAATACGGTGTGCTGTTGCGGGTGCAACGCCGGCACCTGTGCAGCGCGTTCCTCCGCGACGGCAGCGCGTTGTTCCGCGGCCGCGAGTCTTGTGACGAGGTGCAGCACCACCGAGCTGACGTTGTTCACGTAGAACCCGATGGCGGCAATTTCATCTTTGTTCAATTTACTAGTTTTCGACCGTACGGCCTCCATGATCCCGCCGGTCGACTCCGTCGCAAGCTCGACGAGGTCGGCTGCAGTAGCGGAGGATGCGGGCACCGGAGTTACAGGAGTTGTCGGAGGAGCCATGGTGGTAATCTGCTCGGTTACTGGCTCGGCTTGAGTCGTCGTCTGCTTACGAGCTGGCGCCACTTTGCGTCTCGTCTGGTCCGGCATCTCAGGTGGCGAGGTCAGTAAGCGCTTACCGCCGACCTGTGGCGGCGCCTGCACTGCGGGCTGCGTCTGCATTGGCGAGGCGAACGGCGTACTGAATGCTCCTGGCGGCGTGCGCAGCAGTGAGTTGCGCGGGTTGAATGCCGCTGAGGCTTCGCCCGCGGGCGCAGGCCCAGGGTCTGCGCGCCGCTGGCGCTCAGCGTCCTCCTCCTCCATCACCTTATACTTATTAGGTAGCTACTTAACACTACTACTGCTAAGCACTAATATTCTACAGCTTAAAAAACTATAGACTATAAACTAAAGCGTGCGCCCAAGGGTTATCAAGGTGTAAGTTGATACTGGTGAAGTTTCTACACCTTGGGTGCACGTAGTACTCACGGTACCGGAACCTCCAAGTGTGTGGTGCAGGCACGCAGAGCGCACGGGTAGCTACCCGGCGTACGCAAGCTGTCCTTGCACTGCACTTAGTTCACAACACTAGCACAAACAACTTTATCAACTAAAGCTATGGGCGTCTCTATCGCAAAGCGTCACTATCGCGGGTTACTTAGTCCAGTACTGCTGCGTGTAACCGAACGCAAATGTCACAAACGTCAAAAACGTCACGACGTCACTGACAGCTGTCAGATGACATGTGGCGTTTGACGTCGGCTGTCAACCGCCACGCGGTTGCAGAAAATTTTTCTGCAAGTCACTTTACACCACACTAAAAACCACTGTGTCACTACCACTGAAGTGCCTGAAGGCACTGAAGCGCTGTAATAGCGTCTTAGGTGTCGTTCGTGTATTATATACGCGTCCAAATCGCAGAAATACACAGTGTGTGCAAACAGTGTTGTCACTGTTTGCACACACTGTTTTGCGAGTTTAAAACCGCCGAAAAACTAGGTTTTTCGCGACGGAAAGTCGTGAAAATCACTACACTTATGCACTGGAGCACTGTGAACGTGATCCCGAAGGAATTACAGCGAAATTCCCACTGCGACCGAAAATATAAATTTCCGACACGGAGCTCGCGTTAAACACGTCCGCTCGACACGAATGCCGACGACCGAGTAGTCTTCCAGGCTCGTGGAAACTGGCCCCCCTCAAGGCACGCTGTGAGGAGTCTGCCTAGTCGGGGTCCGAGCTCCTCCATTGCCAGGACCCACGCTCGGCCAGGAATGCCGTCGGGTCCTGGGGCGGTGTTTTTAATTCTTAACACCGCCGCTCGGAGTTCTACCCGAGTCACCTCGGGAACGTCGTCGTCCATGTCCGCGTTGGTTGCCTCGGAAGGCGGCGCCGTCATGGGCGGAGGGATGTGTTCCGCCCGCGACGGGAACAGAGCGGCCACAACATCTTCGACCAGCTGTGGCCGGAGACTTTCCGTTAGAGGGGGCGCCCAGGAACGTAACTTGTTCCTGACCATCAAATATGGGCGCCCCCACGGATCTCTGTTGAGGGTCTCCAGCAATTCCTGGCGGGCGTCTTGCTTGGCCCGCCAGATGGCCTCTTTCAGATTATTCTTGGCCGCTCTATACTCCTCGTACAATGCCGCCTCCCGGGCAATGAAATCGGGAGGGCGGCGACGCCTCCTGCGAAACCGGGCGTACTGGCGGCGCGCTGCGACGCAAATTTGCCGCAACTGCGCGATTGTGTCGTTCCACCAGTACACCCGGCGTGGCCCAGATGTGCTACGGACTCTAGGCATCGCCGCGTCGCAAACTTGCGTCATTGCCCCCCTGAACCAGTCGGCCTCCATGTTGATATCGTCAGGCCTGGAAGGTGTTGAAACCCAGGCCTGAACTATGGAGGCTTCCAGGAGGGCCTCCCGATTCAGCCTTTTCAAGGCCCAACGCGGACCACCCTCAATCGGGCCTCTTCGGACTGGGGCGTCGGAGCTGACTGTTTCGGCGGAGACGTCGAACCGAATATAGCGGTGGTCCGACAACGTCTCCACCTCCTCGACGACGCGCCAGTCTCGGATACGGCGTGCTAGTGCGGGGCTCGCAAAAGAAACGTCCACAATGGAACCGCCCCGCTGACGCACGCACGTATGTACCGACCCACGATTGAGGATGAGCAGGCCGTTCTCAACGGCCCACTGCTCCAGCAGCTCGCCTCTAGCGTCCGTGGCCGGAGAACCCCAAGCGGTAGATTTGGCGTTGAGGTCCCCGGCGAAGAGCACGACGCGAGGACGGCTGCGAGCGACGACAACGTTCAATTCGAGGAGATACTCCTCGAAGTCGGCGAGGGAACGGTTGGGTGAGAAGTAGCCACCCACCACAACCGTATCCTTTATGAGTGCTGCGACGCAGCCCCGCCCTCGGTAGATGTTCTCGAAGGACGGGGTGCGGGCGGCGGCTAACGAAATTAGCGCCACCGAGCCGCTGAGGTCCCCCACCCAATCGTCACGGGGGGGGACAAAATACGGCTCGGCGACGAGGGCGACGTTGATTGACCACTGCGCCATGCTCTGGAGAAGAAGATCCTGAGCTCTGGCGCAGTGGTTTAAATTCGCCTGAAGTAGGCGTAGCGTATATGGAGCCATTATTCGGCATCCATTGGCGTGTCGCCTGACGCCTTAGTAGCCACGGGAGTGGCGCTCTTGTTGGCCGATTGGCCGTCCTTTGCGCCCTGCTTCTTCTTGGGTGCGGCGCAACTCTTCGTGCCGGCCCTATGATCGGCCGGCTTGCCCGCCGCCGCACACAAAACGCAGTGCGGCGGGGCCTCACAACTGCCGGCCAAATGGCCGGGCTGGCCGCATCTAAAACAGCGGCCGCTGCAGTCGACCGCAGAGGTGCACTTTGCACCAACGTGGCCACCACTGAGGCAGCGGAAGCACCTCTGCGGTTTCGGCTCCAGGAGCCGCACTTGCGCCGACACCCAGCCGATTAACACGCGACGGCCATCGGCCAACTTCTTGGCCACAGCCACGGGGCAGGTGACTATGGCTGTGCCCATACCGGCACGGCCCGGACGAATTGGGCCGCACCGGATTTGGTCCGGGGGACACTCCCCGGCCTTGGCGACGGCGGCAACAACCTCCTCAACCACTATTGAGTCATCCAGGCCCCCAATTCGCACCTCGGCGCACTTTTGGGGCCTGGAGACACGTACGTCCTCCGCTGGGAGGAGGTCGCGGAGGCTCGAGGCCAAAGCGTCTGCCTGCTGGGCGCTACCGGCCCCAGGCACCTCGATGAGGCGGGCCCCGGTCTGTGTGATCTTACACCGGAGGCCCGCCGTTATTCCCAGCTTAGTAGGGTCGATAGCCCCACGCGCCTTCTTGAGAAGCTCCGCGTAAGTGGTCCCCCGCTCCAACGCTGCTGGTTGCAGCGTTAGTACCACTGCAGTGGAGCTGGGGGTGCGGAGCTTGACGGGGGGGGAACCTAACCTAACCTAACCTAACCTAACCTAACCTAACTCCCAACGGCCACCACCAAAAGTGCCACCACTGGTGGTCGTTGGGACAATTATAAAAAAACGTTCCCAACCGCCACCAGTGGTGGCGGTTGGCACTAAATTTAGTATATATTATGCGTTATATAAATTTAATATATAATAAACTAGAGGACGCCAGCAGCTACGCCTGCATTTTTTTAAATTTACCCGTTTTTGCCGATCCCGTGGGAATTTCGGGAAATCCCTTCTTAGTGCACCCCTACGGTCCCCAAGGAACATACATGCCAAATTTCAGCTTCCTGTGCCCAATAGTTTCGGCTGTAGCGTGTCTGTTAGTCAGTCAGTAACGCAAGCAAGCAACCACCAGCAAGTGGAACTATCATCATTCATCAGGGTATCAACAGGTACCACCGGACGAGCTACAAAGAGTTGTTCGAGGTCGTCTAAGATATCAAGTAAGACCTTTCCAATTTAACGCTGTTATCTATTATCATGGCCAGTATGGATGACTTACTATCTACACAGGAGCAAATTTCAGCTGCGATCGAGAATCTCTATTCTAACTTTAAAAAAGATGGTTCCGATAGGAAAACTCCAGACTATATCAAGCGAAAGTTAGAGACACTAGACAACTACTGGGCTGAGTTCCATTCTAATCACAGGACGCTGATTCTATCAAGTGATAAGTCTTATCAATATTTTACAAACAATCTGTTTGAGAGTACTGGAAATAGGTATACTACTATTAGGGCAGCCGTGCAGAGTTACGAATTATCTACCAAACCAAGAGATTTGAAACCATCTTCTCCTCTTATCAGACCAGCTACTCCTATCGCAGTATCTGAACCCTCCGTACTAGGGTCTTCGGCTCAAGCCCGAGGTAGCGACAGCAAAACTGACGAGATGCCACGGAAACAGAGCAGTAACTTTAAAGCATTTGAGCACACGATTTCGAATATCGATGTGGATACCATTTCTGATAGATGGGAATTTGAACATCTATTGCGTACCGTACAGTCTCGTTGGGCAACCATTGACTCTCTACATTGGGAGTTAGACTGTGAGCTAGGTCAACGGAACCCAGAATAAGAGTCTCACTTTTTTCAATCAGAGAAGAAGTATAACGACATTATCAAATCAATTAACAAGAAAATGTGGTCTGTTAGTCACTTAGAAAAATCTACTCCTAAAATTGATATTCCAATTTTTTCTGGTAATTATTATCAATGGTCTAGTTTCAAAGATCTTTTCACCGAAACTATACATGCAAATCCTACTTTATCAAGTGCTCAGAAGATGCAATTTCTAAAGGCCAAGGTGCGGGGTGAAGCTGAGAGACTCATCCAACACTTGACGATCTTTTCTGACAACTATTCTATTTGTTGGGATATACTTAATCATAGGTATAACAACAAACGGTTGATAATGAGTTCTCATTTCGATCAAATGCTCAACATCCCTGCAGTTCAGCATCTTTCGGTACAGCATATCAAAAAGCTTCATGATGTAACTCTTGAAAGCCTTAACGCTATCAAAAATCTGGGCGTAAGCATAGAAGCATGGGACCCACTTATCATACATCTCTTAAGTCAAAAATTAGACTCTGAGACCCTAACCGAATACCTAAATTCTCTAAAAGATCCTAAAGGGGTACCCAAGCTAGATGAATTTTTATCATTTTTAGAGAAGACGTTTACGACTATGGAAACATCAAAAAGAAAGTATGAACCAAAATCAAATCAAAATCATAACTATCACAAAGGTTTTCATACTAAATCATCGTCGACCGGACGTATGATTTCGCAATCGTCAAACGACAAAAACGTCAATGTGACGAAATATTACAAATGCGTTATTTGTAAAACAAATAATCACGCCACATTTAGTTGTAATAAGTTCAGACAAATGACTCCGTCAGCAAAACGTTCAATAGTAGACAAGCTAAAAATATGCGAAAACTGTCTCTATTGCCATAACGGCAATGAATGCATTTCAGAAAAACGCTGCCGTGAGTGCAATAAGGCACATAATCCTTTATTGCATGACGCATTTGTGCAACTCGATCACGAGCCCAGGGCGTCGACATTTAGTAATAACACGAGTGAACCTAAACCGGGTCAAAGGCCAACCACCCGAAACTCACACGTGTCTATGCAGTCCGAAATACCTGAAATCTTATTAGCGACAGCTATGATTAGAGTCGAAACTGGGGATGGTTCTTTCCTCAGCTTACGAGCACTTATTGATCAAGGATCCCAAACCTCTTTAATCACTGAAAATGCAGCTCAACAGTTACGGTTACCGCGTTAAAAATGCCATGGCGTTATTACTGGTGTAGGTGCTAAGCAGACGAACTGCAAAGGGGCCATAAATATCAAATGCGTATCCATGAATCACAACTTCGTATTTCGTACTGACGTCATAATAATGCAAAATCTTATCAAGAATCTGCCAGGCCATTCCTTTGCTAAGCCAGATTGGTCGTATTTAGATAACATCTGCCTGGCCGATCCAGATTTTAATATAAGTCGCCCAGTTGACATTCTGTTTGGAGCGGATATATATTCGTTGATACTATTGGAAGGCATTTGTAGAGACGATCAGAATAATTCACCCATCGCCCAGAACACTAGGCTGGGTTGGATTTTATGCGGATGCGTTCAGACTTTGCAGTGTAATGTCACCCTAAACAATCTAGAGGAAATACAAAGATTTTGGGAGATTGAGGATGTCTCAGAAAAGAGTAATCTATCATCCGAGGACCAAGAATGCATTGCATATTACCAAGACACGACAATACGTCGAGAGGACGGCCGATATGAGGTTCGACTACCATTAAAATCAGAATATGAAAATAAGTTAGGATTATCAAAAAATAAGGCGGTTGCACAGTTCAAGTCATTAGAAAGAAAGTTTTCAACAAATTCAACCATGGCGGAAAGTTATAAAACATTTATGCAGGAGTACCAGTCTATGGGCCACATGACCCCCACTTCCACGTCAAAAACTACCGAACTCTCTTTCTATCTCACTCATCACGGTATTGAAAAATCAGAATCAACCACTACGAAGTTTAGAGTTGTATTTAATGGCTCTGCAAAGACATCCACAGGATACAGCCTAAATGACGTAATGAAATGTGGGCCCAACCTTCAGCAGGATCTTCAGTCCCTTATCATTAGATGGCGGCAATATCAAATCGCTTACACTGCAGACATCGAAAAGATGTTTCGCAGAATATGGATTAATCAAGAAGATCAAAGGCTCCAAAAAATCATCTGGCGAGATGCGGAGCAAAACCCTTTAAGTGAATGGAAGTTAACTACTGTTACATATGGTACTAAGGCTGCCCCTTTCTTAGCTATGATGACCCTACGTCAGTTGGCATCAGATGAAAAAAATAATTATCCCGGTAGCGCAGCATCCGCCGTCTTAGAAAACTCCTTTTATATGGACGATCTGGTGCATGGCTCTCACGAAATTGAAAAGGCAAGAGTATTACGAAAAGACCTAATCAGTCTTTTGCAATCCGGTGGGTTTCATCTAAGAAAATGGAGGTCCAATGTTCCAGAACTATCAGATGAAAATCAAGAAAGTTTCAACTTTCAACAACCAGAATCATCTAAAACCTTAGGTCTTAGCTGGGATCATCGGCAAGACATATTTACATTTTGTTCAAAAATCGAACCATCCACCGGTAGAGAAACAAAACGTTCACTTTTATCAAATATTTCGAAACTATTTGACCCTCTCGGTTGGCTTACCCCCATATCCACCAAATTGAAAATCATTTTTCAAAAGGTTTGGCTATCCGCCATCAATTGGGATGACCAATTACCAAATGAAATTATGTGTGAATGGAACGTTATAAAACAAGATATAATAAACATAAACAAACTGCAAATACCAAGGTGGATATCGACCCGAGAACATGATACATTAGAATTGCACGGCTTTTGTGATGCGTCGACAAAAGCCTATGCTTGCAATGTTTATTGTAAAATAAAACGTAAAGAACAAACCATTATCACACTGTTGATTAGCAAAGCGAGGCTTGTGCCAAGATCAAAACATGTCAGCCTTCCAAGATTGGAATTAAGTGCTGCTTGTCTTCTGGCTAAGGTGATGTTCAAAGTACAACAGTGCTTGAGCATTTCAGAAATCAAAATCTATGGGTGGTCCGACTCAATGATCGTCCTTGGCTGGCTTAATGGAGATCCGGCGAGGTGGAAGACTTTCGTCTCAAACAGAGTACGTGATATCACAAACATTATGCCGTCAGCGTGTTGGCGTTATGTTAAGTCTGAAGACAACCCGGCGGATTGTGCTAGCCGAGGAATGACTGCTACACAATTGATCAATCACGAGCTGTGGTGGCAAGGACCATCCTGGTTATCAGACTTTGATGGACAAGGAAAGGCACCACAATTTACCACACAATTAGAAACAAAAAGTACTCGGCAAGTTAATGTTGTCACCGAACCTGATATCAAAAACAATATTATTTATAAACTGTTATCAAAATACAGCTCTCTTAGCAAAATAATTCGTATTATATCATGGATGTTTAGATTTGTTAGGAAACACGACAAGCAACAGACTTACTTATCAGTATCAGAGTTAGACAGAGCCGAAAATATTATCATCAAGCAAGTACAGGCGATTGAATTTCCACTGGAAATAAAAAGTATCAAGGAGTGTGGTAGCGTTTCCCCTAAGAGCAAGATACCTATTACAGCTTGCTCCTTATCTAGATCAAAACGGTCTCTTACGAGTTAGAGGACGATTAAGTAACTCAAACTTACCTTTCGACATGAAGCACCCTATCATCATATCAGGCTCCAGTCGAATTGCAGAGTTATTAATAGACCAAGCACATAAGGCTTGTTATCACGGCGGAGCCCGCCTTACGTCAGCATTTTTAAGAAAAAGGTACTGGCTCGTAGGAGGAAATAAGATCGTTAAGAAGCAGCTTCGTGGGTGCGTTAAGTGTAGACACCACGATCCAAGCAAGCAGGAACAAATTATGGGTGATCTACCAGCAGCGCGAAGTACACCAACTAGACCATTTTATCACACGGGCGTCGATTACACCGGATTTGTTGACGTCAAATCTAGCAAGACTCGTGGCATCAAAAGTACGAAGGGCTATATAGCTGTGTTTGTGTGCATGGCGACCAAGGCCGTTCATTTAGAACTTGTGTCCGACTTGAGCTCATCAGCATTTCTAGCCGCTCTACGTCGGATGGCATCCCGCCGAGGAGCGCCCTGTCACATGTACAGTGACAATGGGACTAACTTCGTAGGCGCTAACAGGATTCTCTACAGGGAATATTTAGATCTTCAAGCAATATTGGACGACACGTTCTATTCCGCAATCACTGACTTGAAAATTCAATGGCACTTCAATGCCCCTGGATGGCTAAGTGCAGGAGGTCTTTGGGAGGCTGCGGTAAAGAGCCTCAAATTTCATTTGAAGCGAGTAATAGGTGATCAGAAATTGACCTTCGAAGAGTACGCCACTCTTCTGGCTCAGTTGGAAGCGTGCTTAAATACTAGGCCTCTCTGCCCCTTAACTGAAGACCCCGAAGATCTCGAGTATCTCACTCCGGCTCATTATCTGGCAAGTGGTCCTACCAACACTATTATCGAAACAGAGAGAGACCTACGTACGCGGTGGCAACTCAGTCAAAAAATCTTCGCCGATGTTTGGAAGAAGTGGCAGACTGAATACCTAAGTCAACTATCAGCTCGCAGCAAGTGGCGAAGTCCGAAAGAAAATCTACAAATAAGCGATATTGTCATTATTCATGATGCAAACCTACCACCAGGGAAATGGGCTCTTGGAAGAATTATTGCGTTGCATCCAGGCAAGGATGATTTCGTCCGCGTGGTCACCCTGAAAACGAAGAACGGCACTATCAAAAGACCAATTACCAAATTATCTAGGTTACCAGTCAAAGAAAAGGCAACAATCGACCATGACAGCAAGCTTCAACAGAAGGACGAAAATATCACTGCCTCGGCAAATGTAAAACGATCGAACAAACCGTGGCTTTGTTATCATATATACCAGTTGTTGTTATTATTTTTATTTATGATAGTAACACCTGCGAATAGCACATATCAAATAGCAAACTTCAATGCCAGTCAAGGTCTTTATTTCGACAACATCTCTAACTTACGTCTAGAACGAGATCAGTGGAAGTTAGTAATTTACTACGATATGTTACCATATTGGCAAGGCACAGACCTACTTGAAAAGTATATAAATCATTTAGACGACATTTGTAATGATGATACAAGAAAAAAGATATTACAATGCGATGTCTTACTGCTCCAATTACATCACGGACTCAATGAACTCGAGCACTACAACAGTATTTTGCTCGGTAAGCAGTTCACACGACACCGGGAGCACGCGCGGCTCACGCGCGGCCTTATCAACGGTGTCGGGTTCGTAGCAAACAGACTGTTCGGCGTACTGGATCAAGAATTCGCAGAACAATATGAACGAGATATCGAAACGATTAGAAAGAATGAGAAACACCTTGCTTTACTATGGAGAAATCAAACTTCAGTTGTCGAAGGAGAACTAAATTTGATCAAGAGAGTGGAAAGTTCGGTAAACCGTCAAAGTAAACTTTTTAACCAACATTTAAACTATTTAGCCAAAAGGAAGAACTGCAGTCAGTATCAAATTCAGGTGACTTTACTTTGTCGGCGGTTATAGCACAGGGTATCCTCGTAAACTTACAGAATATCCAAAGTACAATCGTGGATTCCGTGACGGATATCTATGCTGGGAAATTCAATTTCCATCTCCTTACACCTGAGCAGCTACGAGATGAGATGAATATGATTACCAGTTTGTTATCCAAAGATTTGGCGTTACCATTGGACAACCAACAAGACATATCCAAGATGTATCATCTTCTTAATGTGAAAGCAAGGGCTACCAACAAATATATCATTTTTGAGATCTTGGTTCCTCTAGTCAGTCGAGATAACTTTGAGCTATACCGACTTATACCCGTTCCACAACAAAACGAACATTCTATGACCATTCTAAAACCTGTGTCTGAATACGTAGCTATTAATATGCAACAAGATTCATACGTAACTCCATCGGAGAAGAATGTCCGTGACTGTCTTGAAATAGAAAAAGACACGCATATATGCCCATTAAAGCAACCTATTCACAAAATGAAACCAGATGAGACTCTATGTGTCAAAAACTTTCATCCCAATAATCTGTGTCAGACTACCATATCAGCTTGTTTAGAGTCATGGATCGAATTAAATACAAGAAACACTTACCTATATTTCTGTTGCGATCATTGCACTATACGTGTCATATGTGAGAATCAAATTACCGCTGAGCGATGACATAAGGCTGGCATTATAACAATAAGCGATAAATGCCTTATTAAAAGCGACCATTTTATTATTCATGCTCACCAAACACCATCAAATACTTTGGAGAGAGTAGCTGACGTAATGCAAATTCGAATCCCTCCTATCAATAATATTTTGAACATCTCAATATTATCAACTATAGAAAATCAGACCACATACTTAGAGAATCGAAAGTATTTTGAGCAAATCGATACACAAATCAAGCAGATGAAAGCCAGTGAGTCTGAGGGAGTACTAAGCGATCGAATTTCATACCATGACGTCCATCACTACGTCGTCATTTACGTGTTGCTGTTTGCTGGAGCTGTCGCTCTCGCACTGTTGGTATGGCAACGCCGACGTCAGCAAGGAGCGTCATCTCCGCGCCCGGAGGCACCCACACCGCCCACCTCGTGTCCCAGAGCGCAGTCTGGTGTGCGTACACCGTCTCCCGTCCGCGCTGAGACATCTGACATCGAGCTCCGAGCAGCAAGATACGAGCCTACTCCGGTTAGGTGTGTTAGCGAAAGTGCAGTGGATCAGTGTTGTGTTCATAGTGAAGCGGTTAATAAAGCGAGTAGTGTTTGCGTAGTGAATAAAGGTAGCTCGCCGGTGATTTTCCGTAAAGTAAACGATCGTATACAGTAGTGGAACTATAGACACGGAACAATACTTAGACATAAGTATCATCCTTAAATTTAATTAAGAATATTAATGATATTCTAATCACCATGTAACTCTCATCATCATTCATGTATCATCTTATCACTTTATCATCAGCCTGATTGCCTGGCCCGGGAGTATGTACGAGCCACGTAATGCGTTGCTCGCACATTCGGCCACTTACACATTTGTGCCGCATTAGCAAATAATTTATTACTTTATTTGAACTAATCATATTTAAATTCAGTTCGCGTTCACGTCCCATTATCAATTTGCGTACCGCGTCTCACCTATCATTTAGCGTTCGATAATCATTTGTAATCGCGTATCATTAAAACATTATCATATCATCTTTTTCTTATTTTTCTATCAACATAGTCAGTTAAATTTATTTCTGAGTTTTACTGATTATACCTTACAACCCCGGGTGTACGGACCGTACATATGCTGTAAAATCGTTATAAAAACTTTCAACAAAAATTGATTTGAACTATATGTAAAAACCGCAAAAATAGTTTTCACGTTTATACAAATACTATTAGTAGTTATTCGAAGATAATGACTATGGTAAGTGGATACCTCCACTACGGAACCCTTAATGAGCGAGTCTGACTCGCAATAGCGAATAGCTTTTATAATGTTTCGTCCTAGGTGTTACTTGTAGCCGTTTGCCATTACAAAGCTTTGGTGTATTAAGATTCCGCATTACGGGACTGGAACACCAACGTTCAGTCTCAAGTTGCGTGAAAATACTCCTGATAATTGTAAGGAGTTCAAAAACTCTAAAGGGTACGAAGTAACTTGGTCAGTATTCATGAAATTAGCTACCGGAAAGTGCTCAACAACATCACTTTACATACAGGCAAATATCATTACCATGGTCCGATATATCTCTATTCACACTTTCGCATTTATGAGTAGAGAATATTGGTTCAGCCGGTTTAGCGTGAAATCGGTGCCTAATGCACAAATACACATTTTTGCATTTATACTGTAATGGTGTTGCTGGCTACACCAAATTAATTAATAATATATAGTTCTTAGGTCGCATACTTGTTTCCACATGTGTTTGTCTTATCGCTACGATGGCGCCAACGTTCTGCAATTAGTAAACTCATAAGTTCTAAGAGGTTGACAAATTTATAAGAGTTATGTGACAGGCATATGAGTAAAGAAATAGCCATGAAATATGAGAAAACATTTACACTGTAGTATTCACATGCGGTATAGTTGAGGATTATAAAAAAGGGACGAACCATAAGAAACGAACTCTTGTCAGGTAGTGAGGATTTGAGAGGCGTTGCGTTGGTGGTGTTTGACTGGACATATTCCCACCTCCACCTCATGGTCCCACCACCCGTCTGGGTATATGGACCGAATCTTGGGAGAGGCGCACGGTACTTGCTGTATGCTCTTTCCCGCGCGCCCGTTGTAAACTCCCTACAAATTATGTGTCCCTAAGTCACTCTCCCCATTCAGGGGCGGCTGTACTATTGTAGTACTGTATGTGCTGCTCTTCTCACAGCATACGGTACGCCTACGGCTTCGTCGCTGGCCCGGGTCCTTTCATCCTTTTCTAGTTTGGCTCTTATATCATGCCATTTATGGGCGAAGTCTCTAAACCGCCGGAAGTTCGCCTCAGAGCACACAAGCTCAGCGTAAAAAGGGGGCCCGACCGTTGTGACAGTGATCCCATTCATCATTTCGGCTCTAAGTTCAGCATACAAGGGGCATCGCCACAACACATGGTCCAAGCTTTCTTCTTCCTCTCCGCAATAGCACACGCTGTCCTCGCATAACCTCATATCACACAACCGTTTCCTAAAGCACCCATGTCCTGTCAAAAGCTGTGAGACTTGATAGTCCGGCTCGACCCAAGTGTACTTGAGCCGAGCCGCCACGTCCGGGAAAAATCGAAAAAGCTCCCTACCCTTCGCCTCGCCTTCCCATCTCTGTTGCCAGGAGGCAACAGTCTCCTGCGAAATTTGCCTACTTCCGTTTCTGAACTCTTCCCTGGGTAGGTGTCGGATATCATCAAGCCTGCCCGCACGGCTAACCTTGAGATCGGCCGGCAGAACACCCGCCAGGACGGGCAGGGCCGCTGTGCTGCAGGACCTATATGCCTTTGTCAGCAGTATAAGCGCGGGTCTCTGTGTCCTCAACAACGCGCTTCTGACCACAAACACGGTCGTTCGCCTCCACCAGCATCCGGCCGCATAGGTAATTATGGCGGCGTACGTGCCCCTGTACAGGACACGGAGCGCTCTGTAGCGCATACCCCAGGATGCGGCAGAGACTCTCGACATCTTACCGAACGCAGCTGCGGCGCGCTCACCGATGGATTCCACATGTTCCTTGAAGGACATGGTTGTGTCGATTACCACACCCAGAACTTTGGTCGACTGTACGCTCTTAACTGAGACCCCATTGAGTCGGACAGTGGGTGGTCGACCGGGCATCTTCCCCTTCAAGGTCATAGAATACGACTTGGAGGGGGAGAAGCCCAGGCGGTTCCGCTGTCCCCACTGGCTGATTAACGCCATGGCGCAAGAGGCTGATGTCTCTATGCCGGCTCTTGAGTTTGACTCAATGAGGATCGTTACGTCGTCGGCGTACGCAACCAATTGCACTCCGTCTGGGTATGGCAATCGAAACAGGTCATCCATCAGGAGGTTCCACAGTGAGGGTCCCAAAACTGAGCCCTGCGGGCAGCCCATGGTCAGCGGCTTCCACACAACCCCACTTCCAACGAAGAGACCTGCCCGGCGACTCGTAAAGTACGCGACCAACATCCGGTAGATGTTGGGCGGGCAACCACCGTTCTTCGCCTTCAGCAGGATCATGGGCCACCACGCGTTGTCAAAGGCACCTGATATGTCCAGAAAAAGGGCCTGGACATATTTGGCCCGGCTTGCGATAACAATGTCCTGAAGGGACCGCAGAGCTGTTAGTGTTGAACGACCTCGAGAAAAACCATGCTGGCAGGGTGAGATATTGCGCGAGATGTTGGGTGCGCAGTAGATCATGACCCTCTCCAAGATCTTGCCCAGAACCGAAAGGAGCGTGATAGGGCGATACGCTTTAGGATCAGTCAGCGGCCTGTCGTTGCCTTTCGGCAAGACAATAATCCGACCGTCCTTCCACGTATCAGGGAAAGTGCCCTCCTCAACGCATTTGCCTAGAACACGCGTCAGCTCGGAGTCAGCTACGTGCCACACATGTTTTACCATGCGGGCGGTGATCCCATCGATGCCGGGTGCCGTGTTGGGTAGATCCCGAACTATAGAGCCCACCACATTTAAAGATGGAGGGGGCGCGTCGCGACCCGAGGGCGCGCAGGCCGCCAGTAGCCTCACCTGTCGGTGGTAGGCGCTGTCAGCGCCTGGGTCATCGTCCGGGCAGAGTGCTCGGACTAGAACCCCCATGGCGGCTCGCGCGTCCCCAGCGTATCCCTCCGAGAACTTTGTGCCGTTGATGACATTAGGGGGTGGCCTAAGCCGCCCGCTGGCTGCTCGGTAAGCCAGACCCCAGGGGTCATGGTTCCCGGTATTGGCAAGTCCCCGGAAGAACTCGTTCTGCGTCCTCTCCATCAATGCCCTATAGCTATTGCGACTCTCGTTATACTTCTTACGTGCAATCTCCTCAAGGGGAGTGGAAGGAGTTGGGAGTCGCGAAACCGGGCGGATCTCGGACAGTCAGTCTTAGGACGCGGAAGAGGGGAGATCTCGGGAACGGACTCGCGTGGTAGTTCAGACAGTTGGTCTTATGGCGGGAGAGAGAGATCGGACCTGGCCTAGCGCGAAAGAGGTTCGGTGTTGGTCGATAATTAGTGCTTAGTGATATCGAAGAACAAGGCGAGCGGCTTCAAGAGAAGGTGATCAGCACAGGGCAAAGGGGTAAGTTTGGCAGCGACGCAGCTAAAAGTCCGGTGAGTGTCTGTTATTCACTTTACTGTAATTTGTTGCATGAACTGTATAACATTAATAACTCTGTTGTGTATCTATGTCTATATCACACCATATACATATGTATACCAGGCTGACTAAAATAAAAAGTTCTCTATGAGATATTGTACATAGTTATATTATTAATAACCGCGTGAACCATTAGTAGTGGTTCGTACCTTGTTGATGATGGATGTGAAGACGAGCGATGTATGATGGGAGTCTCCGTATTCGCGATCAGGTGGTAGAATGCAGGACTTTCACAATCGCTGTCTAAACCTGCGTACAGGCCAGTACATAGCAGCTGACAAGGTTTTAAAGAGCGAAAGAAGAGCCACCTGTCGGTCACGCGGTAACCGTAAGTCCCGGCGGCTAATCTAGCGGCGATTGTAACGAGAGCTTCCCTGCAAACTATGCGCGATGGCTTAATACTTTTTAATTGACTATGTTTGTATGGGCTTCCATGTTGTGACTTGCGGCAAGGAGGCGTTTTGTGACATCAGTTCTGAGACTGTTACTGTACGCTCAATACTATACACTGGATATCGCTGAAATACTCGGCGCCGATAATACTATATAACTAATATACCTGGATCATGTTCTCCGTCTCCCTGGAGCTGCCGTCTCTGAGATACGCTGCCTTGTACTCAAGTACCAATATGTGAAGCATGAATATATGGAGAGTGATTTTGTGATGACAAACCAATACTAATGTATCGCTGTCTTTAGTATTTTGATGTCCACTTTCATTCAATTATAAGCATTTACGTTTGGTAAATGCTGTCAGCAGAGGAATATAAAGTAAGGACGAATTCCATGGTCCTGCGCGGGGAGGGGCGCGGGAAACTGGCCACAAATTGCTTGGCAGGCTGAATTTGATATTTTAAACCCAGTTAGTAAGAGAACTAAAATTTTAATCAGCCTGGGGTCCATAGGATTCCGTTACATTTGGTGCCGTGACCAGGATCCTCGTCATAAAATGTTCTGATTCACTTCAGAACAACGAGGAAGAACAAAAAGGTTACTACACAAACACAACGTAGAAAAATACAAACACAACGTAGAGAAATAACAATACACAACGTAGGAAAATATCGATCTAATTAGGCACAACTTGTTATTCAATAATCGATAGACGATCATGTTCATTTCAGAAAGACGAAATAATATTTAAGGCACGGCAATTATCTCAATATTTAATAGTCCGAGGGGGGCGATATTGCGCCTAAGTGCCACACTTTCGCATGTGTTATTTATTTTTATGGCACTGTGGTTCCTCTTATAATATCGCTATAGATAACTTGAAAGTAAACATATAACTGACAACATATGTTGAAACGCTTTACATAAATGCTGCTCATGTCATTTATACTGTATGTTGAGTTCGAGTCTCGACAGTGGTTATATTATTGGATACATAAAAATGCTTTTCATAAAGCGCGGCAATCATCTTAATATTTAATAATCGGAGGAGGGCTCTTTCGCACGTGTTATTTATTTTTAATAGCACTTTGGTTCCTCTTATAACATCGCTGCATTTCGAAAGTAATCATATAATTGGCTACATAGATCCACCGCTTTACATAAAGCTCATGCGTGTCATTTATACTGTATGTCGAGTTCGAGTCTCGACAGTGGTTATATTATTGGCTACAGAAAATGCTTTACGTTTAAATATCTCGAGTTCGACTCTCGATAATAAGCATATTATTGGTTACAAGTGCTTGCGTATCAGGCTCGCTGTTTGAGTCCGATTCGTGATGCAGACTAGCGATGGTTAGAACTAATTTTTGGATAAGGAAAAAGAAGGATTTTATATTGTATAGAATATATTTATAGGATATCTGGAGTAGGAAATTAACATGGCTTGAGATTAATGTATAATGCACACCAGAATATTCCGTGGAACACCTAGGTGTAGTTAAATCAGGTTAGACTCCTGAGTAATGTCTGTGACGATAACTATATTGTTGTGAAACGTCTGCGAACTAGTCGCCGTATTGTTGGTAACATGTTCTGAATCATATGAACAAGAGGAAATTATTTAAGGCTATATAATGTATAATATTTTGTTGGCGTTATAGAGCGGGTTTGATTCTGTTCTGTTATTTAAAATGTTCGGCGGGTTCGATTCCTGTTGCTACAAAATTTGAAATGTTTTCAACAAACTTACTGAAATAGCAGGTTCGATTCCTGTTGCTACGATATTTCAAAATGGTGTCAACAAAAGTATAAAATTACGTAATCTAGTAATAATATATATCTTATACATACGCGTTCTATGGACAAGCATGTATTAGTTTATTACATTGGTTGAGTTGAGATTCTTACAGAATGCATAGGGGTTTTATTGATGAAGTGTACACGAGCTTTAATTGAGAAGAGGATTATTCTTAGGTCATATATCAGTAAAAATAGTTTTCTAACATGTTAGCAAGTAGATCAGGGTAACATCGATCCACTGTAGTATTTTGGTATATTATTCTTGATAAATGCTCTAGGTTCGATTTCTGAGCATTGATGAAATTCGGCAGATATTATACTCATGTACCTAATGATCGGCGTCGGCTTTATAGAAGTCGTACAATGTGATTTTAAATATTTTGGGTTCGATTCTCAAACAAAAAAAGAATGCACACTATTGTTGAACACGAAACTATTTTGTTAATTGTTGTTATTATAGCAGAAATTAATACTTCGCCGATAATGTGCGTCTGGAGCTGGGTTTAGTGATCATTATTTTAAAATGTTTTGTTTTAAAATTGTTGCCCAAACTAGAAAGGCAATGCAATAAGCCGACATCTGGCACATTTTGTTTCCAAATGCCAGCGTGTGAAATAAAGGGATAAAACAAAAAAGGGAAACACATTTTAGATGTTTATTAGTTAAGAGAAAGAAGGCTAGAAAGGAACTATTGTTCTTTTGTATTATTGATGTGCTTTGTCCAGACGTGCCAACGCGCACGTGAAAAGGACAGGATGGGCTACTTTGTTAAAATATGATTGCGCATGTGGCGCATTGTTTTAAGGAACTGAATGGCTTTGGAAAGTCATTTACGCCGTTTTTTAGGATGGGTTCGATTCCCATCGTGAAGGGAACCATAGTTCTTTTGTATTATTGATGTGCTTTGTCCAAGGGCCAAGATCGGCTACTTTGTTAAGATATGACTGCACATGTGCCGCATTGTTTTGAAAAACTGAATGGCTTTTGTAAGCCATTTCCGCCGTCATGGGTTCGACTCCCGCCGTGCGTCATATGAAATAGATATTCTACACGTGTTAATTCTAAGCATCATTATTATACCTAACTGGTACGGTTTAGGCTATCTCAGATTTTGGTTTAGCTGAGTATTTATAATACTTATTCATCTGCGTTATAATGTGATTGCCAGTGGCAATGATGTATGTATTTGTTATGCCTGGTATATTGTACACATACCTTTGAAGAGCGCTCTATGTACCAGGGTTCGAGCCCCAGGTTTGCTTAGAGCTTGACATTGAGTTCATATTCCTCATGAGATTCGAGAGGTGTGTAAGCAGTATGCTAACAACCTCTTGATACATACTAGACTCATAGACATAGTTTAGCCCTATCGTGTGATATTCGTAAACCGCTGACTTGATTCTGGAGTTCAAATAAAAATAATATTTTGTTGCTAGACTCATGCAAAATACTTACTACGCATCCGTACTGAAAAATATTCATTAGTGATCCGCATCACATTATCCAATCATCTGTTAGTTTGTATCCGGGTTTAGCACACAAATAGAAATCGTATGTTATATGACTAATCTTGGAAGTTTGATACTCGTGCCATTTCATTTAAAATTCCAGGATCCTGCGTCATCTACCGCACGTGGTGTTGCGATCGTGGAGCTGTGATTACAAAGCAGCGGCTTTCCAGTAAAGTGCAAGACAGTTGCAGTATGTGTCGAAGGACATATCTCACATCGGATCATCTTACACAGAGCTAAGTTCTTTTATCTTTACTAACTATAAACGCGCACATCGACTAACTTCAAGCAAGTGGACTCCCTCTGATCCGAACTCTCAGATATACAATATTAAACGAAGGTTTAAGTTACATAGGCCCTTATATGTGTCGTTCATTATATAGAACTTTTCTTTATGACATAATATATTTGGCAACTGCATCCAACTACACGAGTAATAATAGTAAAAGTTATTTACTTTAACTAAAATCAGAGCCTTAATAATGAGGTAGACATAGTGCCGATACACTTGATGACGCGAATGGAGAACTGATTGGAGCGGCCATCTCGCCAGACGTTGTGGGTTCGAACCCCGCGCGTACAATTCAAGCTAAATGGGAATCATTCCTAGTGTAGGACCGAGTTGAGAATTGTTTAGTTGTAGGGACTGTCGAGCTATCGTCTGGGGAAACCGACGGCTGCACTATACTATTGTTTACGACTATTTAGCTCATTATATAAAACTATTGCAACTACTTGTCTGTCAATTTTGATAAAACTAGTCTCTTATACGAGTGTGTGCGAACTATTTCAGCCACTGCTACCTGACGCTATATACACCTACTACTGAACCCGATTTCGACGAGTGAGAATGGCGAATCAGGTACCTCGATCATACCACGCTGCCCGTTTATCAAGAAGACATCTGGTATGTACACTTCCATTCTAAACATGGATAGGATGTCTTATAGATTGTACTACTATTTTGAGAATTTATTGCTAATACGCCATTTGGCTTAATGGAAAACATAGGTTACGGGCAACTGGTGATCTTGGTTATGAGCGCTAGTTCTAATATGAAATTTTGGTCTGGTAGGAGAAGTAGTACATAGACGGATTAGAATAAGCTTTTCAATTATTTTTCATAAACTTTAGATGGTAAACGAGGTTGAGGCAACAATTGCAGTTAGATTCCTATAAGTGTCAATTTCATAGTATAGAGAAGAGCGGAGTATAGTTAGTTAGTGCATCGTACGGTACGGCCTTAGCAAGAGTATAGTAGGGTTATTATTATCAAACAACTATAAGTTAGGATAAGTGGTACTGAAGCAGTGGTTATTTATTGGAAGTTGTATGATACTTGCCGACAGTTAATGGTGGAAGACAAGATGCAGTTTTAACTGGCGTACTCTAATACATATGCTATTGTATCTGTAGTGAAAGCTCATACGCTATGACAAAGTCTACGCGTCTGATTTTCAGAGGGGGGAATGTAATGGTGTTGCTGGCTACACCAAATTAATTAATAATATATAGTTCTTAGGTCGCATACTTGTTTCCACATGTGTTGTCTTATCGCTACGATGGCGCCAACGTTCTGCAATTAGTAAACTCATAAATTCTAAGAGGTTGACAAATTAATAAGAGTTATGTGACAGGCATATGAGTAAAGAAATAGCCATGAAATATGAGAAAACATTTACACTGTAGTGTTCACATGCGGTATAGTTGAGGATTATAAAAAAGGGACGAACCATAAGAAACGAACCCTTGTCAGGTAGTGAGGATTTGAGAGGCGTTGCGTTGGTGGTGTTTGACTGGACAGTCGGGCTTAAGAGGCGGAGCGAGTCGGGTCCCAGGAAAGCGCGGCGTGGTAGTACGGGACAGTCATTGGGAGTCGCGGAACCGGGCGGATCTCGGACAGTCAGTCTTAGGACGCGGAAGAGGGGAGATCTCGGGAACGGACTCGCGTGGTAGTTCAGACAGTTGATCTTATGGCGGGAGAGAGAGATCGGACCTGGCCTAGCGCGAAAGAGGTTCGGTGTTGGTCGATAATTAGTGCTTAGTGATATCGAAGAACAAGGCGAGCAAGGCTTCAAGAGAAGGTGATCAGCACAGGGCGAAGGGGTAAGTTTGGCAGCGACGCAGCTAAAAATCCGGTGAGTGTCTGTTATTCACTTTACTGTAATTTGTTGCATGAACTGTATAACATTAATAACTCTGTTGTGTATCTATGTCTATATCACACCATATATGTATACCAGGCTGACTAAAATAAAAAGTTCTCTATGAGATATTGTACATAGTTATATTATTAATAACCGCGTGAACCATTAGTAGTGGTTCGTACCTTGTTGATGATGGATGTGAAGACGAGCGATGTATGATGGGAGTCTCCGTGTTCGCGATCAGGTGGTAGAATGCAGGACTTTCACAATCGCTGTCTAAAGGCCGATTCACACATATCAGTGAAGTCACAGTTCCGTCACAGTACCGGCACCGTGATAATTATTCTTTCATACATTTTCTATGAGAGTACTGAGAGTACTGTGTCATCACTACTGTGTCATCACTGACACTAACAGGTGTGGATATGTTCATAGAAAATGTATGAAAGAATAATTATCACGGTGCCGGTACTGTGACGGAACTGTAACTTCACTGATATGTGTGAATCGGCCTTCAACCTGCGTACAGGCCAGTACATAGCAGCTGACAAGGTTTTAAAGAGCGAAAGAAGAGCCACCTGTCGGTCACGCGGTAACCGTAAGTCCCGGCGGCTAATCTAGCGGCGATTGTAACGAGAGCTTCCCTGCAAACTATGCGCGATGGCCTAATACGTTTTAATTGACTATGTTTGTATGGGCTTCAATGTTGTGACTTGCGGCAAGGAGGCGTTTTGTGACATCAGTTCTGAGACTGTTACTGTACGCTCAATACTATACACTGGATATCGCTGAAATACTCGGCGCCGATAATACTATATGACTAATATACCTGGATCATGTTCTCCGTCTCCCTGGAGCTGCCGTCTCTGAGATACGCTGCCTTGTACTCAAGTACCAATATGTGAAGCATGAATATATGGAGAGTGATTTTGTGATGACAAACCAATACTAATGTATCGCTGTCTTTAGTATTTTGATGTCCACTTTCATTCAATTATAAGCATTTACGTTTGGTAAATGCTGTCAGCAGAGGAATATAAAGTAAGGACGAATTCCATGGTCCTGCGCGGGGAGGGGCGCGGGAAACTGGCCACAAATTGCTTGGCAGGCTGAATTTGATATTTTAAACCCGGTTAGTAAGAGAACTAAAATTTTAATCAGCCTGGGGTCCATAGGATTCCGTTACAATACCTAATATTAGTAGGTATTAGCCAAGGCTGTTACAATAATTATTAGTTTATATAAGTAAGCGACCGAAGTAATGATAGTGCACCATATGACAATGTATAATGTGACAGTACTGACAGCACTCAATTATTACAGCGCATGCGTTCTTTCTGTCAATATGTAGTAGGTTTGTCCCTATAAACTTCGACCCTCTCTAAAATCCCTCCCAGACTATTTTTTGCAACTAATTGTATCCTATGTGTTTTTCCTGGTTCTGAGCTACCTCCCCATCAATTTTCAGCCAAATCAGTTCAGCCGTTCTTTAGTTAAACGCGCGTGTAACTAACACGACTTTCTTTTATATATATATGTAGATTAATGCTAAGATGACCATAAGATTATCTAGATAATTTGGTGGGGAGAGAAGTGCTGACGAAGCTAACATTGTTGGGTTCCGTACAGTTAACTCGCGCGACACAACTCGTCAGACTAATGTGGACGCGCCACTGTCTGTCGTAAAGCGTCAGACGCGCGTATGCAATTGTGCACAATGGACGACGAACTAATTGACTTCCTTTTTTATAATATTATTCTTATACAGTACCTATAGATGAGCTAATTGAATACGAAATAATGTAATCCTATGTAAATAATTTATGGAAATAATTGGATATCTACTTAATCTGAATCGGATAATTCATGTAAAACATTGCGAAAGTGTGGACTCCCCGAGAGTCAAGACAGAGCTGATTCATAATTGCGTCAGATCGCGACAGATGGCGACAGACAAATGTGAACGGTAAGTGATTACGACAGAGACCGTCACGAGAGATCACGTCAGATAAATGTGAACGCAGCTTTATTCTATGGCCGCGCTCGTTCGGGGACCGTTTCCTCGCGTGGCAAATTCCTCGCGAGGCTGCTCGCTCTGTGTGGACCCGCCTATTGCCTTCAATGGTTTTTTTTATTTAATAAGGTTTCCTACGTGGAGTTCCCGTGAGATATCACATCACAACAAGCATGAAGGTGGACAACGAATGGTGTGAACGAGGCATTAAGTCCACCTTTATACCTTTATGTGTATATAAAGGTAATAAATCAATAAATAAATAAATATAGTTACACAGGCATGCATGGCAGTGAATCAGCGCGGACACGACGACTTCAACTATAACTAGAAATAAGGTAAACAACAATCAACGCAACTGCGCGCACACACACACACGTGCCCTAGGCCTAGGTTATAGGTGGTATGGAATGTGATGGGGTGCGCGCAGAAGACTTCCGCGTGTGCTCAGCGGCCGCTGGTCCCCTGCTTGCAGATACGTCCGGGGGGAAGAGCAGTCGCTAGGCCTGGTGCACCCTGGGTCACGGACAATAATCTCTTCGCGGGGGGTAGGGTAGAGGAGTATTATTGTCCGGAGCTAACTTCTGCAGGAGGGATCGCTCCTGCCCCGTCGATGTAGTCGATTAACGCGAGGACGCGACCACACCCGCTTAGATGCAGGCACATCTAAGCGGGGTTATTTTGTCTCCTCGTTTATGGAGGAGCAAACCTTTCGGCGGGTCCGCAGAATCGGGTTGGCCGAACAGCGAACGGAGGCATGCTTCAATGACACCGTCGGGGGGCTTGGCTTAACCACCCGGCCCCAGAGGAAGGACACCTCTAAGATAAAAAACCACCCAATCCCAAGTTTCGGAAGCGCGGCGAGGGGATGAATGGCCGTTGGGGGTTCGGTCGTTAGCGCTTCCACCTGCTGGTACCTGCCGCCCCCAGCAGTATGTAGGCTTACCCGGGTACTTAAGCCTCTGCCCGGGGTTGACCTGTTTTGCTTTATACTCGTCGGACCAAAATGGAGAACACTTTAAATAAAACTAAAAATGACGCAGTGGGTGAAAAGGTACCTCTGGTACTAATTGAGCGAATGGGCTTGCTGTCGGATACCGACAACGCGTCCAGTCTTATGAGAGTGGCGAGCGCGGAAAAACGCTTACGCAAACGTCCGAGGGAAGGTGGAGACTCAGGGTCGGACTCGGCCCTGAGCGACACAGCGGTGCCAGCACCCAAGATCGGTGCCAAAAAAGGAGGGAGAGGTAGGCCCGTTACTACCGGCAAATGCACATACACAAATTAAATATGTTATTATATAATATAACTTGTCGTCATAGTGACGCAATATTGTTTTTTGACGCTAATAAATTTATTAGTAAATTTACTTTAACAAAAGATACAATGTATCTGCCATTTTATATTAAGCGACAGATTGCTAAACTATTAGCATACAATTTACAGCAAGGAAAAGACCCTTGTGTTTACAATTTATTTGATAGGGTTAGTACTTGTACTAACAACGTTTTTATTGACACGTCTTGTGATTTAAACTCCAAGATAGGACAACAGTTAGGCTGCAGTATTTGAATATAGTACACCAAAACATGCAGGGCCTATCTGGCAAAGAATTAGAGTTAAGTTTATTTCTAGAAAAATATGATGTTAAGGTTTTGTGCTTAACTGAACATTGGTTAAAGAATCATGAGCTTATTGTTATAAATGAATATTATATGGTGCAGAGTTCGTATATAAGAATGCAGGCTATTAGAGGCGGTTCTCTCATAATAACTTCAAATTTATTAAAATGTAAGGAACGTAAAGATATTGTTAATTTATCTATTGAGCGCACTATTGAGTTATCCTGTGTGGAACTAGACCTATATATAGTAATTTGTGTATATCGACCTCCTTCTGGTGACTATAATCTATTTGAGACTGTTATGGAAGATGCTATCAATAAAATTAAATGTAGTAATAAGAATATTATAGTATGTGGAGATTTTAATATTAATATTTTAGAGAATTCTTCACAGAGTATTAGATTTCTGAATCTTTTCAAGTCATTTAATTTAAGTAACCTATTCTGTGAACCTACTAGAGTATCTGCAACATCTTCTACTTGTTTGGATAACATATTTAGTTCTAGTGCTGCCACAAACCCAGTAGTAATTAGTTCTCTCCCTTCTGATCACCGTGGACAGATAGCTAGTTTTCCCTGTTCAACATATGATAAATCACGTATAGTAGAATGTAGGCCTCAGACTACCAATCGTCTAATACGTTTCAAAAATAATATTATTGCTAAACTCAATACCTCAATATTAAACTCACAAAATCCAAATACAATTTATAACTCACTTTTTGGACTAGTAAATAATGAATTTCAAAATACTTTTAAGAGTAAAACTGTCACACTAAAGGGTACTATGGGATCTTTCAACCAGTGGGCCACTATAGGTATATACAAAAGTAGAGCCAAGTTATTTGAATTATATGGTATGAAACAACATAGATTTGACTCACCTTTTCGAGATTATGTAAAAAAGTACTCAAAAATTTTTAAACAAGTTTGTATTATGGCAAAATCTAAATTTATTAGTAGTAAAATTAAGCATTCAACAAATATAATTAAAGAAACGTGGAGCATTATAAATAATGAAACAGGAAGAGCTCGACCACGGGAAAACCAATTTGAACTAAAAGAAAACAATTTATTAGTCACTAACAAAACTCAAGTAGCGCATATGTTCAATAGTTTCTTTGCGAGCATACCTTTAACAACTACTAGCTCTTTACAATCATCATCTTTAGACGCTGGAAATTTTTTGCTTAGCAGTGTACCTGAATGCAAGAGCGTGTTTAGATTCGAGCACGTTACCCCGCGAGATATATTGATCGCATATAATTCAATTAATATTAAAAATACCGGCGACTTTTGGAGCATTTCAATTAAAATTTTAGGTACTATAGTTGAGACTGTTGCGCCTTACCTATCTATAATTTTTAATCAATGCTTTGACCTAGGCGTATTTCCGGATTTGATGAAATTAAGTAAAATTATACCCTTATTCAAATCGGGCAGTAAAAATGAAATTAATAATTTTAGGCCCATATCTATCTTGCCGGCATTTAGTAAAATATTTGAAAAGATACTTTTAAAGCAGCTATTAAGCCACTTCAATTTAAATAGTCTGCTTCACAAAGATCAATACGGGTTTACTAAAGGTAGATCCACTACTGATGCGGGTGTTGCTCTCATAAAACACGTTTATAGTGCTTGGGAGTCATCAAAGAATGCTATTGGAGTGTTCTGTGACCTATCTAAAGCATTTGACTGCGTTCAGCACGACACACTACTGCGTAAGCTCCGCCACTACGGCGTAGAGAAAACCGCACTTAGTGTTGTCGATTCGTACCTGCGGCAAAGATTTCAGTGTGTCGATGTAAATGGGACTACATCCTCTAAATTACCTATACAGCTAGGCGTTCCACAAGGCTCAATTTTAGGTCCTTTTCTATTTCTAGTATATATTAATGACTTACCTTTTTATTTAAAAAACATCTGTGATGTCGTACTTTTTGCAGATGATACGTCACTTATTTTTAAAGTAGATAGGAATAGAAATCAATTTGATGATGTAAATAATGCACTATTACAAGTTACACGATGGTTTACAGCAAACAACCTAGTACTTAATTCTAGGAAAACTAAATGCGTTAAATTTGCTTTACCTAACGTTAGACAACTGGGACCTAATATTATGCTAGATAGGGAGGAACTTGACACAGTAGACTCTACAGTGTTCTTAGGTATTACATTAGATAATAAGTTACAATGGGGTGCACATATAGCATGTCTAGCAGGAAAGCTCAGCTCTGCTGCGTATGCCGTCAGAAAAGTTAGGCAACTTACTGACATCGACACGGCTCGTTTAGTATATTTTAGCTATTTTCACAGTGTTATGTCCTACGGTATTTTGTTATGGGGCAAAGCAGCGGATATTCAGAATATCTTCGTTCTACAGAAACGAGCGGTACGAGCAATATACATGTTAGGTGCAAAAGATACTCTTAGGGAACGCTTTAAGTCTATAGGAATTCTTACAGTAGCCTCGCAATTTTTATTTGCTAATATTTTGTACATTAGGCAAAATATAAGTTTATTTACCTCAAAAAGTGATATACATAATATAAATACTCGAAATAAGCATAGGTTATATGCCCCTTATCATCGTTTACATAAAGTTAATAATTCTTTTGTAGGGCTAGGTATTCGTATATACAATAAAATACCAATTAGTCTTTTAGAATTACCATTTAGTACATTTAAAGCTAAAATAAAAGACTGCCTTATTAAGAAAGGTTATTATACTATTAATGATTATTTCAGTGACAAGGATAGATGGTCACTTACACTGGACAACTCATGATCTACTACTTATTTAGAATTTATATAGATACTTAGCATTTTTCAGTTTATCATTATATAACATTTCTAGTTCTTTTAAATTATTATTCGTTTATCATAATTAGGTCATTCTACTTACTACATCTACATTTGCATTGTTGTTCCACAATTTTTTTTTAAATTTACTGTACTGTAAGATGAAGATAACTCGTTATCATGGTCTGTGAACTAAAGTTTTTGTAATTTTGTGTATTCATATACCGTCACTTCTGTAACATACATTTCCACCATAGTTCTGAACATGGTCACGAGTTGTATACATTATAAGTCGTAAGTGGATGCTCCTGTTACACAATATTCGCATTGGAAGGCTAACTAAAACACATCATTTAGTAACTACATTAATTGCTTAAGTATTATGTCTGTAACTGATTACTATCTCCAAGTAATTTAGTACAATGTGTAACAGTTGCAGCTCCTTACAAAAATGAAAATATGTACCATAATATTGGCGATTTAAAAGAGTGGCCTCGAGTTTTATTGCCCGTTCTTTCTCGTGGCTCTACCTATTGCTTTGCGAACGAGGCAGTAAATGTAAATGTAGAAGCATTAAGTAATTTAATTTTAAAATTGACGTTCATAAGCGTCACATTGTGACCCAGATGAATAAATGATTTTGATTTGATTTGATTTGATTTGAAATATGCCGGTATCGGCCTATCCAGGCGTGAGGCTGCGGCTACTATGAAGGCCGCAGCAGTCGTCGAAAAACTGGAGGAGGACGAGCGGCAGATTGCGGCTCTGACGAAAAGAGTGACGGAAGGGAGAGTCACTCGCCTGTCAAGTCGTCGTCTGCCGTCTCTGATATAGAAGTCGAGGCAGAAGAGCTACCTGCCTCCGACCTAAACCAAAGAATGGCCGACGCGGTTGCAGCTATAAAAAGGGTTAGTAAGGTCTCGAAGGGCCTTAGCGGCTGCAGTCAGAAAGCGCTTAAAGAGGCCACGGCCTCCATTCTAGAAAGTGCTCAGGTGCTTTTGACCCGCACCACAACAGAAGAGACGGCGCTGCTGCGGGCCCAGAACGCAAAACTCGCAGCGCAAATGGCGGAGCTCCGCAAGGTGCACGAGGAGCTCAAGGCGGAGATGGTCAACTTTCGCCGCGAGCAACTCAGACGGGAGGTGGGCCTTCCGCCCGCAACCGCAACCGCAGTTGCCGTCACAGCTGTCGAAGCAGCAATCGTCACAGGAGACGGAGTTGATTCACCTGATTCGTCAGGAGATGGCGAGTTTAAATGCGCGCTTTTCGGTGCTTGAGGGGAGGATTCTACGTCCCCCCCTAGCTGCAGACCAACGCAGCACAGCGGCGCCGACATATGCGGCCCAAGCTGCAGCACCCCGTGCTGCCCAACCGGCAGAAGCGGCTGCTGTCACAGAAGAGAGGACTGCTCGAACTGCCGCCTCGCAAAAGAAAACTACGGGGCCTAAATCAAATAGGCAGTTAAAAGAAGAGGCTAAATTGGCCAAAAAGGCAGGTGCTACGGCTGCTCCGCCTGCACAAGCTGCTAGGCCAGTAACGCGCGAGCCCGCCACCAGACCTGAGGCGGAGTGGGCGGTTACGGGCGTCGGCAAAAAATCTAAAAAGGCGCGCCAGCGGGCCAAAAAGCAGGCCCAGAAGGAACAAGCCGCGGCCAAGCGCCAGACGGCGAGGCTCAGTACCCCCCGCTAAACAGCAGTGGTTCTCACCCTGCAGCCAGGGGCAGAGGAGCAGGGCCTCACATATGCCGGTATCCTGGCAATAGCGAAAGCCGAGATTTCGATGAGTGATCTTGGCATAACGAGCCTCCGGTGCAAAACAACTGCTACCGGCGGTCGTCTACTTGAGATATCGGGAACTACTAGTGGTCCAAAGCAGACGCCCTCGCCGATAGACTCCGGGCGTCTCTAGGCCCGGGTGATGTAAGAGTGTCCAGGCCAACCAAGTGCGCAGGTCTGCGCATTTCGGGCCTGGACGATTCCGTCACACAGGAAGAGGTCGCCGCTGCCATCTCCAAGGCCGCAGGATGCCCGGCGGGTCAAGTCAAGGCGGGCACGATACGTCGTGGTGTCTCCGGTCTCGGGACAATTCTTGTCAGCTGTCCCGTAGCGGCAGCCAAAAAGATAAAAGACGAGAAACGGCTTCTAGTTGGATGGGTCTCGGCGCAGGTCGTGCTCCTAGCGCCCAAGCCCTATCGGTGCTACCGCTGTTTAGAAGGAGGACATGCAGGCGCACGGTGCACCGCTGGAGTAGACCGCAGCCAAATGTGCTTCCGCTGCGGTCAGCCCGGTCACAAGGCTGGCACTTGCACTGCCACGCCGCACTGCGTCATCCGTGCGGCATCTGGCAAGCCAGCCGACCATCAGACTGGGTCAAAGGTTTGCGCCAGGCCCAAGAAGAACAATGGCAGGAGACAGCCGGCTCACCCACCGGCTAGTATCACGGATACAACAAAGAAGGCAACCAGCGCCTCGCAGCCTGTTCACCCGCCGGTTGCAGCAGAACGGCCATGGACACACAATAATGGCCCTAAGTCGTCTCCTCCAAGCCAACATAAACCATTGCGCCAGGGCTCAGGATCTCTTGCTCCAGAGCATGGGTGCGCGCAGAAGACTTCCGCGTGTGCTCAGCGGCCGCTGGTCCCCTGCTTGCAGATACGTCCGGGGGGAAGAGCAGTCGCTAGGCCTGGTGCACCCTGGGTCACGGACAATAATCTCTTCGCGGGGGGTAGGGTAGAGGAGTATTATTGTCCGGAGCTAACTTCTGCAGGAGGGATCGCTCCAGCCCCGTCGATGTAGTCGATTAACGCGAGGACGCGACCACACCCGCTTAGATGCAGGCACATCTAAGCGGGGTTATTTTGTCTCCTCGTTTATGGAGGAGCAAACCTTTCGGCGGGTCCGCAGAATCGGGTTGGCCGAACAGCGAACGGAGGCATGCTTCAATGACACCGTCGGGGGGCTTGGCTTAACCGCCCGGCCCCAGAGGAAGGACACCTCTAAGATAAAAAACCACCCAATCCCAAGTTTCGGAAGCGCGGCGAGGGGATGAATGGCCGTTGGGGGTTCGGTCGTTAGCGCTTCCACCTGCTGGTACCTGCCGCCCCCAGCAGTATGTAGGCTTACCCGGGTACTTAAGCCTCTGCCCGGGGTTGACCTGTTTTGCTTTATACTCGTCGGACCAAAATGGAGAACACTTTAAATAAAACTAAAAATGACGCAGTGGGTGAAAAGGTACCTCTGGTACTAATTGAGCGAATGGGCTTGCTGTCGGATACCGACAACGCGTCCAGTCTTATGAGAGTGGCGAGCGCGGAAAAACGCTTACGCAAACGTCCGAGGGAAGGTGGAGACTCAGGGTCGGACTCGGCCCTGAGCGACACAGCGGTGCCAGCACCCAAGATCGGTGCCAAAAAGGGAGGGAGAGGTAGGCCCGTTACTACCGGCAAATATGCCGGTATCGGCCTATCCAGGCGTGAGGCTGCGGCTACAATGAAGGCCGCAGCAGTCGCCGAAAAACTGGAGGAGGACGAGCGGCAGATTGCGGCTCTGACGAAAAGAGTGACGGAAGGGAGAGTCACTCGCCTGTCAAGTCGTCGTCTGCCGTCTCTGATATAGAAGTCGAGGCAGAAGAGCTACCTGCCTCCGACCTAAACCAAAGAATGGCCGACGCGGTTGCAGCTATAAAAAGGGTTAGTAAGGTCTCGAAGGGCCTTAGCGGCTGCAGTCAGAAAGCGCTTAAAGAGGCCACGGCCTCCATTCTAGAAAGTGCTCAGGTGCTTTTGACCCGCACCACAACAGAAGAGACGGCGCTGCTGCGGGCCCAGAACGCAAAACTCGCAGCGCAAATGGCGGAGCTCCGCAAGGTGCACGAGGAGCTCAAGGCGGAGATGGTCAACTTTCGCCGCGAGCAACTCAGACGGGAGGTGGGCCTTCCGCCCGCAACCGCAACCGCAGTTGCCGTCACAGCTGTCGAAGCAGCAATCGTCACAGGAGACGGAGTTGATTCACCTGATTCGTCAGGAGATGGCGAGTTTAAATGCGCGCTTTTCGGTGCTTGAGGGGAGGATTCTACGTCCCCCCCTAGCTGCAGACCAACGCAGCACAGCGGCGCCGACATATGCGGCCCAAGCTGCAGCACCCCGTGCTGCCCAACCGGCAGAAGCGGCTGCTGTCACAGAAGAGAGGACTGCTCGAACTGCCGCCTCGCAAAAGAAAACTATGGGGCCTAAATCAAATAGGCAGTTAAAAGAAGAGGCTAAATTGGCCAAAAAGGCAGGTGCTACGGCTGCTCCGCCTGCACAAGCTGCTAGGCCAGTAACGCGCGAACCCGCCACCAGACCTGAGGCGGAGTGGGCGGTTACGGGCGTCGGCAAAAAATCTAAAAAGGCGCGCCAGCGGGCCAAAAAGCAGGCCCAGAAGGAACAAGCCGCGGCCAAGCGCCAGACGGCGAGGCTCAGTACCCCCCGCTAAACATCAGTGGTTCTCACCCTGCAGCCAGGGGCAGAGGAGCAGGGCCTCACATATGCCGGTATCCTGGCAATAGCGAAAGCCGAGATTTCGCTGAGTGATCTTGGCATAACGAGCCTCCGGTGCAAAACAACTGCTACCGGCGGTCGTCTACTTGAGATATCGGGAACTACTAGTGGTCCAAAGCAGACGCCCTCGCCGATAGACTCCGGGCGTCTCTAGGCCCGGGTGATGTAAGAGTGTCCAGGCCAACCAAGTGCGCAGGTCTGCGCATTTCGGGCCTGGACGATTCCGTCACACAGGAAGAGGTCGCCGCTGCCATCTCCAAGGCCGCAGGATGCCCGGCGGGTCAAGTCAAGGCGGGCACGATACGTCGTGGTGTCTCCGGTCTCGGGACAATTCTTGTCAGCTGTCCCGTAGCGGCAGCCAAAAAGATAAAAGACGAGAAACGGCTTCTAGTTGGATGGGTCTCGGCGCAGGTCGTGCTCCTAGCGCCCAAGCCCTATCGGTGCTACCGCTGTTTAGAAGGAGGACATGCAGGCGCACGGTGCACCGCTGGAGTAGACCGCAGCCAAATGTGCTTCCGCTGCGGTCAGCCCGGTCACAAGGCTGGCACTTGCACTGCCACGCCGCACTGCGTCATCCGTGCGGCATCTGGCAAGCCAGCCGACCATCAGACTGGGTCAAAGGTCTGCGCCAGGCCCAAGAAGAACAATGGCAGGAGACAGCCGGCTCACCCACCGGCTAGTATCACGGATACAACAAAGAAGGCAACCAGCGCCTCGCAGCCTGTTCACCCGCCGGTTGCAGCAGAACGGCCATGGACACACAATAATGGCCCTAAGTCGTCTCCTCCAAGCCAACATAAACCATTGCGCCAGGGCTCAGGATCTCTTGCTCCAGAGCATGGCGCAGTGGTCGATCGATTTGGCAGCTGTCGCCGAGCCGTATTTTGTGCCACCCAGGGATGACTGGGTGTGCGACATGAACCGCTCGGTGGCACTGATTATAAGGTCTGGCGTCGATACCCTTCCCTTCGAGGCCGTCACCCGAGGGCGGGGTTATGTCGCGGCAATTTGGGGAAATGTTATGGTCGTGGAGGTGTATTTCGCCCCCAGTCTTTCTCTCGCCGACATGGAGGATATCATCTTGGAGTTCGGCACGGTCGTCAGTCGTAGCCATCCTCGTCCCGTGATCGTCCTGGGGGACTTCAATGCCAAATCTACGGCTTGGGGTTCCCCAGCTACGGATGCGCGGGGCGAGTTGGTGGAGGAGTGGGTGGTCGAGCAGGGCCTGCCTCTCCTGAACCGGGGTTCCGTGCAGACGTGCGTGCGGCAGCGGGGTGGGTCTATAGTGGACCTGTCGCTCGCTAGCCCTGCCCTCGCGCGCACTGTCCGGGACTGGCACATCCTGGAGGACGTGGAGACGCTGTCCGATCATCGATATATTCGACTTAGCGTCTCCGCCCAGACCTCGGTTCGGCCGGTCCAAGCGGCCCCGGTGGGCATTGGAGACGGCCCGCGCTGGGCGCTGAAGCGGCTGGACAGGGAGGCCCTCCTGGAGGCCTCTATCGTCAAGGCCTGGCTGGACTCCCCAGGCAGGCCAACCAACATCGACGAGGAGGTGGAGTGGTACCGGGAGAGCATGTCGCTCATCTGCGACGCTGGCATGCCCCGAGTCCGGCCGTTACCATCCAGGCGTCAAGTGTACTGATGGTCGCAGACGATTGCGCAGTTGCGCATTGCTTGTGTGCACGTGCGACGCCGGTACGCAAGGTACCGAAGAAGACGCTGCCGCCCCTTTACAGCGGCAGCCGAGCAGGAAGAGGCGGAACTATATAACCGCTATAGAGAGGCGAAGAGTTCCCTCCAGTTGGCCATTGTCCGGGCAAAGGCCCAGGCCAACGAGGAGCTGCTGGAGACTCTGGACCGAGAGCCGTGGGGACGCCCCTACCTTATGATACAGGGCAAGTTGCGCCAATAGGCTCCCCCATTGTCCCGGGGTCTCCAGCCACAGGTGCTGGAGGAGGTGGTGTGTGCGTTGTTTCCGTCGAGACCGGAGCACACACCACCGGCTATGGTTCCGCCTCGCAATGTGCCCGACGCGGAAGACGACATTGACGACGACGTGCCCGAAGTGACCCGGGTAGAGTTGAGAGTGGCGGTGGCTCGCATCAGGAACACCGCCCCAGGGCCCGACGGCATTCCAGGCCGTGCATGGGTCCTGGCCATGAGGGCTCTCGGGCCCCGACTAGCGGGGCTCTTAAGCGCATGTTTGGAGCGGGGTCAGTTTCCAAGCCGGTGGAAGACCGGAAAGCTGGTCCTGCTTAAGAAGGAGGGGCGCCCAGCAGACACGCCATCTGCGTACAGGCCAATCGTGTTGCTGGACGAGGTTTGTAAGATCTTTGAGCGAATCATCGCCAGTCGCCTCATCCAGCACTTGACCAGGGTGGGGCCGGATTTGGCGGACAACCAATTTGGTTTCCGCCAGAGACGCTCCACGGTTGATGCGATCATGCGCGTGAGGGTCCTTGCGGAGGAGGCAGTCGCCCGAGGTGAGGTGGTCTTGGCGGTGTCGCTCGACATCACCAATGCTTTCAACACCTTGCCCTGGAGTACCATCCGAGAGGCACTCCGGTACCACGGGGTGCCGCGCTACCTCCAACGCATTGTCGGGGCCTATTTGTCCGAAAGATCGGTGGTGTACCCGGGTCGAGAAGGATGGGGTCGGCGAGAGACGTCGTGTGGCGTTCCGCAGGGTTCGGTGTTGGGGCCGCTCCTGTGGAACGTAGGAAACGACTGGGCTCTGCGCGGTGCGCTTCTCCACGGCGTCGGCGTCATTTGTTACGCCAACGATACGCTAGTTACAGCGCGTGGGAAGTCGTACCGGCAGGCGGCCATACGCGCGACTGCTGGTGTCGCGCACGTCGTGGGTAGGATCCGGCGGCTGGGCTTAGAGGTGGCATTGCACAAGTCTGAGGCCCTGTGTTTTCATGGGCCGAGGATGAAGCCGCCTCCGGGGTCCAGCATCATAGTAGGAGGGGACTCCATCGCTGTTGGGTCGACGATGAGGTACCTTGGACTCGTTCTCGACAGTCGGTGGAACTTTGGGCCGCGCTTTACGCGGTTGTTGGGCGCCGCTTCTGCGCTCTCGCGCTTGCTGCCCAACCTGGGAGGGGCCAACTCCCCCTGCCGGAGGCTCTACATGGGGGTCGTACGGTCGATGGCGCTATATTCCGCGCCAGTGTGGGCGGACGCCCTGACGGCCCGCAACGTCGCTGCGCTGCAAAGGCCCCAGCGCGCGATGGTGGTCAGGATTATAAGGGGATACAGTACGATCTCCTTTGAGGCAGCGAGCCTACTAGCCGGATCCCCTCCCTGGGACCTCGACGCAAAGCTCCTCGCATCGCTTTATTGGTGGCGCGCGATGGCGGTCGAGCGGGGCAAGCGCCTGGTGCCTCGACAGGTTGAGGCACGCAGGGCAGATCTCCGCCAGGTCCTAGTGGTGGAGTGGCAGACGCGCTTAGCGCAACCCACGGCGGGGCATGCCGCTGTAGCGGCGGTAAGGCCCGTTTTAGAGGAGTGGCTCAATAAGAGCCACGGCGCCCTCAGCTTCCGGCTGACGCAGGTACCTACCGGACACGGGTGTTTCGGGAAGTACCTGTGTCGTATAGGCTGGGAGCCGACGTCCCAGTGCCACCATAGTGATGATTGCCGCGACGATACGGCACTGCATACGCTGGCGGAGTGCCCAGCTTGGGCCGAGCAGCGCCGTGACTTAGTCGCGGCCGTAGGTGCTGCGGGAAATCTCTCGCTTCCGGCTGTTGTATCTACCATGGTCGGGAGCGAGTCAGGGTGTAGTGCCGTCGCCACCTTTTGCGAGGCCGTGATGCTTACAAAGGAGACGGCGGAAAGGGAGAGAGAGGCTGCCTCCTCTCTCCCCTCCCGCACAAGACGCACTGGGCGTCGTAGGGTGGGCGACTTCCGGCCACCGTAGGGCGCGGCCTGCGGACGGCAGACTCGGGGCGTCTTGTCGTCCGATCAGCAGCAGGCCTCGAGGCGGTGGTTGCCGCAGTGGGTGACGGGGCCCGCCTGACTATCTGGCGGGCCAATACCCATCGGGGGGTAGCGACGAATGCTTAGGCGATACCCGCCCCTCCGACACACGGGTACATGAGGAACACGGGTTGGTTTTTAGTCAGTAAGAATCTGACAGTCCCCTTCGCCCTTTCCCCAGGGCGGCGGGACTCCATGAGGATTTTCCAACCCGACACAAAAAAAAAATGGTATGGAATGTGATATTTAGGTATACTATAACAAGGATATGTTTATGTTGGTCATACCTAGCTTCCGCTGCGCCTCAATAAGATACTGACTTACGTGTTTTTTTTATATATAAATATAATATAAATTCTTGCGACACTTGTATCGCACAGAAACATCAGAACCATGCACCATTGGGAACCATTGGAAGAAAAAATATTTTTAGTTCATGGTATACCATCTACAATTTACTACTACCTATTGGACAATGGTAAACAGTTTGTAAGTGCTACTTTAAAAGCTATGTTTCACAAGTATTACATTCCTAATCTGCACTATACTCCTAAATTTAGTAGTTTTTTCGGCGGTAGGTGACGAAAAAGTGAACACGTCTTTGCGATTTTAAAAATAGAATTTATTTTGAATTTACCACTATTTCCTAATTGTATTTTAATAAATTAGTGTATAACAGTTCTGTTTAGCATAGCACTTATGGGATTGTGTTGATGACACTTAATTAATAAGTTGAAGAACTTACCACCTGCCAGCTAAGCACCTACACATATCACATCACAGTAAGAAAATAAATCCATTATCTATCATGTCACAATTACAAGACATTGAGTCAGCACAGAGGAGTCTAGAGGAGACCTTTACAAAAAGGATGGCAGCGCTTGAAGCTCAGTTAAACAGCGGGGGTTCTTCTAAGGACACTGTAGCGCGTGTTGCTGAAGAGTTTAGAACTTTCCGCGAGTTAGTCTTCAACATGCTCGGCTTACTCCGTCAACAGATCAAGGAATGCCACAAGCAGCTTGACGTCATGGAAACCAGGCATCGACGTAAGGACCTCCTCTTCTTGGGTGTGCCAGAAGCTGAAGGGGAGAATTGTGTTGCAACCATCCTGGATTTGATACACAATAAGCTTCAGCTGAAAGATATAGCTGCCGCTGATCTGAGCAGTTGCCACCGAATTGGTGCTTCCAAGAAGGACAGTAAGCGGCCCGTTCTTGTTCGGTTCACGAAAGTAGACATCAGGTCTTCTGTATGGCGCGCCAAAACAGCTCTCAAGGGAACATCGGTGTCGTTAAGAGAATTCCTGACCAAAGCACGACAAGCTGTATTTGGCAAGGCCCGATCACACTTTGGCATCAAAACTTGCTGGACCCAGGATGGCAATATTATAATAAAGGCGCCGGATGGAAGCCGCCACAAGATAGTTGCCGAGGTTGAGCTAAGCGGGCTGATGCAAAAGTATCCCAAAGTAAGTACCACTTCATCGGGGACCAAGGACGGTGACGGGAACGCAGCAACCTCTGGAGCTACCACAAACGCCGCAAAGAACATTCCGCGTAAATAGCCTTGTCTTTATGTATTTCCTTATATATTTTCCTTTTCCATACTTTCTATTTAACGCTGAATCTGTTTCTTTTAAGTTTACGCCACAGTAAGTTTGTTATACCAGTTATTAAATCTTTTTATCACACCCTCTTCTTGTAAATTGTTTTGTTTAGTTGTTTACGTTTCTCATTAAGAGTTGTCAAAGTTGTCAATGTCAAGTTACTTTTGACATTATAGTGGCGTTCGGAATTTTTTTTTTTTTTTTAAAGTTTGTGTTTAGTTTATAGTCATTAATTTATTTTTCTTAAACATTAGTACTGTTTTATGTATGTGTCTGCTGGCGGGTGGTGCAGCGATAAGGCATTGCATCTATACGCGTGCTTGCCCTTTTCTATAAGTACATATCGTATTATATTCCTGCATAGTTTATTTAAACATTAGTTTATTATATATTTATATTAAGTATATTTATTCAATGTTATCTGATGGTGATTCGTTTCACTCCGCTAACGATTCCGCTTGTTCCTCAAACAATGATAGTTTTTGCTCATTTACTGAGTCGCTCGGGGACTTTGTCAAGCGTACATTCGACCAACCAACCAAAAAGTTATTAAATGTGTGTCACGTCAATGCGCAGAGCGTACCCAGTCACTACAGCGACCTGTATGATACTTTCAGTAATGCTAACGTTCATGCCATTCTGATTTCAGAGAGCTGGCTGAAACCTCATCTTCCTTCCACCACCTACTCTCTTCCTGGCTTCGTTCTGATTCGTAACGACAGGGTGGACCGGAGAGGGGGTGGTGTGGCTATATACCTACGTAGCACATTTTCTTTCAAAATTATCTTGTCTTCACCACCTAATTATACTGCTTCTGCAGAGTATCTTTTCCTCGAGGTTTCAGTCAATGGAGCCAAAACACTCCTTGGAGTGGTTTATTGCCCTCCAGCCATCAATTACTTCTCCAGTCTCGAATCGATTCTGGAATCTTTAGGGTCAGAATATGCACATCATATCATCATGGGAGATTTTAATACCGACCTTCTTGCCGCCACTTCACCACGTTCCCTTCGACTCCTAAAAATAATTGAGTCTGCCAGTCTACATACCCTTCCTCTTGGCGCCACTCACCACAACACCGAAGGTGTAGACACTTGGCTAGACTTAATTATTACCTCTGACCCATCCTTGATCCGTTCTCATGGCCAATTCCCTGCTCCCGGTTTTTCGCACCATGATCTCCTCTTCCTTTCTTATAACCTTAAACCCCCTAAACCCCGTCCTAAGGTTCTGCACAGGCGTTGTTTTGGACGTATAGATCGCGACAGCTTGGAAAAGGATGCTTCGGAACTTAACTGGAATCAGTTTTACACCGCTGACACTGTAGACGATAAGGTGGAGATTTTCAATAACACTGTTCTGAACCTTTATAACAAACATGCCCCTATCAGGAAGGTTAAATTAAAACGCCCCCCTGCTCCATGGCTTACTAGAGGCGTACAAATGGCAATGAGGCGCAGGGATCGAGCATTCCGGCTATTCAGAAAGGATCGGACCGACGAAAACTGGAGCCTTTTCAAAGCTGCAAGGAATCGGTGTAATCAGATGGTACGCAACGCCAAACGCCGCCATATTCTAGAAAACATAAATTCTTCTTCCTCTGCCAATATCTGGAAGTTCCTCGGGACCCTAGGTATTGGCAAACAACGTCACATTGATTCTCAGATGCCGGTTGGTTTGGACGATCTAAACCAACATTTCTCCTCTACTACTCAGTTGGATCTTCAAACCAGACGTCGCACTGTTGATCAATTGGCTGGTCTAGCTCGGCCCGACGTAACTCCCCTCAATTTTTCTCCAGTCACTCCAGGTGAGGTCAAGAAAACTATCCTTTCCATAAAGTCCAACGCGGTGGGATATGATGGCATAAGCCGTCGTATGATCACCCTTATCCTTGATCACCTCATCCTTCCTTTATCCCACATCTTTAATTTTTCCATTGACAACGGTACCTTTCCCTCCTTGTGGCGCAAAGCCTTTGTTATCCCATTGCCAAAAATTCCGAATCCTACACTCCCTAGTCATTTTCGACCTATCTCCATTTTACCATTTTTAGCCAAAGTGCTAGAGGCTTGTGTCAATAAGCAGCTGTCCAACTTTATACACCAAAACAAGCTTCTAAGTCCGTACCAATCTGGCTTCAGACCTGGACATAGCACTTCTACCGCTCTCCTTAAAGTGACTGGCGATATTAGGGCGGGCATGGAGGAGACTAAGGTCACAGTGTTGGCCTTAGTTGACTTTTCGAACGCCTTTAATACCGTCAGTCACGATATCCTTCTATCAATCCTTTCCTATCTCATGATCCCACCTGGTTTGCTGGACTGGTTCTCAACGTATCTTCAGGGACGTCAGCAGGCTGTCCGCATTGATGAAACCTTATCAAGTTGGCGTGACCTTAGCTCTGGCGTTCCTCAAGGTGGCATACTCTCTCCTTTACTATTTTCTATTTTTATCAACTTCTTGACCCCTAAACTTCGATGTTCGTATCATCTTTACGCCGACGACTTGCAGTTATATTCCCAGGCGAGAGTGGAGAACGTGACATTAGCGATAGCTGATGTGAACAGAGACCTGAACACCATCCTGGCTTGGTGCAATGATTTCGGCCTTGACGTTAACCCAGCTAAATGTCAGGCTATAATAGTAGGCAGTCAGCGTATGACAAACAGATTAAACCTAACATCCCTACCGCCAGTCACATTCAATGGGTTAATTATTCCATTCAGCCCAGTCGTCAAAGACCTGGGACTGTATATAGATGCCACTCTCGACTGGAAGCCCCAGGTCACCGACGTAAGTCAGAGAGTCACCGGTACCCTTCGGGCTTTATATCGTCTCAAGAATTTCCTGCCGCCCAAAACTAAGACCATGCTTGTGCAGACCTTAATATTTCCCTTAATCGACTATGGTGATGTGTGTTATTATGACCTGAATGCAGAATATCTCAACAAGTATGACCGCCTTCTAAATAACTGCATTCGATTCATATACAATCTTCGTAAGTATGATCATGTATCTACTTTTCGTTCCGAACTAAAATGGTTACCTATCCGTCAGCGCCGTAGTTTGCGTGCTCTTACTACACTCTTTTCTTTTCTTCATTCTTCTTCTCCCCCTGATTACTTGACCAAATACTTTCAATATCTCTCTTCTACTCATGATAGAGCCCTTCGTTCCTCTCATAATTTACTTCTTGCGTGTCCCACACATTCTTCTGTTTTCGTTAACTCTTCTTTCATAGTACAAGCTGTACTGCTTTGGAATAGGCTCCCTCCTGAAGTCAGAATGTCCACCAACCGTTATGCATTTAAAATGAAAGTACGAGAGCTTCTCTTCAACAAATTGAAGGAATCAACCCATCATTCTCATCAATTATAGTATATTATATTTATATATGTAGACATATATATATATATATTTATATAATTATATATATAGGTATGTATATTGTATAATTATGTTTATAGACATATTTATTAGTATTTATGTACATATGTGTATGTATATTAGTTATGTACTCTTATGCAATATAATTATGTATTTACTTTATTAATACAATTGTTTCGCTCACTCCTATGTCAATTTATTCGTTTTTACGTACTTAGGTACTCTTATATTATTGTATAATACCCTTTTACTTTAAAATATTTCTACACTATGTTAAATGCACCTACCACACTTATCTCTCCACCACCCAGGTTGACTGGTAGATAATGCCATAAGGCATTAAGTCCGCCTATGTACTATTCTTTTGTGCATAAAGAAATAAAATAAAATAAATAAATAAATAAAATATACTCCTCATGTGAATACGGTCGAACGCTATAATAAAATCATTGTTTCTACCTTAGTGGCGTTTATAGGAAATTACCAGAGATTATGGGACACTCTCCTACCTGAGGTGCAGTTTGCAATAAATACCGCAGTTAATGAAGTCACGGGCTATACACCTAGTTTTTTGGTCTATGGACGTGAATTAGTTCCATGCGGCTCACACTATGTCGACACGGACGCTGATGATATAGCACACATACCTAGGGACGATTACGCAGAAAATATAGGTCATTTCATTATCAGGCATATTTGACCAAGTTCAGGCACTCCTCATTCAAGCTCATGCTAGAAATTCCCAAACTTATAATTTACGCCGTAAACCAGCTGAGTGGTGTGCGTTTCAATGGCGCGGCCATGGCGTATTAGTCTTATATCTCTAGAGATATAAACCTAGGATTTTTGTTTTATTTTTACTAGTTTTGACAAATTCAAATCCAGGTTTTACAAAAAGCTTCAGAAGTCTGGGTTGCTTTTTCAGCGAGATATCGGTGAAAATGTGTTTTCACCGTTTCAATGGCGCGGCCATAGCTTCTTTAGTCTAATAGCTCCTAAAATATAAGCTCAGGATATTTTTCTATATTTTTACAAATATTTTACAAATTCAATCTGTTACTTACCAAAATTTCAGGTCTCTGCAATGCTTAGTTTTAAAGATCTCCGTGGCCGCGCGGTTCGGAGTGTTTCAATGGCGCGACCACGTCCAAACCCGTATAACTTTTTAACCATAGCTTTGACAAATTTATGGTTTTGGAAGTCTACTTTTACAATTTTTTACAAAATCTTGTCATATTTTTTTTTTTTAAAAAAACGTCATGGCCGCGCCATCGAAACGGAGACGTTTAATGTGGGAGACATTGTTTGGAAAAGGACTTTTTATCAGCGCGACAAGGATAAGTCCTTCTGTAAGAAACTAGCCCCTAAATTCGTGAAGTGCACAGTGATTACTAAAACGTCGCCTCTCGGTTACGAGTTGTCGGACGCGTCTGAAAATTCTATTGGGTTTTGGCACATAAAAGACTTAAAACTCATACACTATGGCGCCTAAATATTTGTTACAAGCCGTATAGGACTTTCCCTTCTTTTCTTTCTACATGCCGTCTTAGCTTGGACATTAGCGGACTCATAGACCTAACGCAGCTAGTCGGATTTTCTTGTTAGCCACGTAAAATCCTCTCCTAAGGCGGGCGGTATTGTAACGTAGGTCCGGTACCTACCGAGTGTGCGTCAATACCGTCCATACGCTCGGCCAATCTTTTTTAGTTTTGCCCTTATATGCACCGACACTAACTCTGATGGAGAGTTCTGGTATATAAAGGGACCGACAGAGCTGCCTAACTACGTGCTACGCCTACGTCGTACGTGTATCCTGGTCGCAGCTGTTGGTAAGTTACTACATTTACTGCGTTAGCATACTGCCCATCTCTCTACCTGCTAGCTGAGGCCGGCTGACGCCGCCTGCCTGACTCTATCGGTTGTGGCTCTCCTAATGCTGCTTTCCTTCAGGTTCCAGGTCCACCTTGAACCTCCGGGCTACGCTACCCTAGCTCTATTCACCTCTACACTTCCCTGCACCGTTTACGACGACACCTCTGCTGACACACACCGCCGGCGCCTGCCAGCTGAAGCCAACGTCGGCGAGAATCAGCCTTCTGCGCGCAGCCCTTCGAGCACCCTGCCCTGCACACTATCGGAGGGAACAGCGTGGGAGACTGCAGCCTTAGTGTTCAGGCCAGTGTCGTGTTGTTGGTCGGTCATACTCGTGCATAGGAAGTGAGACAATACTCGGCAAATAAACGTATAGAACCTCTTCCGTGTCTAAATTCTAGAACCCGTTACACCGTGCTGTGTCTATCTTGTGTTACTTAATCTAAGTTGTCAGCAAGTGTTAGGGAAACAGACTACAGGAAGCTGCAGGATTCATCACAGGACACTAAAAGATAAACGGTTGCTCCCAGTAAACAAACATTTATTTACATTCCACAATATTTACATAATATTTTATAACTAGAGGACGCCAGCAGCTACGCCTGCATCTTTTTTTAAATTCACCCTTTGGCCGATCCCGTGGGAATTTCGGGAAATCCCTTCTTAGTGCACCCCTACGGTCCGCAAGGAACATACATGCCATATTTCAGGGCTTTCTGGGCCCAATAGTTTCGGCTGTAGCGTGTCTGTCAATCAGTCAGTAACGCAAGGATTTTATATATTAAGATATAATACATTTAATTAATGATTAATAACGTCAGTACATTGCCGCCATATCTATACTAATATTATAACGCTGAAGAGTTTGTTTGTCTGTTTAAACGTGCTAATTTCAGTAACTACTGGTCCGATTTGAAAAATTCTTTCAGTGTTAGATAGCCCATTTATCAAACAAGACTCTGGGCTAGAATATTGATCCAAAAACTCTATTTTGTGATTGAAATGAAATGAAGTGATATTTCTTTCACGTTAAATAGAGTACATGCAGGTATTACAGAATATTTTTGAACTTCTATTTAGCCCATAAGTGGCATGTGAAATAAAATATAATATATATAATAATATATAATATAATATTCTACCACATTCACACAACACCATCTAGTCCCAAACTAAGCAGAGCTTGTACTATGGGTACTAGATAATGGATAAACATACATATATACTTTTTTTTTTGTAAATACTATGTAATAAAAAATGTCATATAATTTGAAATTTATTAGGTAGAATGCATACAATTACTAACATTTTATTACATTCATAAATTGGTCCTACACAGAATATAATATCATCATTGATAGTACATTGTAATATATTTAATAAGAAAATAAGAATTGTGTTTGATTTTCCCGACAATTACACCAAGACAATTCTCTAAAAGTGACATGACACTGATATTTATTTAGTCTCAAAGAATTATTTCAGGGAATAATATCCCTTCTCTAACCCTTTATAGGGCATAGTGACCCTGCGGTGGAAAAACTTCACTGTTGACGGATTTAGGTATAATATGGGGGTAGAAAATTATAAATATATATTTTTAATTTTTTTATAATTTTTCTATGGTGGTAAATATATCCCCTTTGCCTGTGTAGGAGGACAGTATAGAACATTACGAGTATGGAAAAGGTGATCTTGAATCAGTCTAATGTACAATAGGTTAGTCTGTGGTCTACGTAAACAACAAATATAATTAGAAAATAACTTTTATTCATAGGAACAATGACTACTGTATGTGAAAAGCCGTGAAAAATGGCAATATTCATAGTGGCACAGCACACAGCCACAGCCACCCACAGGCATAGGGAATATGTTTCCCACCATAACAAACGAATATTATAAAATATCAAGACACCCAGGCAAAAAGATTTGTGTAAAATCCTTCAGATTAAATATAATAACACATGCTAATAATAAAACTTGCCTCAGAAATAAAAAGATTCAAGAGATAGCCCTAACTAGAAAATTGAATACGTAAAATTGCTACTTTTCAAACTTCAAGAAACCACCGAAGAAAAATATACTTGATAGTTTACAATTTCTTTACGTCAAAATAATGACAGATTAAAAAAAAATAGCTAAAGTAAAAATAAGTACCGCAAGGATGAGGTTTTGTTACTAAAAAAATTAAAATCATGGTGGGAAAAATATCCCCTATGCCTTAAAAAGGGCTAATAGCCATTTTTAACATGGTTCTTAAAATGATTTAAGGGCAATTCTTTGAAACAATCTGGTAGTTTATTGTAGATTTGGATACACATTGCATTACAGTTATTTTTATACAGACTTGTTTTTGAAATCATCTCAAGAACCAGCCTGTCAGGATTCCTAGTGGTTCTTGGTTATTTATCTTTTGCCTTGGTAAAAAGGTTCGGATGCGTTTTGACGAAGATTGATATTTCCAAGATGTAGGTACGTACAGTATAAGGTAAGTATGCCTAAATTTTTTAATGGGGTATGCATGACTCATCTGGAGCAATCCCAACTATGGCTCTTATGCATCGTTTTTGTGTAATGAAACATCTATTAGCTTCTGGAGAGTTACATACATATATATCTTAGCACAGAACAGACGTAACCATGATAAGCTAACAGGGTAGTCTCTTGTGTGGAGGTGTTCCTGAGCTTACTATAAACAAATTTATTTATTTTGGTACATGTAGCATCAATGTGTGGTTTCCAATTGACATTCTTATCTAGAGTTATTCCCAAAAATGTTATCTGATCTTTCTCACAAATGCTTATATTATTAAGGTTCTTAGCTACTGATCGTATATTTTAAAATAATATATAACCCCTCACCTGATCTATAGTCATATTATGACCGAAGAAAGTAGGGCGATTTTTGATACGTAGTCATATTATGACCATTTTTTATGTTCGCATTTCAAGTCTGTTTTCTCTGTTTTACCGATTTGTAGCGGCTTGCGATTGCGTTAGGTTGGTAGGACAATAACACGCCTTGCGTATTGTAAACGAAAACAGACATGCTCCAAAAAAAAAAAAAAGTTTCGTCTAATCAAAAGAAAGTTCCCGCGTCGCTGTGCGTGTCCTGTTGCATATGCATGCAATAATAAATTTTGATACCAAAAAAACGCTGCAGCATCAGTCCGAAGCAATTTAATCATGCCTTAGTAAGTATTTTTTCGTTTTATGTTTAAGTTGATAATATTCGTAGTGTAATTTAAGATTAAAGACACTTTTCCTTAGGTAAGAACCAATTCGCCCCGCACCCGTATATTTCATATGATTTTACGTATTGTTTCTGCACTTGTTGGTATTTTTTTTGTTGTATTGTTTGAATAATTTCATAAATAAATAGTATATAATATGCAGAAGTCTTTAAATTCATGTATTTTCTAAATATTCACGAAAAATATAATGCAGGTAACAGTCGGTCATTTTATGACCGGCTGTCAGGCCGAGTCATTGTCCTTTGTTACTGCAATTTTTATTTAATTAATAAATATTTACAATAACTATAAGATTGTCATTTGTTGAAATTTAAAGCTCCTTTTATACTCTTTAAGACTCATAAGTCTTTATTTTGTATTTTGGTTTTATTTTGTTATAATGAGCATAGTTTTAAATATTTGGACTTTGACTTTGACTTTGGGCTTTGGACCGCCTAAAACGAGGGTCTTGTTAATTTACCTTTTGTTTAAAATAAATGCAATTCTGTCGCCTAAATTTATTGTGATTCTTTTAACCATCAAACAAGCTTTCTAAATATATATATATCTCATGAGTTTAATGAAATATGTTGAACAACGTAAAGGTGCAAAGTTCAGACATTTTTATGCAGTTTTTACGCGTACGGTATGAAAACGACAAAAACCGCTTATGGAATTTGTTGATTTACGTTAGATATTATTATAAAAAGGTGTAAATGTTTTTCAATATGCTTATTCCTTTATAATAGCAGGTTAAATAAAAAGGAAAGAGAAAACTACAATTTGTTTATTTTTTTATATATTTCATCAGAAAGTCAGAATTTACCCAATTTCATTACATTTTTATTTTTCTCTTGAATACAGTTCGGTCACAGTACGATATATTATTACGGTTGTACTGTAATATTGTAGATAATTTATCAAGGATTCCATCAATATATAATGTGTCAGGTATTTATACACAGAAAGGCCATAAAATGCTAAATATGTGACCCACTCAAATCGCGCCGCGGCGCGTCTCAATTCGGCGATCAAATTACGGCAACATAGCCGCCGCGACCGTATCAGGTGAGGGGATAATTAGTCTTATTTAAATTTACATTCAGATTATTACATTCTAACCATTTTGTCACCCTAAACATCATCTCATTTATTTGGTCACTAAGATAAGTCAAATTGTTGCATGTCAAAATTATGGAAATGTCATCTGCATTTTGAGTGAGCTGCCCATACCTACGGTTAAAGTTTCGCAAAAAATATATTCGACGACCGGTTGGCGCCGCGGGAGTGTAAGCGACTGCTACGCCGAAGGTCGCGGGTTCGATTCCCACTCAAGTCAAACATTTGTGTGCATGAACACGGATGTTTGTCTAGGTCTGGGTGTTTCTATGTATAATATGTATGTATTTACAAAAAAAAAAGTATATATGTATGTTTATCTATTGTCTAGTACCCATATTACAAGCTTCTGCTTAGTTTGGGACTAGATGGTGTTGTGTGAATGTGGTAGAATATTATTATTAAATCATGTACGGCAGAATTGTACCCCTTTAAAAGTTCACAAAAAAAGTCCACGACAGCACAGCATTTGTCTATCTTTTTAGGGTGACTCACCCTTTTTATGATAACCAAATTTGTTCTAAAATAATGCATTACGTTTGAAGGTGTTTCTAAACATAGTATTAATGCTTATTATCTACATCATTTTAGAAGACATCGCTGTTTTATAATAACATCGCAGCAAAATAATGATCAAGTACTGCACGTGTATTTATGGTGTTTTAAGCCAGCGGCGGGCAGTCACGATGCCGTACGTATATTTTTTTCCATTTTCACCTTTTAAAGGTAGCGTTAGCTAACTAAGTTAGTTAACTAACTATTCCGCGCACTCCAAGTCGCGGGCAGAAGTTAGTAATCAATAAAAGTAACTGCGCCGACTTGTCCAAACAATGAAGAGATCTATTTGCAAATTAAATCATGAATGAATGAAATGATTCCTAATAAAGAAATCTAGGTCTACTTCAGGGACGCATTCTGGACCCGCTTCTCTTTCTCATAAGGTAATGTATGTCAGCTGACTATCAGAGTTATCGTTAAATGGTTGTTGCAATAATCTAAATGCCAATATTAATAAAACAAAGTTTATTAAATTCTGTAACAGAGGAGGTAAAAAACATCTCTCCCTCGCGACGCGGCAGGGCGGAGCTTTGCACATATGAATGTAGAGAGCGCTTTTCGGTCGGTAAGCTCTTCGCTTAACATACACTCCTATAAGTATCTTCTTAGATCATTTTCTATTATTACTTATAAAACTTTTGAGGCAGGGGATGGCTTTTTACCGGTGTGCGTACGAATATGATAACTTAAGCCGCCTTTATGAGTAAAATATTTCATACATACATCACATTTGTATGGCTTGTCACCGGAGTGCGAACGCATATGACTCTGTAAACAGTCCTTCCGGCCAAAACATTTCATACATACATGACACTTGTATGGCTTGTCACCGGTGTGAATTCGCATATGCTTGACTAGAACAACTTTTTGGCCGAAACATTTCATACACACATCACACTTAAATGGCTTGTCACCGGTGTGCATACGCATGTGCTTGTTTAAATCACTTTTTGCGCCAAAACATTTCATACATACATCACATGTGTATGGCGTGTCACCGGTGTGTATTCGCATGTGCCTGATTAAATTACTTTTCCGGCCAAAACATTTCATACAAATATCACACCTGTTTGGTTTGTTACCGGTGTGCACTCGCATGTGCTCCTTTAGATGATGCTTCAGGTAAAAAAGTTTCATACAAACATCACACTTGTATGGCTTGTCACCGGTGTGTATACGCATGTGAGTGTTTAAATGTTGCTTACGGCCAAAACATTTCATACAGATATCGCACTTGTATGGTTTGTCGTCAGTGTGCATAGCAGTTAAGCTTGTGTCACTGTTAGACCTTTTATCTGATACGTCACCACTATATAACTTTTTATTAGAATGTTTACGTCGATGTTGAATTATATAACGTTTGTGACGGTAACCCTTCTTACAAACATCGCATTGATACAGCTTTGCGGCAGTATGTACACGTGAATGTTTAGTTAAGGCAGACTCATCAAGGAAACGTTTATAGCATACATCACATTTAAATGATTTCTCAGCAGAATGTTCGCGAATATGTATTATTAATAGATTCTTGTCGCTAAAACACTTATTGCACGTATCACATATATATGATAGTACATTACTACGTGAACTACTAACACTGTCGTCTCTATGTATAATGTGTTTAACCTCCTCTTCGGCGTAATCGTGTTCATTTACCAATGTCGCATCTCTTTTATCATACTTTTGATGACTGTTACCATATATTACATAATCACAAGTATATTCATCTCTATCGGATGGGTTTTCAACTTCAAATTTCATAAAACTCTGTTCAAGAAAGTGTTCTTGAATGTCGATTTCAGTGGTATCTGCATAACTGTGGATAGATGTGGTGAATGTTGATTCCTCGGGTACACGCGCATCTGAGAATGTGTCAAACAAAATTGCGGTCAAATACAATCAGTTATAATGGGCATTTCACTACTATCAAAATATTCCATTGGTACTACATTTAGGGATTCATAACCTACCTACCCATTTACTAAAAATCTTTCTGGAAATGTTGTTGATTTATATCTAGATTTATTTAAACAAATGTGTGTGCTTACAGCTGTGGTCGTCGAAGCGAAGCCGCGCTCTCAGCGAGTGTCGCTCCGCTTCTGTAACAACGAGCGACTCCACACTCGCCGCCTGTGTACCAATTAGTTCCAACATTTACTATACATAACGAAAAGATTAGCAGAATTGGTAGTTCTGTTTTTAGTTCGTTACTGATCCACATTTTTATATTTTTAGGTTTCCGTACCCAATTAGTAAAACGGGTTCTATTACTAAGTCTCCGCTGTCCGTCTGTCTGTCTGTCTGTCACATGAACCTTGATAGACTTGAGTTGAAATGTTCACAGATGATGTACTTCTGTTGGCGCTACAACAAGAAATACAAAAAACAGAATAAAATAAATATTTAAAAGCTTAACATACAATGAGCACTGAACACAAGATTTAAACCGGAGTACCACAGAGAACAATCATGGTACCAGTTTGTCCATTTACATGAGAACGCTCGATGGCTAAGGATTTGTTAAAAGATATACAAGTTTATAAATACATATATTATAAGAATAACATTACTGGTCGCTAAATACTGCTGCAATAATAGCGCGGTAGGTGTTAGATACGATATGATTATACTGACCTCTCCCTCCTCGGCTTGTTCCTCGTGTTTCACAGTAACGCCACTGTTTATGACAAGCGGGTCACTGGTCGGTAATGAACTTTCGAGCTGAAATTGAGGAGATTCTTCTCTGAAAGATAAATACATAATGTTTGATCTTGTTTATTGAATTACAGCAACAATACCAAATCTAAATATTGGTAAATGTTAATATTACAATTAAAATAAATGTAAATATTTGAAGATAGATAGATTAACACTTTATTCTACACCAGTATACTTATATATACTGCTTCTCTCTGAACTCTGTGTTTTATTACCCTGTTCTCACCTGTATTCTTTTTCCTTAATGATTTCTACATAATCAGAGGACATGGGCTCGTCTTTAACTTTAACATCCTCTACTGTTTCACAGAACATATCAGTATCATCATATTTAACCGTGTCGTCGACTTGCTCTTCAAGCTGAAAATACAATATAGTATTTAACAATAGATTGTGGCTGCTGTTAGAAAATATTTCGAAAATATTCGTTTGAATTAATTATGATTTTAAGATGTCAATAAAGTTTATTGTTTATAATAAAAAGGTAAGATTAATGTTATTTTTATGATTCTAAAACTATAAATAATGTATTTATTCTTGTGACAGTGAACACCAATCAGAGAGCATTACGTCAAACAGTACGTCCGCCATTCGTGTTGTTGACGTTTTAGTAGTAAATACAACTAAACCGTCAAACTATCTACCTGTCAAATAGAAAATAACAAATTAAAAGTGGGTACATCAAAGCAGACTTCTTTCACGGTTTGTTTTGTTTTGGACTTTGTGATATCTCTCAACCACTCTGATGGTTTAGAGCGCTTTCGTGTCAAATTCAAAAAGGTTTTTAAAAAGCCGTAATTAGTAGTGTTGCTGATCGATTTTTGAAGAAAATATCAGGAATTTCAGTTTAACATATAATAAAGGAACGAATCAATCGCTAATTACATTTTAGGACAAAGCCTATTCCGCATGTGTAATAATAGTCCAGTCAAAATAGACATTTGACTTAGACATAATTCGCATAGTGCAAAAAATTGGTAGAGACGTAAAATATATCATTATAAATAAAATGCCAAAAGTCCCCATCGATCCTAGTTCTGCATTGATTTTATCTAAGGTCAAACATACAAAATGTAGGTTTTTTATTTTTCTCGAAAACGGTGAATTTTATCGTGAAAGTAGGTAAGACAAAGTTGTAGATCATACAATTTTGTACAAAAATGGTCATTTTTTCTTATACGACTCACCTTTCGTGAGATATCGCGGTTTCGTTTAGTCGCAAAATAGCTACCGAGTCACAAAGGACTAATTCGCTAAATGCCTAATTCCTAAAGGACTATCACTAATTACATGTATTTTATATTAGTACATGATTGTTTATGCGAGGATAGTTTTCGCCATAGCACTTAAGTTATGAGTCTGAAAACAATAATTGACAACAATTGTACATTTACGCAGTATTTTATCCACATATTTAACAGTTTAAACAAAAATAACAATATTTCAAAGTTTTAAAATACACGGACACATTTGACATATCAAGACAGACCTGTCAACTCTCTCAGGTTCTGTCCCTTTTTTATCGCAACTCTTTTGATATTGTTACGAATTGTATTTGAAAATAACGCCATCTATCGGTGAATGGGCGAACTAGAAGAGATTGGATGTATCGGTTATTTAAAGCTGTCTCGTCTACTATGTACTAGATGGCGTTGCTGTATCGACTGTTCCCGACTATTACGACTACTTTCTGGAAGCTTTTAGAATGCACTAGTTTGTTATCCGGCCGGTTTAAATACCGCGCGGACGGGCGAGTAGGCTGTCCCTACTACCTACAGTTGAATAATTCAAATTCAAAATCGTTTATTCATTTGGGTCACAATGTGACGCTTATGAACGTCAAAATAATAAATTTATAAAATAATTACTTAAAGACTCTACATTTACATTTACTGCCACGTTCGCAAAGCAATAGTAAAACTCACGGTCACTCTTTTTCATCGCCAGGTTTTGCATAATACACATAATTTACATTTTGTAAGGTGCTGCAACTGTTACACCTTCTATATCACTTGTATATATTTACTGTACATAATAATACTCAAGCATAATACTTTTGATGTTCATTTGGTTAGTCTCCTCAGAATAGACATGGTGAAACAGGAGCATCCACTTACATTATATATACCTAATAATGCAGGCAATCCGCGAAAGTGTAAATACTGAAAGCGATCAAGAAGCGAAGGGAGGTAAGTCGGAAGTGTTTAGTGGTGTTTCTAGTAGTGTTGAGAATTAAGTGTGTATAAGTGTTGTTGTGTGTTAAATAAAGTGCAGTATTTTTGTGGCATAGTGTATTTAATTTATCACCGAACCTCAGCTCGTAACAATATCAATATTATTTAATCTGGAACGTTGCTCCATGGCGATGTACTCAAATTTATTCTTGTTAATATTATCAAGCAGGCTAACTATAGTTTCCTGTAGCTTTTCGAGCTGGGATACTTTAGATTCCACCGCTGTTAGTCTAGAAGTATATTCTTCAAACTTACTACCGGCATACTCACGTGTCGCCTTAACTTGTAGCTCATCTTTGATAACTTGGACATCATCCACTAGTGTTGGTAAACTAAGTGACTGGCGCTTCATATCTTTAACCTCAGATAGTATCGTTTCCAAAGAGACTGAATCGTGAGCAGGAAGGGCAGGCATCTTGCATATTTTTCGCAATCGCATAACGAGTGTCACATTTATCAATAAAGAACTCCGTAACAAATAGCTTTCAAGTTGCCATGGCAACGCAACATTGTGTACGAGTGACCTGTCGTTCTTTCTCTTACTATTATTACGAACAAGAGTAAGATCGCATACAAATGTGAAAGTGTGCGACTTTTTAGTGAGATGTTATGCTTATTCGTTCTTATTGCGATAGCCTAATGAGTGAATGTGGCAAAATTTTAAGCAGAATATGTAATGTAAACACGCAAACGCATATTTTTGTAGTATTTTAAGGTGTATGACCTTTACTACGGGCGCGGACTGGAACACCAGTTTAGTCAAAACTAAACATTTGTCTAGTGATTAAACTACTGTATGTCTATATGTGGTTTGGAAAAAATGTCATACCGTCGTATCAACCCTGTATATATATACACAACATGTAACATATTTAAATGCACTTCCTGAAAGTAGTTTGTTCAGAATCGGCTATTGAATCCATTTCTGTCATTTTTTATATTGTTCTTTTCTTGTTCGAAAATAATAAAAAATAACGTAAATTATAGTCACTATTTGTTTGAAAAGTTGAAAAATACGAAAATAAACCTTAAGTCAAAGCAGAACGCCTTCTTTTAAAATGCATTTGTTTAATGGTCCGACGTTGGTTCACACGACCGCACACATTAATACAACACAATAGCGGCAAACGACACACAATTTACCACCAAAATATCTATCATCTTTCTTTCGCTTACGTAATAATCAACAGGCTGTGACGTCGGTGGCGTTGCCCTGGCCCCTACCACTTCTCCTGCTGGCCGTTCCCCTCCCAGCGACAAATAAATACCGCGGCGCGTCAGCGATCTCCCTTTTTCTGCCTGCTGCTCCGCGCGAAGCTCGGCGTGTACAAGGCGTACATCCGCAGCCGACTTACCTACGCTGCCCCGGCCTGGTTCGATCTCACTTCTGAGACGAAGCGCCGCCGACTGCGTGCGCAGCAATCACTTGCGCTACGCACCATCACAAACGCCCCTCGCTTCGTGCGGAACGAGACGATCTCCAGGGACCTGCGCGTCGATAGCCTGGATGACTTCGTGAGACGCCTGAGCACCGGCCTGTTCGAGCGCGCCGACAGATCGCACGCTCGCCATTTGCGTGAGCTTGCGCCGTACCATCGGCGACCGCCGGACCGAAAAGGCCTGCCGCGAGACCTCGTCTCCGTGGCAACCTCCCCCGGACCTTCATCTACGCCCTCTCTTGTGCTGGCTGATGGGCGCTCCCCAGGAACGCTTTCCTCGGGCGCTCGACCTCGCCAAGCGCAGGAGGGAAACACCTCCCGTGACCAGAGCGCCGCTAGTACGTTGGTCGCCCGCGAGGGTTCTTCTTTGCGGGCTGGACCTCGCTAGCTGCGCCACCCACCGGACTTGACGATCCGTACAGACCAGCGGCTCCACCAGGGCCCAACCCAGTGACCCGCCTGTAGTAGCAGGCGGCGACAGATACCACCAAGACAGGAAAGGCCTGGTACATGGTCACCCCGAGACCCTCGCAGGGGTCTACGAGAAGAACCTTTCAGTCAGTCAGATCTCCCTTTTTCTGCCTGCTGCTCCGCTGAAGTTAAGTGCCTCTCTCTGCTGGAGCACCGAAGCCTCGTCAGCCTGCCTGCTTAACCTGCCCTGAGTCTTAGTCCTAGCTCTTAATTTAGTTGCTACCGGGTATATTCTGTGTAACGTCTCGGAATATAATTGTTGTAACCAACAAATAGTATTTAATTTCTCTCTATTACACATACCTACTACGTAACACATTAGGCATATCTCTCCACACACGAATAAACGTTACAAGGCAAGAGCGAGACGTAATGTGTCGCTCGCTGGCCAATGACAAGCGCTGGCGATGTGCTTAGACAAGTTATGACAAGTATCTATTCTAGTCATCCATCGGGAATCTGTCAGCGAGAGTTACGAAAAAATATTTTAATTGCGAAAGAATGTGTAATTATCAACATGACGGCGCTGAAATGAAATGAAATGAAATTTATTCGCATCAAATGTCAGTAGCTATAGATAGAGTATGAATAAAGTTTGTGCTTATACATTTTGTCAATTGTAGAACAATAAAATTACTAAATTATATCGATATTATTAAAGAAATGTCATTTTTAAATTGTACATATTATAAGCAATATAATAATTATTTTAACAATTCTGATAGCGAGTAAAAAGTTTTTTCTATAATTAATAACCATAATTTTAACTTTTTACAGATAAGGGGCAAAGGCATTTTTTTTATATTCTCAGGTATTTATTTTTATTTTTTTATTTTAAAGCACACTAACAGTATAATTACAAGAAACATTGTGCAAAGCATTCTTATGTCTAAATTAAGAGTAATTACACGTATGCATAACATTGCGGAAATATTTCACATAAAAGGGATTATACATTTTCATGCAAGCCATACTAGATTATTAAAAATAAAGTTATTGAAAACAAACAAAAGATAGGCACAGTGCCCAAACAATGCAATCCAAAAATATCTAAAATAAATTAAGTAATATTAAACATCAAAAGTCTTAATTCAGATCAGTGTCCCTATTGTAGGAGGAAATGCCTGTATGGTCTAAATTCGATCGAGAAGATGTCGATCGTGCTGTTAGACTTGACAACTCTTTCATTGTACAACCGAGCCATACGCGCCAATGGACTATTATAGCTGATGTTCAAGGTGCACATGGGTACGTCAAATACACGTGGATTGCGCATAGCGCGTGGGTTAATTTTGAGTCGGAAGTTGTTAATGAGTGGTGCGTCTATTGCTCCTTTGATTATCTTGTGAAGAATCAATAAATCCAAGATGTCACGCCTGTCTTTTAGACTCTTCATTTTATAATATATTAATCTCTCTTTGTACGCAGGTATTGACTTTCGGACTCCATTTCTGATTGTTAGATGTCTTACAAATCGTGCTTGAATTGATTCTATGTAATCAGAGTATGTGGATTGGAAGGGTGACCATATAGCAGAAGAATATTCCAGTGTACACCTCACCAAAGCGTTATATAGTAAAATCAAACTGCTGTTATTACGAAAAGGTTTACACATTCGAATAATGAAGCCTAGGGTCTTGCTAGCCATAGTTACGGACTTATCTATGTGATGACGGAATGACAGTGGTGTATCATAAATAATCCCCAAGTCACGAATGACTGATACCCTTTCTAGAGTGGCTCCATCTATTTTGTAGTCAACTCAATATATTTTACCTTTTTTGTAAAAGTAATACACTGACATTTCTTGACATTAAGTGTCATTCTGTTATCTAAACACCATTGTTGGAGAATATTTAAGTCGTCCTGTAGAGCCAAGCAATCATCCAGTGAAGCTACTCTACGATAGACTTTTAAATCGTCAGCATAAGCCAGACATTCACCCTCAATTAAATCCAACAGGTCATTAATAAATACTAGAAAAAATAAAGGACCCAATTTGGATCCCTGAGGAACGCCCGATGTAGGTATAAATGGTCTAGATTCATAGCCGGCCAGTGCTACAAGTTGTGATCGATTTTGCAAATAGCTATCAAACGCAACAGACATCCGTGGATCCCGGCATTATTTAACTTCATGGAAAGTATTAAATGATCCACACGGTCAAAAGCTTTTGCAAAATCTGTGTATACAGCATCAACTTGACCCCTTTCCTGTAACGCATTAGTAATATAGGTAGTATATATTAACAAATTTGAGAGAGTCGATCGGTTGGACACAAAACCATGTTGCCGAGAACTTAAAGTATGGTGAAGGTGATAATAGACTGTTTTGTATATGAGGCCTTCAAAGATTTTAGCAAACTGAGAAATAATAGATATGGGTCTGTAATTGGTTACATCATTTAAATTGCCGGATTTGTGTATTGGGACAATGTGCGCGATCTTCCATAAATCAGGAAATATGCCACTCTTCAGAGATTTGTTGTATATAATATGTAGAGGTATAACAAGTACGTCCATACAGAGGCGAATAAAAATAGGGGGTAGTCCATGAGGTCCCGCACCCTTATTCAAATTCAGTGCTTTAATACTTGCCTTTATTTCGCTCTCAGAAATATATATAGAAGATAGAGAATAGCTAGATGTAGTGCCTGATCCAGGGGTGTTAAATGACTGTTGATTTGGAGCATATGTAGACGCAAAATAATCTGCAAATAGATCAACGATACAGTCACCACCTTCACCAATTTGGTCACCATAAAAAACTTGATTTGGAACGCTTTTGAATGTTCTTTTAGATTTTGTATACCGCCAAAATGACTTTATATTGGTTTTGAGTTCCTGTTCTATATTTGCTATATAAACCCTAAAGCAATTATGTATAGCTTTTTTCGACCTCCGACGTAATAAATCAAACATATCATAATCTCTTGGATTATTGTACTTTTTAAATTTAGTATGATATTTGTGTTTTTCTTTCAGAATTTTAATTAATGATGAAGAGAACCATACTGGATATTTAGCCTTCTTGGTTTTGGCTTTAGGAGTGTTCTTGTCAATTATGTCCCATAAAATGTTGTAAAAATGTTGCACAAGCTCATTACAATCAAGACCTCTATAGCTATCCCAATCAATAAGGTGAAGATCGGCAATACACGCCTCATAATCTGTTCTATTAAAGTTATATTTCAAACGAGCAATATTGGGGCATAAGTTAGTGACAGAGGATCTCTTGATCTCTATTTCTATCGGTGGATGATGTATGTCAGGTTTGCTGAGTGGTGGTGCATTGCTTATACTGACACAGGCATTCTCGTCCACTATAACAAGGTCTAAAATATGGTTGTTGTCGTTGCAAATACTATTTACTTGAGTTAAACCCGTAACATTGAGAAAATCTCTTAATATTATAGACTTTTGGTCGCAAACGCCCATGAATGGGTCATCTTTACACTGCCATTTGATATTTGGTAAATTGAAATCTCCTATCAACAGTGTATTGCAATCAGTATTTTGCAAACATGTGTCCTCAATCCTACTTATAAAGTCACTAAAGGTATCGCTCGGTATATAAGATGGTAGATAAATAAGAAATAAGTTTATACAGGCACTTTCAAAACCAACTGACAGCCACATATATTCAACGAATATTTGCCAATCCTGTTTCTTAACAAAGTTTAATTTTTTGCTTATAGCTACCAAAATGCCACCACCATGAGATTTGGAATACAATTGCTTAAAACCATCGCATCTATCCCTACGTACAACAGTATATCTATCATCAAAATACTCGGATGACAAAAACCAGTCATCCAACCAGGTTTCTGTAAAGCATATAATATGGCATTATAGATACGCCCAGAAATCGCAGTACAGTTTTTTAAGTACAACGTTGTTCTTGGAGTACCAAGGAATCCAGATAGGATAGTGTTGCCTAAAGTAAGGCAACACTATCCTGTCTGGATTCCTAGTATGTCGAGCATATAGATCTTTAGCTTTTTTAAACATATGAGGGTGTAATTTTACAAACTTAGCTGTCTCAAGGATGTATACATACTTGTAAGTGTTAATATACGATATTTTTTTAATAAAGGTTTGCACGACTCCCATGGCGGTATCCCTGCTATGGCTCTAATGCATTTTTTTTTGAGCTAGAAATGCTTTTTTGACTTCTGTTGAGTTGGCCCAAATGATAAGACCGTAGTCAGTATGGAGGATACATACCCATGGTATGCTGTTAGTACCGTATTTTCAGTTGACGTCTTACGGAGTTTATACAAGACATATACATATCTATTAATTTTACTGCAAACTTTTTCGACGTGGGATTGCCAGTTCAGATGTTTATCTATAACAATTCCTAGAAATGTTGTATCCTCACTTTCTTGTATTTGTTCATCTTTATGACTAATGTTTAAATCTAATTGTGGTCCACCGCATGTACTTAATTGTATGATCTTTGTTTTATTAATATTAACTTGAAGATTATTATCAGTAAGCCATGTTATTAAAGAATTGATAGTATTATTAATGTCAATAGAAAATTTGTCAATGTCAGTTTTTTATCACATGTCATTATAAGAGTGATGACTTTCATCAGCAAATAAAATACACGGATTTTTAGTCATGTCAGGGAGGTCATTTATATAAATTAAAAATAATAAAGGTCCGAGGACGCTCCCTTGGGGAACACCGTATTTGTTAAAGAGATGGGTTGATTGAACCGGCTGGAGTTCGTTCCTGTCATTTATATTATCGATCTGAACAGATTGTTTTCGGTTTTGTAAGTATGTTTTGAGCCAATTCAGTGCTGGTTCCCTAATACCGTTTCTATTAGTATTTTATGAGATACAAGGTCAAACGCTTTAGTCATGTCAAAAAATATTACAGTTACAATTTTATTGTTGTCGATGCGTTCAATTATTTTGGTTACTAGGTCAAAACATGCTAGAGTAGTAGATTTACCTTTCTGGAAGCCATACTGTTCTTTTCGTATGATATTATGCTTCTGTATGAAACTAGTGAGACGTTTATGCATGGCTGCTTCAAACCTTTGATATAATGGTTATCAGTGATATAGGTCTATAATTTCCAACAGTGGTCTTATCTCCCTTTTTATACAAGGGTATTACAATAGCAAATTTAAGGGGACTTGGAAAACGACCATCCTTAAATGAATGGTTAATTAAGTGTGTCAATATAGGTGTAATTTCAATTGCACAAGCTTTATGCTGGTGTGGAACGCGATAGACTTCGTGTACTGTTGTTGACGTTATTACTTTGTAGACAAGTAGATATATATTATATATATGACGAACTTGGGAATGATTTTTTATGAATTAGATTTAGTAGAGATGCATCAAGGTATTCAAATTATTATCTACTGTAATGCACAATAAAGAGAATTTCGAACGTCACAGGCGGACCAATAGGTTGCAACGCAGATTTATTATTTTTATTTTTTTAGGGTAATAGTCGGCAAACGAGCAGACGGATTGCCAGATGGTAAGATTACCGCCGCCCATGGACACAAGCAACACCACAGGAGTCACAAGTGCGTTGCCGCCCCTTGGGGTTGGGAAAAGGGATAGGATGAGGAGTGGGATCAGGGAGAAGGGACAGGGGATAGGGCCTCCGGCACTCTCACTCACCGAACGAAACGCAATAGTTTAGGTACTGTTACTTTACGTCGATTTTCTGTGAGAGGGTAGTACTTCCCCGGTCGAGCCGGCCCATTCATGCTGAAATCAGCAAGGCTCTACTACCTTCAAAAGATGTCTCAGATTTGATCTCACGACGCGCACCAATGACTTTTCTAAGTTATGTGCGTATTACAATGTTAATCATCGTTGCTCCGTGCTTCAGAAGGCACGTTGAGCTGTGGGTCCCAGTTGTCATCAACATCTGTGACAGTCGTTACGGGGAGTCAGAACCCTAAAATATCCTAACACTGGTCTAACCTTGAAATATCGCTATCCCTCTAGGTTGCGGAGGTCAGACAGCAGTCGCTACGTGAAAAAGCAGATATTCTGTAATAGATCAGAATAGCAGATCCTGGGTTTCAAAGCGAAAGCTGAGGATGCAAACTGGATAATGCTAGGAGAATGATGACAGGCGATCGTATTTATACCTACGAGTGGAGGTCCAGTTCGTGGAATCGAGGGGATGGAGTGGGTATAGGGGTGCTCGCTTAATGTCATACTACTTGGAGACTCATCATTAGTATATAAATAGAGTTTCAGCCCTATTGCGTCATTCGTTTACGAACACTCGCCTGCTAAACAAGTCAATTCGGAAGAAAACTGAAACTATGAAGAAAATTGAACACCGTGCCGTGATAAAATTCCTTACCAAGCAAGGAAAAAATGGCCAAACCATTCTAAACGAAATGCAAGCCGTTTACGTGGAGGATTGTCCTGGTAAATCCATGATTTATAAGTGGCATGGTCTTTTTAAACATGGTCGAGAGTCAATTGAAGACGACCCCTGCTCTGGACGGCCAGTTGAGGCCACCACATCAGACATCATCGAAAAAATAGGAAAACTTGTACTGGAGGACGCCCGTTTGAAGAAAAAACAGTTATCTGCATTAGTTGGAGTATCAGATACCACCATTTTGCGGATCCTACATGACCATCTGGGTATGACAAAAGTCAGTGCAATATGGGTACCGAGAATGCTCACACCGCTTCAGAAACAGCAGCGCGTCGATGCTTCAAAGCAGTTTTTGGAGTTGTGTGGAGATGTACCTGCACAGATTTTTGACCGGATAGTTACTGGAGATGAAACATGGGTCCATCACTTTGAGCCTGAGTCAAAACAGGAGTCCATGCAATGGCATAAAAAAGGCACACCACCCCCAAAGAAATTCAAGGTACTGTTTTTTGGGATTGTGAGGGGATAATACTGATTGATTACAAAGAAAAGGGAACAAACATAACCGGAAAATACTACGCATCGATACTAGAGAAATTAAAGGAGGCCATCAGAGAAAAACGTCGAGGAAAATTGGCTTCGATACTAGAGAAACGATACTAGAGAAATTAAAGGAGGCCATCAGAGAAAAACGTCGAGGAAAATTGGCTAAGGGTGTGTTGCTCTTGCAAGACAACGCACCAGTTCACAAGAGTAAAGATGCAATGGCTGCTCTGCACACCCACTATCGCTAGTCCACCCACCTTACAGTCCAGACCTGGCCCCTAGTGATTTTTATTTGTTCCCCAATTTAAAAAAAGACTTAAGGGGAAGGAAATTTTCCGACGACAATGAGGTGAAGGAGGCAATTTTGGTCCATTTTGAAGCGAAAGACAAAGAATATTATTTCGACGGTTTAGAAAAATTAATTCATAGATCTAATAAATGTATTCAACTTAAGGGTGATTATATTGAAAAGGAAAAATAGATTTATTGTTTTATTTAATTTAAAGCCCTTTCATTCCATTGTTTTATTTAATTTAAAACCCTTTCATTCCACGAACTTTTGGGCCCCCCCTCGTACATACATACATATATAACGTCACGCCTTTTATCCCCGAAGGGGTAGGCAGACGTGTATTTCTACACCCACCCACTTTTCGCTATATATACTTTAGCCCCACGTAATAAGGGGCGAGCCTATTGCCGTACCGGGCACATTTCCAGACTCCGTGCTGCTACTGAGAATTTCGTGACAGAAAAACCCAATGACACTGCCCGACCCAGGAATCGAACCCGGGACCTCCCGATCCCACGCGCACATTTATGCCGCGAGACCAACGAGGCAGTCGTATAGGGTTTGATGTCGAGTTTTCCGTCTTTACGCAAAGATGGTATTTGCATCGTGTTATCCCTTAGTCGCCTCTTACGACACCCACGGGAAGATAGAGGGTGATGAACTTGTATTCTATGCCGTCAACCACACGGCATATTTATACCTACTGTTATTCAAATTGTTGTCATTATTAAAATTTGTACAGCTCGTTTGTTATGTGATCATATCGTTGGTATCAGTCATGGTATGCAAAATATTGGCAATGCTTGCATCGTGGTTATTTTTGAGCCTATTGTGAAAAAATACAGTATGACAATAAAATTTCGAAACATGCGTTCAAACTAACCGGCAAATGAGCAAAATACTAACCGTCTTGATTTTTCTGAACCGATTCGTAAGGCACGCAGACCTTTACGAGAAATTGATCCAAAAGTCTTTGGTCTTGGCATCTAAAGGAAAATATGAATAATACATACATAAAAATAATTTTTATCACATCTTTTTATTTATATATGTAAAATAATTCTCAGTAGCAGTTACCAAAGTAAGTATATTATCTCCGTGCTAGACTTCTTATAATAATTACTTCATTATTACACATAAAATATGCTCAGACCAATGACCTTGCGGTAGCAGTTATCGGATAGCACCTGAAGATTCCACGATCAGTAAGATCACAACAAACATAATGAGCCCAAACTCGGCATACCTAGCTCTACCCACATAAGAGTACCAGTAAGAGTCATCGAATAACCCTGGAAGGTTACTTCATTCGTTCCAGTGGTAGGGTATCTTATGTACTAACAAAATGAGCCCAAACTCGGCATGCCTAGCTCTACTTACATATGAGTACCAGTAAGACTCATCGAATAACCTTGGAAGGTTACTTCACTAGTACCAGTGGTAGGGTCTCACCAAAACAAATAAAATGAGTCCCAACCTGGCATAACTAGGTCTACTCTTTTATGAGTTCCAGTCGCAACACTTGAACGGGATGGTATACCATCAGTCTAGATAATCTTACCAGATTTCAACGCAAAAAAGAAACAAAATAATATCTAACATACATACATACATACATATCGTCAAGCCTTTTATCCCCGCAGGGGTAGGCAGAGGTGTATTTCTACACCCACTTTTCGCCAGATATACTTTAGTCCCACGTAATAAGGGGCGAGCCTATTGCCGTACCGGGCACATTTCCTTCGGGCTGCAGCGACAAGCGACATAGAGTCCACTCCCGACGGCGCTCAAGCGCAGACTGGGATCTCATTGCAGAATTTGGATATATAAATCAAGAAAGTGGCTAAATAAAACGACCCTTATTGCCACATATTAAGAAACACGTATGCGAGCAAAATAGAAGAAAAATGTAAGATGATTTTTTGCTTTTTTGAGTCAGTTAATATTTTGAGAAATTATTTTGATTGTTTTTGAGTTGACTATATTTACTACCCTATTCTAACCTTGAAAAACTAAATGAATGTAAAAGAAGAGAGAAAATTTTACCCAAAAATAGCAGTATTTGCCTATTTTTGATTAAAGAGGCAGTTTCGAATCGATTTTACATTAATAACTTAATATATAAAATCCTTGCGTTACTGACTGACTGACAGACACGCTACAGGCGAAACTATTGGGAGCAGGAAGCTGAAATTTGGCATGTATGTTCCTTTGGGACCGTAGGGGTGCACTAAGAAGGGGTTTCCCGAAATTCCCACGGGATCGGCCAAAACGGGTAAATAAAAAAAAATGCAGGCGTAGCTGCTGGCGTCCTCTAGTTACATTAATAATAATTAAATATTTTTTATTTATTGTCAGATTGATTTATAGATAAAAAAGTTATTACCTGAAATTGTCGTAAAATGTACCGGAAATATGTGTTTTTTTGATACATGCGTTAACGCGTCCTTAAAGTGGAATAGGTTACAGGCAGCGATAGCCTAGTGGAGATACTAACGGACTGCTATGCAGAGGGTATCGGGTTCGAATCCACGGCGCGCACCACAGACTTTTCGAAGTTATTTGCATAATAAATTTTATGATCTACAGTTGTAGTCAGACAATTTGTCTGATCTATTTTCACGATAAAATTCACCGTTTTCAAGAAAATAAACAAAACCTAAATTTTGTATGTTTGACCTTGAATAAAATAAAATGCAGAAGTAGGATCGATGGGGACTTTTGACATTTTATTTAAAATGACGTCTCTGCCATTTGTTCAGCTCTATGCGAATAATGTCTACGCTGTAACTTACTTTTGTATATTTTGAGTGGACTATAAAGCCTTGGTTGGCAGGCTTCACAATCACTCGAACAACTGACAAGAGAGCACTCAGACTTGGAACAAGAACAACCGTTAGTAATGTTAGTATATCGCACAAAGTGTTGTCACGTGTGGGGAACAGACCGACAATGCTTGAAGCAGTTGTTATCAACGCAGTGAAAGCTTAAACCGCTTACTTCATACATGTATTAACAACAAGCACATACCTTGTCAGTTTGAGTACCGGCGATGTGGCAGTGCCTGACACTTGTTCGACTCAAGTGCGGGGTTGCTTCCTCGTTGACAGCGAACTGATAATTTAACCAAATATAAAGCATACAACAGTGGCGGGACTACGAAGCTTAAGTCATACAGTCTACATGGACACCATATTTACTTTGCACTGCTATCCTGCATAGGGTTGCCCAGTTGTCCATTAGACTGTTAAAACAGTATTATACTGTTTTTCACTACATTATACATTTTACTGTTGAACAAAAATAAATTATATAAAATACTGTTAAAGATAAAGATAAAGATAAATTTATTTGTCTGAACATGTGTACAATCAGGTGTTACAGCTTTGTAGTATCAACATGCTCTGTCTGGTCAGACTTGCAAATATAATGTAAGAAATATTATTATGGATCCAATTAAATTATCATCATGTCAGTTATAAGTTATTATGATGCTATTAATATTATATTAACTTACAAAACAATATAGTAATTAATTAATAATATGTAATGTCAAATAATAATAGAAATAGTAAATAATAGGAAAAAAAAAATTCAATAATCATGTCAAATTAAATTAGATCCTGATAACATAATGTCAAGTCAAAAATGTCAAGATTAATTACAAAATATTATCACATAAAAAATCATTAATACTATAATAACATTTCTGAAACAACAGTTTTTTTAAATTACGCTTAAATTGGTTAACATTAAGGTTCTTGTATATATTGGGTACTTTGTTGTATATTTTCGGCGCCATGCAAAAAATACTTTTGCCCAAAAGTGCTGTCTTTGCGGCGTGCATACACAGTTTATGATTATCACGACGGTTGCGGATAGTAACATCTGATAATTTATTAAATAGTTGTGGGTTTGTCTTCACAAATACTGCTGTTTCGTATAAGTATAAAGATGGAAGCGTTAAGATTTTATATTTTTGAAAAAATGGTTTGCAGCTATCCTTTATTTGAAGCCCAAACATGGCTCTGATACAGCGCTTTTGGAGTTTGAAGGCCACATCCTTATCGACTGAATTGCCCCAGAATATAATTCCATATCTAAGTATAGATTCGACAAGGCCATGGTATGCCGAAAGTAAGGCAGTTGTATTAACCACAGGAGCAAGCTTATATAGAGCATAAGTTTGGCTACTTAGTTTTTTCGCTAAATGTAAGATATGGGCTTTCCAGTTCAGTTTGCTATCTATAAAAAGACCCAAAAACTTAGTACTGTCAACTTCATCTATATTTGTTCCTTTATACTTAATACAAGGTAGGTTACGTTGCGAAGTATTTTGACCAAAATGCATAATTTGAGTTTTGCTTATATTAATTTTTAAATTATTATTTTCCATCCACTTAATAATTTGAGCTAGTGATTGATTAATGTCATATTCGTATAAGTCCAATGATTTACATGCTACCGTAATTGTGCTGTCATCCGCGAAGAGCGTCATAGGTTGATTAGTGGATTTCGGAAGGTCATTGATATATATATTGAACAATAAGGGGCCTAAAACGCTTCCCTGTGGGACACCATACATAACTATACGCTCACTTGAAGAGAATGTTGTTACTTTTTTTGTTTTTAAATCTATTGTGGTTATGTCCGTGTACTGCACTCTATTGGATATGTACGACTGTAGAAGATCTAACACATTTCCTCGAATACCGTAGCACTCGAGCTTGTTTTTTAAAATATTATGATCCACATAGTCAAATGCCTGCGTCATGTCGCAGTAAACTGCGCAAACTGGATTTCTTTTATCTATATTTACTATAGTTCTATGTAAACATTCAAAAATTGCTATATTAACTGTCATTTTTTCTCTAAATCCCTTCTGTTCATGACAGATAATTTTTTTGAGCTCTAGGTATCGATAAAGTTCTTTAAATATGTACCTCTCAAAAATTTTAGAGAATATGGGTATAAGGGCTATGGGTCTGTAGTTTGGCATTGAGTCTTTATCTCCCTTTTTATGGACTGGCTTTATTATCGATTTTTTTAAACGTTCCGGGAATACACCCTTATATATACACAAATTGAGTATGTGGCTAAGATGCCCACTGATAAGACTACCTACTGATTTTATAATTTTCGTTGAGACGCCATCGTAGCCAACACTATTAGTGTTTTTAAGGTTTTTAATAATGGTCAATATAACTTGGGGCGTACTAGGAGCCATAAACATAGACTGTTGACTACGCGCTATTAATGAGGTAGTGTTTGTTTTTATTCCAGGAATTGGTACGATTTTATCTATATAATAATCATTAAAACTATTAGCTATATGTCTGGGGTCAGTTACAAGTTCATTATTAATTTTTAATTTTTGAATTGTCTCTTTTGGTATATTTAATTTTTTATTGTTTATTATTTGCCATGACATTTTTATTTTGTTGTCAGATTTTGTTATGTTATAATTATTTTGTGCACGTTTCGTTAGATTAATAACCTTTTTAAATAGTTTAGCGTATTTTGTGTAGTTTTGCTTATTGTGTGCCGTTGGTTTCATTCTTGAAAGCCATAAAAGATTTCTCTTTTTCCTACTACACATTTTTATGCCCCGCGAAATCCATTTCTGTTTTTTAGTAGTTTTTACAGCAATAAACTTACGCGGAAAACAAAGTCTGTAAAACAGGTCAAATTGTTCAAAGAATATATTAAATGCCGCGTTAGCATCATCAATCTCGTAGATTTCAGAAAATGTTAAACTTGCGAGGATGTTTTTGAATTTCAGCACATTTTCAGGTGCATAATCATTTTGCTCCTTGTACCAGTACTTCAAGATACATGTGTTATTTACTGGACATTTAAGAATTTGGGCCGTTATCACTGATCAGCATCAAAATATTGAACACTTAAGTGTTATACTTGAAGACACAAATTATTATGAGTCCACTCAGTGCAGCGCAGCCACATAAATAGAATACTAATCATTATATTAAATACTGTTTCATATTCTTAGGCAGCGATAGCCTAGTGGAGATACCAACGGACTGCCATGCAGAGGGTATCGGGCCTCAGAAAGCACGTTAAGCCGAAGGCTGTCAAGAAGATATTTGAAAGTCGTTATAGGGCGTCAGAAGCTCTAAAATAAACTGACACTGATCTAAACCATGGAATATCGCTGACCCTTCGGGTTGCGGAGGTCAGACAGGCAGTCGCTCCGTGGAAAAGCTAATATTCCGCCATATCCTGTCAGACTAGAAAGCGAACCCCAGGTTGAGACGGAGATAACGCTAGGAGGATGACTGTTTAATATTCTTCTCAGTCCTAAATATACTTACTTTATATTTTGTAAAAAAAGTTGGCAGCCCTAATCCTACACCTATGAATATCTTTGTATACAGTGACGTCGTCAGACTGTTCAAAACGACATTGTGCCTTTTATACATTGAAACAATAATGGTTCTAATAAGAAGTGTTCGTATCAGTGAAAGCAATACACATACGTATGTTGAGGACGCGGCGCGAGTCTCCGCGCACCACGTGCTCGCGTGACGTCACCGACTGACACCAACAAGCGAGTATGTGCATGATCATGAAGCAATCATCCACATACATACACTCACGCCTGTTTCCCGAAGGGGAAGGCAGAGACTACGGAACGCCATTTGCAACTATCCTGACGTATCTTCCTTTCATCTTCATTCACTTCTGTTTAGGGTACTTCTGACCTGTCCTCTTTTTAGGATGGCTCCAATTTGGTCAGAGAACGTCCGCCTTGGTCTTCCCCTTCGTCCTGTCCCATTCGCACTTGCCTAATATATTTTCTTTGTCAGTCTTTTATCATCCATCCTCTCCATGTGCCCAAAGCATCTTTACATGCCTCTCTCGATGCTTGTCACTACATCTTCTTTTACCCCACAACACTCTCTTATCACACAATTTACTCTGTCGGTCAAAGATACACTACACATACTTGTCAGTGCTCTTATTTCTACAGCATTTATTCTACTTTCAAGTCTCTTCTGTTATACCCAACTTTCAATACCGTAAATAAGTGAAGGCACTAATACTCCTCTATGCGCTGTAAACGTGCCTTTGTGGTTACGTTTTGGCTGTTCATAAACGCTTTCTATTGCCTACATTAACCTTTCTTTCAATATCTTCTTTATTAAACAGTGTACCTAAGTACACAAACTTATTAACTTGCTACACTCATTGTCCATCGATCATTACATTACAAGCCGAAATGCATCCGCCTTTTTCAAAATCCGTAACTTTCGTTTTACTTTCATGCCCTTACTCTGTAAAACACCATGCATGCAGCATGATTATTACCATTTCCTGCAACTCCTAAATCCACAGTCACTAATGTCACTATGTTTGAGATCTGGCAAACAGTTGTCAATGAAGAGGTTAAACTGTTTTTTTTTTGTGTCGGGTTGGAAAATCCTCATTTAGTCCCTCCGCCCTGGGGGAAGGGCGAAGGGGACTGTCAGACTCTTACTGACTAAAAACCAACCCGTGTTCCTCATGTACCCGTGAGTCGGAGGGTCGGGTATCGCCGAAGCATTCCTCGCTACCCCCCGACGGGTATTGGCCCGCCTGTTGGTCAGGCGGGCCCCGAACAAAACCCTCTTGGCGGCGGATGAAGGTGTTGGGCTCCGCCGCCAAAACACCTAGCAGCCGCAGATGATTGGGAGGACGGCAACGCAACACCGCATCTCCTCTTTCTCTGCTGCCCCACCGCGACGCAAAGATGGTGCGCCCCCATTTGGTCGGGGGAGATAGGGCGCGCGGCAACGCCACACCGACACGCCTCTGCTCCCGCGACCGCGCCCGACTGCGAGGGACAGAAGAACAGTCCCTCGCACCCGCACCATTGGACGCATCCTGCGTAGGCCTCCGTCAAGCCCACGTGGAGCGTCCACTCCTGGGATCTCGCTTAGCTTCAACGTGGGTGACCTAACCACGATTACTGAGCCCCCCCACCACGACAAGTTGGAGATCCAACGGGGGGGAAGAGGTTAAACTGTTACGGCGACGCTACACATCACTGTCTAGCACTTGTCTCAATGGTAAACTAGTCAGTGTATGCCCCGTTTATCCTCAAACAAGCTCTAGAATCCTCATAAAGTGATTTCAGAGCTCGAATGTGGCTGCTGTTCACCCCATACATCGACAGTACCGACCATATTTAACTCCTCACCATTCTGTCGTAAGCCTTTTCCAAGTCTACTAATGCAACACCCGCATTAGGACTAATTCATGCGTTGCGGGGGACTTTACAAACATACAATTAACGGACACAATGAACACCCAGACTCGAAACAAAGTCAGTTACACAAAGTGTTGCCATGTGTGGGGATCGAACCCATAGCACTCGGCGCAGTGTCAGGCGGCGAAGCCGCGGCTTAAACCACTACGCCAACCGTGCAGTCTTCTCATTAATGATCCACATTAGTGTTCATTAGTTCAAGTTACACATCAAGTGAACTGTGAGGAACACAAATGCTGCACAACGCTTGTTAAAACCTAACCTGAAAGTATTTATGTTGTTGCCTCAACTATTCATAATAGATAGTACTCACCGGAACACTCTCCAGCACATACTGACACAACTTGTGATGTGATTCAATTACTTTACTTCTGAATCTATAATATTTGTGTAACAATGCTGCACATTCATAGCACAGCCACTGAGGTAGACCATCTGTAGGGGAGATCTGAAACAACATATAATGATAATAGAATAATAAGCCTGTCTAGACTTGTTGTAAACACAAGTTTTTGTACATCAAATAAGATAATTTATATAAACACTAACAAGGGATGTTTACTTACAGTAATTCCGGTCAAATCTCTGAACAAGGTGTTGAAAAGCATTGCATTGAACATTCTATGTTCAGTTGTCAGACAACCTCTACACATACTTGTCTCTTGCTTAACACTTAGTTGCACTAACTCTTGTTTCAATACATCTTGACACTCATGTCTGGTATTCTCCATAGTGAGAATTAATAACTTGATAGTTCTTTTTATTTAGTAAAAGATAATCAGCCAATGTTCTCAACAGTTTCTTGTTATATTAATATTTAATTGTGTACTTTGTAATATTTGAAACCTAAAAAGACAATCACAAAATTTAATAATAAGTATATAAAGTAGTAAATATTGTTTAAAAACACACATGAGCAATCAGTTACTCATCTAATAATGTATATCTTTATCTAGTCTAGTTAAATAGTAGAAATGGCCAAGTTAAATACTACTGGGATGCCGTTTGAGGCTTCACCCAAAAAACCTATTATATTATCTATAACAAAATATTTTGACAATTTTCTTTTTTTATTATACTTTTTATTTCAGGGTTAAATTACCACAGATAATAATAATATTACACCACAACTTGGTACGTGTAAGGTAGGGCAGCTCCTGGCTAGGTGGACAGACAACCTGAAAAGGTGGCTGGCACAGACTGGATGGTGTTGGGAGAGGCCTACATTTAACAGTGGACAGCTATATGCTGATGAGATTGAGACATTTATTAAAAATATTTACTCAGCAACCAAATCAATATATTATTTTCGCTGAATAAACTGAGAAACAGATTTGCTGCTAAAAGAATAATTTTAGTTATCAGCTATGTCAAATAATCATAACTAGACACTTACAAACAATGACCTACTCCGACACTGAGAATTTGCTTACTGTCATAAAATAATTACCTACCATTCAATAGCCTCAATTTTAATCATTATTGTGTCAATGTTAATTTTAAGAGTATGCACATTTGTTATATCTTGCACAAATTATATTACACTAGAGGACGCCAGCAGCTACGCCTGTATTTTTTTTTAATTTACCCGTTTTGGCCAATCCCGTGGGAGTTTTGGGAAATCCCTTCTTAGTGCAACCCTACGGTCCCCAAGGAACATACATGCCAAATTTCAGCTTCCTGCGCCCAATAGTTTTGGCTGTAGCGTGTCTGTCACTCAGTCAGTAATGCAAGGATTTTATATATTAAGATAAGTAAATAATATATAAAAATAGCCTGAAACAAAGGTGAAAACTTAATTCAGGCAATTAATTTTAAATCAAGGTAGCAAAGTAAAAATAATCTATACCTGCCCTAAACTACATGTTTAAGTACTTATTGTTTATTAGATTATAAAGTATTATCATCATCATCATCAGCCTTTAACAATCCACTGCTGGACTAGGCCTCTCCTTTGAAAGGAGGAATTGGCCTACTATACCATGCTGGCCAAACGAGTTGGTATAGAGTTTGTATCAAGTTTTCCTTCTCTTACAGTGCTGATCTCTGCATAATAAGTACTACCTTGGGTTGGAGTATAGATAAGGGGGGCAAGGGGATTGGGACAACAGAGATCTCTTTAAATTAAATATAGTTTGTTTGGAGTGAAATACATCATCACAGTATACCTATACCTCTTTTCGCAAATAATGTGGTTTACATCTATAGGTATTTTAAGCATTCGGTATTGTTGTAAATTTCCATCAATCACTGGCTATAGGTATTTGATATGGTGGGTGATCTGGAGGACCTGAGAGACTTCGTCATCCTTCATCGGTGCTCACCAACACACGTGACTAAAGAACTAAGAGAAAGAGATGAATAAGAACTTACTTAATAAATACAAAATATTCACTTACAAAACAGACTCAAACACGTATAGGATAACAAATATAACAACACCTTACACCAGTGTGAACACGCGCTTCTGCACAAACAAACACACCGATGTTGAAGTCGTTACATTTTGATCGTTTGATTTGTTTCCAATCAGTAATCTGTGCTTGTATGTTAATTATTGTTAAACGAAACAGAAACCCGATGAAAAATTCAACAGCAACAGCTGATGTTGATGTTGTTCTGTCAACTGTCATAATGACAGAAAATGGTTTTTTTTTTTAATTTTATGACCTGGTAACGGGACCTTTAGGTAAAGTCTTATTTTATTTTAACGACCTGTACTATTACTTATTTTTTAATTGTTTTACAGTATTTTTAATGTATTTATATATCGGTTTGTAAGTATTGTTGTCTTTCAATAACTCTTTGAGTGGCGGCGGGTGGGAGAAAGAATCGCACTTAATGTTCACATCACTGAGTTCACTAGCCAACACTAATCCCAGTTGTATAAGAAATACTCTGTGCACTAATCTGGCAAGCACACAGAAGAATAAATATCCAATCTCTTTGGGCAAGCAGGAAGTCAGAGAGGTTGCAGGAAGTTTTGACAACGGTTCCTTCTTGGGATTCACAATGTGGGCACATGAGTGTGATGTGGGCATACATGTATTGCTTGTAATAATGCCAAGTCTAGCAAGGTGTGACGGAGCAGTATTATGGCCAAAGCGCAATCTATATAACGTAGTGATAAAGTCTCGGCTGGCTTTCTTCAATTTCCAAATATTTCTTCACATTCACTGGATTGGGATTTATAAATTCTCCGTCATAGAATACTTTTGAATTTGTGTTCTCATTTCCAAAGATTATGATGGCACTGCTTTTGGAGGGATTAATTTTTAGGGTTAGGCGACAACTCGCCCGGTAGAAAAGAAAAGTCCTGTTTGATCAGATGTTGGGGCCATACTCACTCGAATGTATTTTAATGCCTGGACCAGTTATACCCCTGAAAAATTACTAGGTGTCAAGTGGCCCACTGATGTACAGTCTTATATGGATCTGTTAGATGCGTAATTTCTTGTTGTTCTAAATCGTCAGGAGTAAAACAAACTACAGTAGGCGCTTTGTAATCCTGTGCCCATCAATCCGGCACTCTCAGCAGTCCGGCACTCAGCGACATAGGCAACCTGCTTTATAAGCCGGCATTTTGTACAGCCGAATGTCGGATTACAGGGCGGTGTAGTCTTTTATTGTGGATACCTATTTATGAGATGTAGGATTTATTTTAAATTTTATGTATTAAGCTTTTACTTCCCAGGCAAATTCGATAAGCCGTCATTTGCGATAATCTGAAATCGGCGAAATAAAAAGCCTGCCGGATGCCGGATTACCAAGCGCCTTCGCGCTTCTTTTTCACAAATTCTATAGGTACTTACTTCCAGTATGTGTAGAATTTGGGTAGGTTATGTTAGGTTTTCTTGTGCCCCTGTACGCAAAAATAGGAAAATCCGTCAAATCAGCTTTAAAGACATACCTAGTTGGATAAACTAAATTTAAATCACCTGACTGATTTTATGTCCGCTTTCTTTAAAGGGCTATGTTAGAATCCGCTAACTAGTTGGACGTTGAGTGGCGCTTGTTCAAACAACGTTTGGCCAAGTCATTCAATTAAATTTCGTCATTCAATGAACGCACTAGTCATTCAATCAAATAGCAGATTCAACCAGATGACTGCGAAATATTCCTACATGTACTTATTTATTACATACTGATAGTATAGATTTTTTGAGAAAGAAACTAGTTCTTTCTTACGTCAACAACTACTCAACATTAAGAAATCACGCATCAGCCAGATCTGTATAAGAATGTACATCAGTGGGCCACTTGACACCTAGTTATTTTGTAGGGGTATAACTGGTCCGGTCATAAAAATACATTTGGGCCAGTACGGCCCCAACATCTGATCAAACGCGACAACTCGCCCGCGAGCGAGATTTCGACCGAGCAAGTTGTCACCTAACCCAATTTTTAAATGTAACACATCATTTTAATAGTGAAATAGTTGGGACAAGTCTCTGCTAATATTGTCTATTGCAATTTCTACATTATAATTACTACTGTACAAAACAATATCAAATCATCAGCAAAGTGTAAAACATCTACATTACTATTTACAAATTTACAGATTTCACTTGTGTGTATATTGTTTTACAAAGGAGATAGTGTAGCACCCTGCATTGTACCCTTAGATGCACATTTTGAACCATGCAATGTATTATTATGCCTTACATAAAGTGTTCTGTTATTCAAAAAATAATATATCCCTTTACTTAGTTGACCAGGCACACCCACCCTAGACATAACTTGTACAAGTATAGCCGGATCTAGACTGTCAAAAGCACCTTGAACATCTAAAAATACACAAACAGTGTGCAACTTATTATCCTTTGCATGTTTCAGGTCTGGAATAATTAAGGAAGTGAAGCTGTCTGCACAACTTTGCCCTCGACGAAATCCATATTGTACATGCGAAATGATGCCGTTAGATTCCATATACCAATCCAGACGATTTTAAATCATGTTTTCAAATAGTTTACCTAGACATGAAGACAGTGATATTGGTCTATAAGAGCTGGCAAGCTCTAAAGGTTTATCTGGTTTGAGTATCGGAATGACACATTGGGTTTTCCATGATTGTGGAATACATTTACAATGCCAAAGTTAATTAAGAATATTAAGAAATATTTTTTGTGCTGATTCATCTAAATTTTTAGGAGGGTAAAGGAGGGTAATGTGTTTATCAGTATATGTATGTATGTAAGTATGTATGTATGTATGTATGTTTGTTTCTATGTGGCGTTCTAGAGACCAAATGCGTTGGCAGATTTTGATAATTCTTACGTCAATCGATTCGTCTTAACCTTGCGAGTGTCACTAAAGACATGATAGTTATCAAAATTCACCACAGCGTCAACCAGACGCCATATTGTCAAAATGAAAAAAAAAATATGTCGATGAACTATGTCATGTGGGGTGTCGTTGAATAGGTATTTTAAAATCATCTTTAGGTTTCTTTTATCATTTTTCATTTACAATAATAGGTTAGGATATATAACGATTTAAATTTGTTTAACAAAACAATCATTCTCGCTAATGTTGTTACTTATTGATTTAATTTTTACGTCAAGTATAAACGATAAACAAACAAAAAAAGCAGTGAATAACTAAAAAGTATAAAATAAAAAAAAATATTTAAAGAAAAACAAAAAACCCGACTGCGTAAAAATAACTAAAAAAAAACGTGACAAAAATAACTTAAATAAAAACTAAAAAGGAAGAAACAAGGCTAGTAGTTTAGAATTCTAATGCAGAACAGAACGACTCACAGTCGGGGCCCATTCAAATTTTACCAATCAAATGTTTCCATAAAAACTGTTTTTTTATTTTCCACCAAATAAAACTAATTTATTATAAAAATGTCGCTAACTTTCCTTAGAAGTATTCTGCAGTTTTGCTTCATTGTAACGGGTTCTAGAATTGAAACGCAGTAGAGGTTCTAGGTGCGTTTATTGCCGAGTATTGTCTCACTTCCCTTGCACGAGTATGACCGACCAACAACACGACATTGGCCTGAACACTAAGGGCTGCAGTCTTCCACGCTGTTCCCGCCGGTAGTGTGCAGGGCAGGCTGCTCGAAGGGCTGCGCGTAGCGGCAGATCCTCGCAGGCCGTTGGCTCAGCTGGCAGGTGCCGGTGGTCTGAGTGCGATGAGCAGGGCAGGGCTAGACTCTTCGGCAGAGGTGACGTCGAGGATGGTGCTTGGAAGTGTAGCGGTCTAGGTAGAGTAGCCCGGAGCCTTAAGGTAGACCTGGAACCTGAAGGGAAGCAGCATAAGGAAAGCCACAACCAATAGAGTAAGGCAGGCGGCGTCAGCCGGCCTCAGCTAGCAGGTAGAGAGATAGGCAGTACGCAAACGCAGTAAATGTAGTAACTTACCCTCAGCTGGGTGCCAGGATACACGTATAATGTATACGGATAGAGTAGCGGTAGTAGTCAGTATAGATAAGCGGTGCCGGCCTCTCTGTCGGCCCCTTTATATACCGGGCCCTCCATCAGAGTTGGAGTCGCTACCTGACCATATTTGGTCAGGCTTCGCGAGCGCGAACGATGGCCTTCTCTGATTGGCCGAGCATATGGACGGTATTATGACGCAGACGCGGTTGGTACCGGACATACGTTACATCATATTTTATTCAAATTGTTAAATAAATTTCAATTATTGCTTTTATTAGCACTTGCTATTAAACAATGCTGGTGAGTCATACATGTGATTGTTAAGAACTTTGAAATGTTTTTTGCAAGACAAAAGGCAATCATTTACCAAAGTTTTTAACATTAATTCGGTAATATTTTTTCCTTTCATACATCTACGGAACACTAGTTCAGATTGGACACCAGTTTCATAAACATCTTGGCAAGGATAAATAAGGCCACCTACATCCTTTGTATATATAAGTGAACCAATTTTAATATCACCGTAAAGTACACTCAGACAGGGTTCACATTTAATTTACTTTAGAATTTTTTTTACCACATATCCACAAATATATATAACAATGGACTTTATTATATTACCCATTCCTTCAGGCACCCACGGCATAGATGACACGAAGTCAGAATCTTCATCGATTAACTGAATTTTGCAAATAGCGACATCGTCGTGTGGTGATTACGTGTATTGACATTAATTGATTATTATTTTGAGGAAATCTGAAATAAGTATTTTAATTTATTTTTATTATATTCATAACAACATAAAAGTAAATAATATTTATTTGTTAAAACAGTATGGAAGGTATGCAACCTTTGTCATTCAAGTTACAAATCAATATTTTCTTATCGATATGATTTGACATTACGTCAATCCCTATGAAATTTTGGATAGAAATAGTAAAAATTCACGTATTTTATATTATCTTTAATCATTTTTTTTTGTATTCAGAATATAAATATAATAAAATTTGATATTATAACGTATCCGTTTGTGCATATATTTCTTTTCAAAGTTGTAAAATATTGCAATATGAACATAAAATCTTTCAACGGTACTTACGTATGAAATGAGTAATTCTGGGGATTTCCTCTCTTACACGAGTTACATCCGGGTACTGCACACGTTACCATAATTGTTTTTGTGTGTATAATACCTGTATTTTACTAATAAGCACGTTATTTTGGAAGAATAAGCGAGTTTTGTACCGTTCACAATTAACGTTGGGCCAATACAGGCCAATAGCGTGTACGTGAATGGTCTCGCCTATCTATCTCGCTCTAACATACTAGTTTCTATATTCTTTCTCTTTCGCATCACCGATCTATACGTTAGTATATAATAAATCTATGGGTAGATCCATAGGAAGATCATTAATAATATTACGTAATCTATTGATCCTTATATGTCCACTAGAAGGAGGACAGTATACACAAAGAATAGTCAAGCTACCATGCACCGTAGAAAAGGACAGAGCAACAGTTTGAATTTCTTCATAAAATCTAGTGTTTAAAAGTTTGTACTTTAAATATGGCTTAATTAGTATTGCTACACCATTATGAGTATTTTTAGAAATTTTATTATAAATACTATATCCAGGTATTCTAAAACTATTGTCTGACTGCGACGACTAGAGATGGAGTTAATAATCTTACTATAGTTCTGTTTTGGCGAGATAAAACTGTGCAAAATGCGAACTGAAAAATCACGTTATCAATTTTCTAAACCGTATCAGGATAACAGAATAATAAAAGTATTGACTTTTTTACGCTCACAGACCTTTTTTATACGTCTATGTGTGTGCTTTTCAAGATATATAATCTTTACCTCATATTATAGATAAAAATAACTACGTTAAAAAAAACGACATCAAAAGCTAAAAAGTTAAAAATAATATAGATTTAATATTAATTAAATACTATCTATAATTTATATTTGCTATACTAATAAGTTTACAGTCGGTGCCAAGCCAATTTAATACTTACGAAGTAATGTATTAATTTGCTTATATTCATCTAAGTGATTAAAATATTATTAATTGTTAACTAGTTATGGGTAGACCTACAAAAGGTGCTGCGCCCCTTAAAAATATAGATCTCAAGAAAAAGCCTTACCGCATGATCTTTTTTTTAATGGACTCACGCCTGTATCTCCGAAGGGGTAGGCAGAGGTGTAACATTAGTAACATTACACCCACATTTTGCCATGAATTTTAGGTCCCATTTAAAAGAGGGCGAGCCGTTACCGGGCACATCACCAGACTCCGTGCTCTTACTGAGAATTCGGTAAAACCCAGTAACACTTTTGCCCGACCCGAGAATCGAACCCGGGACCTCCGAACAGCAGTCGCATACGCTATCCACTGGACTACGGAGGCTTTACGTCCTGGAAGTTACCATTATCATCATTGTACAAGCCAAGTTGATTTTTGTAATGACTGGTTTCGTATGGTCACCTTCTGGCTCTTTCATCGGACCCTAGAGGATCCTAGTTACCACCCGCACCAAAGTACTCGTTAAGATGAATGTAACGAACCCAAAATCGATGGAGTTTTGTCATTTATTTACTGAGTTCCTATGGCCACCTTTCGATTCCATCATCAGATCAGCTCTATGACATAATCATTTTTCATTGTCATCCATACATATTATTATACAAAATTTCAGCTAAATCGGTAACCGGGAAGTGGATCAAAGGAGAAATACCAAATACGGCCTGTGGCGGCCAGAAAGTAGTGAATCGTTGACATTAAACATATAATTTTAAAAATGTATACATCGTTTTCGTTTCTTGATAGAGCTTCGGTGAAAGATTTAAGTTTTAAAAAAATATTATTTTGAATAGGCCATGGTAATCAATAAAGTCCATGATGGTATGGGGGATGAATGTCTTATGTTGTCAGCATTAAAAATAAAATGAAGTATGGTAGGCAGAAATTGTTTTAAGGAAATAATATTTTTATTATTAAGTATATAAGAAAACAATAGCTTTTATTTACTTTATAAATCTTCTTCTGCCTGCCCTGTTCCCATATAATTTGGGGTTATTTGGGTTTATTTACTTACTTTATTTATTACTTACTTTATTGATTATCATTTGGGTTAATTTACTTTATAAATATATTTGTAAAAAGAATCAAGAAATATACAATTTATTATATATTCCATAATTATTAATCGGTAAAAATCGTTTTGTTTTTTAATCGATGGTATAAATATTTTTTCAAACCATTTGCAACGCATTTTTTATCTGTTATGTCATTCGTGTTGCTACTGCGCATCGTGAATATTTTGCTCTGATTTATTGGTGTTTTCGTACGGTTTTAATTGTAATGTAATCTTAATATATAAAATCCTTGCGTTACTGACTGACTGACAGACACGCTACAGCCGAAACTATTAGGCGCAGGCAGCTGAAATTTGGCATGTATGTTCCTTGGGGACCGTAGGGGTGCACTAAGAAGGGATTTCCCGAAATTCACACGGGATCGGCCAAAACGGGTAAAATTAAAAATAATGCAGGTGTAGCTGCTGGCGTCCGGGTCCTCTAGTTGAATATAAATTCAATAATAATGATCACTACTTTCTACTCATATTAAGAATATGCAGCGGTGTTTGTGATTGTGGTTAGTTTTTTTGGACGAGTATAGTACGAGGTTCCCTAGTACACAGGTGATTATTCATTATTATTGGCCTCTCTTTATGTAGTTTTTGTTCTGTATGATACAAAGACATTCCTTTATTTACATCTAGGTATTATATTTATGTTAAAATTCAATAATAAGGTATATTTAGTTGTGGAATAATTTCCATTTCAAATATCTCGTATCTTATTTCCACCAAGAGTTATTAAAAAAAATATACAGGTTAATAGAGTAGTCATTTATCTTCAAAACACACATGGTTTCGTGTTTGTCCTTGCCAGGCCTATAATGTATGGCCAAATGGTACATCTCCTTTACTTGCCAGATTTTAATTCACACATCGGGATAGGAGAAGGTCAATAAAAAAAATCTAATAAAATAAAAACTATTGGGCCTACCTGAATCAAATTTTTATGGGACCAATACGAAACTATCCGGTATCAAACAAGAAAAGAATCACGTAAATCGGTTCAGAAAACTCGGAGAAATCGGTGTACATACATCGAAAAAAAAAAAACCGGCTGAATTGAGAACCTCCTCCTTTTTTTATGTCGGTTATAAATAAGATTTTTGTCTATCCACTTTCGTAAACGCAATTTTCATTCGCACTTTATCTATCATTCTGACAGTTGACAGAACAACATCAACATCAGCTGTAGAAGCGCGTTTTCATACTGGTGTTGTTACTTATATTAATTGTTATCCTATACGTGTATGAGTCTGTTTTGTAAGTGAATGTGTTGTATTTATTAAGTGAGTTCTTATTCGTCTCTTTCTCTTAGATTCTCTTTAGTCACGTATGTTTGTGAGCACCGATGAAGGATGACGAAGTCTCTCAGGTCCTTCAGATCACCCACCATATCAAATATGGCCAGTGATTGATGGGACTTGACAACAATACCGTATGCTTAAAATACCAATAGATATAAACCACATTATTTGCGAAAAGAGGCATACATATAGACAGTGATGATGGATTTCACTCCAAACAAACTATGTTTGATTTAAAGAGATCTCTGTTGTCCCAATCCCCTTGCCCCCCTTATCTACACTCCAACCCAACGTAGTACTTATTTACCTGTATGTATGTAGCACATCATGTTCCTGTACAGTGAAATAGTTATTGACAAGCCTCCACTGTTTATGTGGACACATATTAATAGTACACAGAATGAACCACAATATTCTTTTGTGTGTTGTGTTGTTCTGAATAGAGTATTTTGTTGCTATAGGCTACTCTCTCTAGTCTTCTGACTAACCTTGATTGCACACACAACCATACTGTTAGCAGAAAATCTGTTTCTCAGATTATACAGTGAAAATACATACATAAATACGCCTGTTTCCCAGAGGAGTAGGCAGAGACTATGGAACGCCATTTGCAACGATCCTGACATGTACCTCTCTTGCTTCATTCACTGCCATCAAGTTTCTCATGCATGCTCTTCTGTTTAGGGTACTTCCGACCTGTCTTTTTTTTAGGATGTCTCAAATCTGACCAGAGAATGTCTGCCTAGGTCTACCCCTTCGTCCTGTCCCATTCACACTTGCCTTATATATCTTCTTTGTCAGTCTTTTGACATCTATCCTCTCCATGTGTCCAAATCATCTTAACATGCTTTTCTCGATGCTTGTCACTACATCTTCTTTTACCCCACACCACTCTCGTATCACACAATTCTTTACTCTGTCCGTCAAAGACACACCACACATACTTCAGTGAAAATAATATATTTGATTTGGTTGCTGAGTAAATATTTTTAATAAATGTCTCAATCTCATCAGCATATAGCTGTCCACTGTTAAACATAGGCCTCTCCCAACACCATCCAGTCTGTGCCAGCCACCTTTTCAGGTTGTCGGTCCACCTAGCCAGGAGCTGCCCTATGTTATGCTTACCGAGTTGTGGTGTAATATTATTATTATCTGTGGTAATTACCCCTGAAATAAAAAGTATTATAAGACAAGAAAATTGTCAAAATATTTGGTTATAGAAAATATAATCGGTTTTTGGGTGAAGCCTCAAACGGCATCCCAATAGTATTTAACTTGGCCATCTCTACTATTTAACTAGACTAGATAAAGATATACATTATTAGATGAGTAACTAATTACTCATGTGTTTTTTTAAAATAATATTTACTACTTTATATACTTACTAGAGGACGCCAGCAGCTACGCCTGCAATTTTTTTTTAATTTACCCGTTTTGGCCGACCCCGTAGGAATTTCGGGAAATCCCTTCTTCCCAGCTGAAATTTGGCATGTATGTTCCTTGGGGAGAGTAGGGACTCTCCCCAAGGAACATACATGCCAAATTTCACCTTCGTGCGCCCAAAAGTTTCGGCTGTAGCGTGTCTGTCAGTCAGTCAGTAACACAAGGATTTTATATATTAAGATTATTAAATTTTGTGATTGTCTTTTTAGGTTTCAAATATTATACAAGTACACAATTAAATATTAATATAACAAGAAACTGTTGAGAACATTGGTTGATTATCTTTTACTGAATAAAAAGAACTATCAAGTTATTAATTCTCAATATGGAGAATACCAGACATGAGTGTCAAGATGTATTGAAACAAGAGTTAGTGCAACTAAGTGTTAAGCAAGAGACAAGTATGTGTAGAGGTTGTCTGACAACTGAACATAGAATGTTCAATGCAATGCTTTTCAACACCTTGTTCAGAGATTTGACCGGAATTACTGTAAGTAAACATCCCTTGTTAGTGTTTATATAAATTATCTTATTTGATGTGCAAAAACTTGTGTTTACAACAAGTCTAGACAGGCTTATAATTTTACTATCATTATTGATATGTTGTTTCAGATCTCACCTACAGATGGTCTACCTCAGTGGCTGTGCTATGAATGTGCAGCATTGTTACACAAATATAATAGATTCAGAAGTAAAGTAATTGAATCACATCACAAGTTGTGTCAGTATGTGCTGGAGAGTGTTCCGGTGAGTACTATCTCTTATGAATAGTTGAGGCAACAACATAAATACTTTCAGGTTAGGTTTTAACAAGCGTTGTGCAGCATTTGTGTTCCTCACAGTTCACTTGATGTGTAACTTGAACTAATGAACACTAATGTGGATCATTAATGAGAAGACTGCACGGTTGGCGTAGTGGTTTAAGCCGCGGCCTCGCCGCCTGACACTGCGCCGAGTGCTATGGGTTCGATCCCCACACATGGCAACACTTTGTGTAACTGACTTTGTTTCGAGTCTGGGTGTTCATTGTGTCCGTTAATTGTATGTTTGTAAAGTCCCCCGCAACGCATGAATTAGTCCTAATGCGGGTGTTGCATTAGTAGACTTGGAAAAGGCTTACGACAGAATGGTGAGGAGTTAAATATGGTCGGTACTGTCGATGTATGGGGTGAACAGCAGCCACATTCGAGCTCTGAAATCACTTTATGAGGATTCTAGAGCTTGTTTGAGGATAAACGGGGCATACACTGACTAGTTTACCATTGAGACAAGTGCTAGACAGTGATGTGTAGCGTCGCCGTAACAGTTTAACCTCTTCCCCCCCGTTGGATCTCCAACTTGTCGTGGTGGGGGGGCTCAGTAATCGTGGTTAGGTCACCCACGTTGAAGCTAAGCGAGATCCCAGGAGTGGACGCTCCACGTGGGCTTGACGGAGGCCTACGCAGGATGCGTCCAATGGTGCGGGTGCGAGGGACTGTTCTTCTGTCCCTCGCAGTCGGGCGCGGTCGCGGGAGGAGAGGCGTGTCGGTGTGGCGTTGCCGCGCCCTATCTCCCGCGACCAAAAGGGGGCGCACCATCGTTGCGTCGCGGTGGGGCCGCAGAGGAATACCCGTCGGAGGGTAGCGAGGAATGCTTCGGCGATACCCGACCCTCCGACACACGGGTACATGAGGAACACGGGTTGGTTTTTAGTCAGTAAGAGTCTGACAGTCCCCTTCGCCCTTCCCCCAGTGCGGAGGGACTCCATGAGGATTTTCCAACCCGACACAAAAAAAAAGCAGTTTAACCTCTTCATTGACAACTGTTTGCCAGATCTCAAACATAGTGACATTAGTGACTGTGGATTTAGGATTTAGAGTTGCAGGAAATGGTAATAATCATGCTGCATGCATGGTGTTTTAGAGAGTAAGGCAATGAAAGTAAAACGAAAGTTATGGTTTTTGAAAAAGAGGGATGCATTTTGGCTTGTAATGTAATGATCGATGGACAATGAGTGTAGCAAGTTAATAAGTTTGTGTACTTATGTACACTGTTTAATAAAGAAGATATTGAAAGAAAGGTTAATGAAGGCAATAGAAGGCGTTTATAAACAGCCAAAACGTAACCACAAAGGCACGTTTATAGTGCATAGAGGAGTATTGAAAGTTGGGTATAACAGAAGAGACTTGAAAGTAGAATAAATGCTGTAGAAATAAGAGCACTGACAAGTATGTGTAGTGTATCTTTGACCGACAGAGTAAATTGTGTGATAAGAGAGTGTTGTGGGGTAAAAGAAGATGTGGTGACAAGCATCGAGAGAGGCATGTAAAGATGCTTTGGGCACATGGAGAGGATGGATGATAAAAGACTGACAAAGAAAATATATTAGGCAAGTGCGAATGGGACAGGACGAAGGGGAAGACCAAGGCGGACGTTCTCTGACCAAATTGGAGCCATCCTAAAAAGAGGACAGGTCAGAAGTACCCTAAACAGAAGTGAATGAAGATGAAAGAGAGATACGTCAGGATAGTTGCAAATGGCGTTCCGTAGTCTCTGCCTTCCCCTTCGGGAAACAGGCGTGAGTGTATGTGTGTATGTTGATGATTGCTTCATGATCATGCACATACTCGCTTGTTGGTGTCAGTCGGTGACGTCACGCGAGCACGTGGTGCGCGGAGACTCGCGCCGCGTCCTCAACATACGAGTAACGTGTTGCTTTCACTGATACGAACACTTCTTATTAGAACCATTATTGTTTCAATATATAAAGGGCACAATGTTCTTTTCTGAACAGTCTGACGACGTCACTGTATACAAAGATATTCATAGGTGTAGGATTAGGGCTGCCAACTTTTTTTTACAAAATATAAAGTAAGTATATTTAGGACTGAGAAGAATATTAAACAGTCATCCTCCTAGCGTTATCTCCGTCTCAACCTGGGGCTCGCTTTCTAGTCTGACAGGATATGGCGGAATATTAGCTTTTCCACGGAGCGACTGCCTGTCTGACCTCCGCAACCCGAAGGGACAGCGATATTCCATGGTTTAGACCAGTGTCAGTTTATTTTAGAGCTACTGACGCCCTATAACGACTTTCAAATATCTTCTTGACAGCCTTCGGCTTAACGTGCTCTCCGAGGCCCGATAGCCTCTGCATGGCAGTCCGTTGGTATCTCCACTAGGCTATCGCTGCCTAAGAATATGAAACAGTATTTAATATAATGATTAGTATTTTATTTATGTGGCTGCGCTGCACTGAGTGGACTCATAATAATTTGTGTCTTTAAGTATAACACTTAAGTGTTCAATATTTTGATGCTGATCAGTGATAACAGTATTTTATATAATTTATTTTTGTTCAATAGTAAAATGTATAATATAGTTAAAAACAGTATAATACTGTTTTTAACAGTCTAATGGACAACTGGGCAACCCTATGCAGGATAGCAGTGCAAAGTAAATATGGTGTCCATGTTGACTGTGTGACTTAAGCTTCGTAGTCCCGCCACTGCTGTATGCTTTATATTTGGTTAAATTATCAGTTCGCTGTCAACGAGGAAGCAACCCCGCACTTGAGTCGAACAAGTGTCAGGCACTGCCACATCGCCGGTACTCAAACTGACAAGGTATGTGCTTGTTGTTAATACATGTATGAAGTAAGCGGTTTAAGCTTTCCCTGCGCTGATAACAACTTCGTCAAGCATTGTCGGTCTGAGCCCCACACGGAACAACACGTGCGATACACTAACGGTTGTTCCAAGTCTGAGTTTTCTCTTGTCAGTTGTTCGAGTGATTATGAAGCCTGCCAACCAAAGCTTTATAGTCCACTCAAAATATATAAAAATAAGTTACAGCGTAGACATTATTCGCATAGAGCTGAACAAATGGCAGAGACGTCATTTTAAATAAAATGTCAAAAGTCCCCATCGATCCTACTTCTGCATTTTATTTTATTCAAGGTCAAACATACAAAATTTAGGTTTTGTTAATTTTCTTGAAAACGGTGAATTTTATCGTGAAAATAGATCAGACAAATTGTCTGACTACAACTGTAGATCATAAAATTTAATATGCAAATAACTTCGAAAAGTCTGTGGTGCGCGCCGTGGATTCGAACCCGATACCCTCTGCATAGCAGTCCGTTATACCGATATACTAACATTACTAACGGTTGTTCTTGTTCCAAGTCTGAGTGTTCTCTTGTCAGTTGTTCGAGTGATTATGAAGCCTGCCAACCAAGGCTTTATAGTCCACTCAAAATATACAAAAGTAAGTTACAGCGTAGACATTATTCGCATAGAGCTGAAAAAATGGTAGAGACGTCATTTTAAATAAATAAAAGTCCCCATCGATCCTACTTCTGCATTTTATTTTATTCAAGGTCAAACATACAAAATTTAGGTTTTGTTAATTTTCTTGAAAACGGCTGACTACAACTGTAGATCATAAAATTTAATATGCACATAACTTCGAAAAGTCTGTGGTGCGCGCCGTGGATTCGAACCCGATACCCTCTGCATAGCAGTCCGTTAGTATCTCCACTAGGCTATCGCTGCCTGTAACCTATTCCACTTGAATCACTAGCAATATTTCCATTCTATCTATCAATAGCGGAAATGTGTGCATATTATGTAAAATAAGAATGTTGTAATCGTCAAAACCGCGCATTTAGTCGCAAAATGCCTAATTCGCAAAATGGCCACCAAGTCTCAAAAGGACTAATTCCCTTAATCTCTTATTCTCAAAAGGACTAAGTAATTCACAAAAAGACTTATCCCGCAAAGGACTGATTCGCAAAATGCCTAATTTGATGTAATAGGATAAAAATAAAAAGTGTGTTAGAAAATATTGTTTTATATTACGAGCATAGATTTATTAACAAGAATCAGATGTAGCGTATTCGTCCAACTAAGCGTGGCACGTTGACAGCTATGTGTGCGTGACCTTTGGCGACTGGCACTGTACGGACACGCGCGTCTATGTGTGTGAAAAGTTGCCAGATTATGAATAATCTCCCAGTATTTTGCATATAGTTATGTAATATTCTTATATTCATTTGCGGTTTTGAAGAATTTACCATGGATTTAATTAATGCTTTTATAAATACATTTCTTAAATGTAGGTACCGAGTTAAGTTTTAACTACTTCGTAAATCTGTATATATAAAATCCTTGCGTTACTGACTGACTGACAGACAAGCTACAGCCGAAACTACTCGGCGCATGAAGCTGAAATTTAGCATGTATGTTTCTTGGGAACCGTAAGGGTGCACCAAGACGGGATTTCTCGAAATTCCCAGGGGATCGGGCAAAACGAGAAATAAGAAAATATGTGCGTGCGAAGCCGCTGGCGTCGATTAGTTGAGAAATAAATAGTGTGTATGTACACACGGCACCAAGTCAAGCTAAACAGTTGCTGTACGATTTTGATACTTATTCCCTACGCCATAAGTATGTATGTACACACGGCACCAAGTCAAGCTAAACATTTGCTGTACGATTTTGATACTTATTCTTTACGCCATAAGAACGGTGCAAAGGTCAAAGTGTATAAGCTTGACGAGTAGCAGGGTGTACACGAATATTTGGATCGTTTGGGGATCGAACTCAAAACAATATTATGTAAGGTATATACTAATGGAAATTGAAATTCTATTACTATATTTATGAGAAAGAAGATATATCTACAATATACTTTTATAATACGGTAATGTATTTTTCATTAACATGACAATCATTATCTCATAATCAATTGACAAGTGCATTTTCCCTAATTCAGGCAGAACGACGTCGACAAAAACTGGCAACACTTACATATTTCTTGCACAAATACGAATTTTATCGAAATTAAATTAGGAAACAGTCAAATTATCAATAGTTACCTGTGAAAAGATATTCCATTTTCCTGTTTTTGTTTTTAGGAACAACTTTTACAGTGTTTAAGAACACAAGACGGCATTTTGAGAATTTAAAAGTTGAAGTGATCGTGACGCGTGAACTGTACGATGCTTCGTAGCGCACTGAGACGAGTTTGTGTTCGCTTTTCAATTTTGTATTTGCTTTAGTGGCCGCACGCAAAAGTGCCGCGCGTTCCATCTGATAATTCTCTCATCTGTGATTACGAGTATGTAACTACTAACTGATCCGGCGAACTTCGCATAGCCATTTTTTTAATATTCGCATTTTTTGTGAATCTTAACCATTACCAAGTCCCCATGAATACACACACAAAAAAAAAACATCAAAATCGTTCCAGTCGTTTAGGATTTCAGTGACATACACACGCACACAAGAAATATATATATATACAACGTGTAAAGGAAATAACGCACATCCTCAGACACTTGGGTGTCTTAGGCTACTTGATAGCTATTTGTTACGGAGTTCTTCATTGATAAATGTGATATTCGTTATGCGATTGCGAAAAATATGCAAGATTTCACCCCGCCTGCCCTTCCTGCTCACAATTCAGTCTCTTTGGAAACGATACTATCTGAGGTTAAAGATATGAAGCGCCAGTCACTTAGTTTACCAACACTAGTGGATGATGTCCAAGTTATCAAAGATGAGCTACAAGTTAAGGCGACACGTGAGTATACCGGTAGTAAGTTTGAAGAATATACTTCTAGACTAATAGCGGTGGAATCTAAAGTATCCGAGCTCAAAAAGCTACAGGGAACTATAGTTAGCCTGCGTGATGATATTAACAAGATTAAATTTGAGTACACGGCCATGGAGCAACGATCCAGATTAAATAATATTGATATCAAAAGAGTTGCGATAAAAAAGGGAAAGAACCTGAGAGGGTTGACAGATCTGTCTTGATATGTCAAATGTGTCCGCGTATTTTAAAACTTTGAATACTCCGACCGATCAATAGGCTGTTCTTACTTAAATTAAACTAATATAACTATCTGAACTCTTCTTCCACCTTGACATTGGCAAAATCATCGATAAACAATGGAGCCATACTAAAAAAAAAAAAAAGAAAAAAAAAAAAACTTTGAAATATTGTTATTGTTGTTTAAACTGTTAAATATATGGATAAAATACTGCGTAAATGTGCAATAGTTGTCAATTATTGTTTTCAGACTCATAACTTGAGTGCTACGGCGAAATATATCCTCGCATAAACAATCATGTACTAATATAAAATACATGTAATTAGTAATATTGTGTCAATATTTACCAGTTATTCTACAAATTAAAACACTAGGAATGGTTTATCCTTGATAAATGTGCTATCAAAATGAGAATTAAGTAACTGAAAAGCATCGAACTGTAAGTAAATTTAACCGTTATGAAAAACTTTTTATCACTTTCAAAACAAAAACAACATACAATCATTGTATTCCAAGATCCCAGAGCCGCCAGACCTACGTAATTTTAGCAAAGCTAAAATTTTGAGGATAATTAGTATAAAATCTTTGATCTGCTAATTTTGGAAAAGATTTGAAAATCTCAAAATTTAAACAGGCACTCGTAAATTTCTTCACACTTTTTATTGGCAATAAATTGATTAAAGTTAATTTCATAGAATGTCATTCTTTTACTGTCATTATTAATACAGTTGTATCAAGTTTTGATGAAAATTTATCGCGTCCAGAGCATGAAGAAGCAGACACAAAAATTATTATTTATCATGTATCGATATTCAAGCAAACATTGTCATTAGATGTTCTGATATTGACGTATCAGTTATAATGCTGGACAATATGCATAATTCCAAAGATAGTGCCCAAGGTTCTTACAGTACAGGCACAGGAAACAATCAAATATATTATGTTGATTTATCCAAAATCTATGGCTGCTTGGGACACTCTTTATGTAGAAGTTTAATAGGCTACTTTCTTTAGAAAAGGAAAGCAAAGGCCTTTTAAAATATAATTGAAAAAAATCCTGAATCAGTCAGCAAGCGTTCCTTAAATTCGGTGAACTTCAATTATTTATTGAAAAGGATGAGGAAAAGGTGTAGTGGATTAAGCGGCCGCCTCGCCGCTTGACACTACGCCGAGTGTTGTGGGTTCGATTCCCACACTTTGTGTGATTCATAAATAGTTGTTTCGAGTCTGGGTGTTCATTGTGTCCGTTAGATATATGTTTGTAAAGTCCCCCGCGACACAGGATTTAGTCCTAGTGCGGGAGATAGAAAGTTCAAAAAAAAATATACAATACAAAAATTCGTCTGCGAATTATATAAATTTTCTGGAATAATTAATGTAGATGCTGCGCGGCTGCAGCTTTTCATCAATAAATATACAGATGCCGATGTAAATACATAAAACATTTTAAATGAATACCTATAATTTTTGTGAAAAATCTATTTTACACTTTTATTCTTGTAATAATACCCAAAATAATATTCCTACAGTCTTTTGGGACAATGTAGTGTACTCGCACGCATTCATGCGTATGAATAATGGCCGCACGCTCGCACTCACAGGGAAAGTTTCATGGTGTCTGGCTGGACGAACGGCCCTTCGGATTGGTCTGGCTGCGTAGGAAAGGTCTTAAAATAGTTTCTTAAGTAACATATATCAAATTTAGGTTTGCTAAAATGACGTAGATTTCTTCATTTTTAGTAACCTTTAGGTAATGGCCCACGGCAGGTGTCTGGCAATAATGAATTTCAATTTTAGACAGTATTTTTAAACACATATTTGAATACCAGCTTTGCTACTTAAACGTTGGTGAGTATGTTTTTTTGGTACCTTTACTTCGCGCTACCTGTGAAATGGCCCGGCTTTCAAGCTAGTGGGTCGGCATACCTCTTAACAAGATTGTATGCTAATAATCCTCAAAATTTCAGCTTTGCTAAAATGATGTAGGTCTGGCGGCTCCGGGATCTTACTCTATTGTCATTGTGATTGTCATTAATAGTGCCATAGACAATAATCTAACCTGCCATAGACAATAATAGTGTGGTGCCGTCGATGAACGAATGATACGTGAATTAGTAACATACCATAGACAATATACCCAATAACACGATACATCTTTGAAATTCTGTGTACAATATATTCAATTATACGACACATCTTTGAAATTCTTACCGTCTAAAAAAATATTTAAGAACAGGGCAATTAATAAAGAGTTAAGTCTAAAATATATACACCGCTATTTTTTTATTAGTACAAACAATTTAACACAGCACTAAGTATCTGTAACTGATCATATTTATGTAGTTGAAAAATAAAAACACTAAGACAAAATTGTCTCAAAACTGTCCACAAAAATACGTGATAATTGGTAAATGCAATACTAATACTATGACCAACCCGAGTACTACGAGTAAAATGAACCATTGATAAAAAAAAACATAAAATAACCTTTCTAAAAATGTATTATACTGCATATCTGTACCAAGTATTTTTTTCACAATATGGTATTGAAACATGTATACGCAAAGACTTGAGTTTGGCACTTCTGTCTTCTATGTATTACTTTACTATCTATGAAAAAAAAATATTTCGCGTATTAAGTGAAAAAATCCTAATGGATATTATAATTTGACTATTAGAGAACCTAATAAAATAACTATATTAGCCAAATTATGATATTCGTAACAAGCATTTTTGATATGCGCTTGTTCTACCATTTTCCATAGTGCGCCCCGACGATGCGGCAAACAGTACTAAATTGCTAGCAAAAGTGAGCTTTTCTAATTTCGTTGCAAAAGTTAATTGTTTGTCTACGTTTGCCCGACGCGATGGCCTATCATATCAGTTCATATCACGGGAGTATGTAGCTATGCTTCGCGCGTACTTTTTGAGTGGAAAAATCGCGAGTGCAGCTGTGTACCCATGGACATCTTATTGTGAGTGTACAAAAGTGATCCGGTCAGTGTCAAACAATTAAAACAGTGCATATTGGATGCTTTTGACAACGGTGGTGGACATTTCGAAGGACAATGGAAATACTTGTAAGTTTAGTAAATAATACGTACTTAAGTAAGTAATAATTTGATGCGGGCGGCTCAAAATCGGTCTGTGTTCTCCACACACCTTGAGGAAGGCCTATGTCCAGCAGTGGACGTCTCTAGACTGACATGATGATAAAATAATATTTGTAAATAGCAGATGATTCTAACTTCATAAATACGCCAAAATTACTCTTTTCTTTGAGTCCAGAACACGTTCTTTTATTTTGATATTTGTTTGCTTTCTAATTACATACCTCCGTATTTAATTACTTGTTAAACGAGAAATTTTACCGGTCCTAAGCCCGAATGAAGTATGAAGGAGAGGGTAGAATTAAAAATAACTACCTACATTTATTATTTTTCTTCATTTTATTTTCTATGGCTACCTACATCATACGTGCGACCAAGAGAATGCGAATGAGCAAGATGCAATATTATCAATGAATTAGTGAATGGATTGTAAAATATGACTATGATTTAAGTGAGATTTTCTACAATAAACAAATGATAATAACTTTGCTCTTTATTGATATTATGAAATTCTTACGTCACATATATGATAATAATATCTTCGCTAATCTGTCCTTAAAGTTTTTGTACTAATTAAAAAATAGCGGTGTATAGCGGATATGGAAAAATACGCAAAAATAACATTAAGGAAGCATAAGAATAAATCCAAATCATTTGAAAAAATGGATACCTCTGATTCTTTGGATTCGCCTGCCTCTTGCGACATTATGGAAAAAAGCCCTGACTTGTCGACAAACAATTATCAACAATGCGTTGAAGAAATGATGCTAGAGATCAAAACCTTAAAATAAAATTTTTTGAGCACGCAAAATGAAATGGTCAATATAATATTGGAGAATGGCGAACTGAAAAAGCAAATAACAGATGTCACAAGAGATAAAGATACTCAAACAGATATGTAGAAGTCCCACATCTTCAATACGAAAAAGAGAGTCAAATAAAAAAATCAAACGACGACTAGCAGAAAACTTTGAACAAAGTCCACTTACACTACCCCATGCTAATGATGATACAAACACTGAAAAACTTTTTGAAAATGGAACGCCACCCACACAGCATAAAATTAAGCCAAAAACACAAATAGATGACCACGTAAAACAAAACCAAGCACTAAGTCTCTTAGACTGTAAGGACCAAAGTGCAAATAGCCTTGCGATGACTGTATCGCCATTGAAGATACATAATTCTAATAATAGGATATTTATATTTGGAGGAAAACAGTGTGCTGGCTTGGCAAAAGCCCTAAGAAAACCTCGACTTCAGACTCGCTACAAAAGGTACCAGATTATATCTTTTATAAAACCTTCTGCACCAACAGAAGAAATACTCTAGTGTGCTAAGATGTTTGATATCACCGCTCAAGATTGTGTTATCATTTGTGCTGGAGAACACGACTCCAACCGATTGGAAATAATGTCAGAACTATGTATGTTTTTGAAAACAACCACGTGTCCAACATTAGTTTCAAAAGTATTTAAAAATATTCACCTGAACGAACCTAAGCTTAATGAAATGTTAACATTTAACAATGATAGCCACTCAATACAAGAATTATAATTTTGTAAATTTAGACAATTTCTCAACAAAAATGCAAAATTGTTAAATAATTAGTTCTACTCTGGATCAATTGGATTATAATCTCGATTTTTTCAATTTGAGATGCATACATCCTAAAACAATTAATATTGACGATCACAAACTTAGACAACATTCCCGGAGTGTACAAACTGACAAGATCACAAATCCAAACGAACAGAATGGTAATATGATAGATGCAGGTACACACAACACAATTGACGTAAACAGAACAATTGAGTAATTTTTTTCGAGACTATTTAAAAATTTTACATCAAAATGTAGCTGGCATGTTAAGCAAACGTAAACTTCTTGAGATACATTTAAATGCTTAAATGCTGGCTGATGTAATCTGTTTAACAGAAACATTTATTGAACTGGGTAATGAGCGATCGGTAAAATTAACTAATTATGATTCGGCTGTGTCATACTGTAGAAAAAACAGACACAAACGTGGAGGCGTAGCTATATTAGTAAAATCGGGCACTAAATTTAAAGAATTAGAGTTTATTAAAGAATACTATGTAAATAAATATTTTGAATGTTGTGGACTATGTTTACTCACGTACAATATATTAGTAATAGGATTATACAGAACCCCAAATTCGGACTTTTCCTTATTTATAACTAGGTTAAACTGCAGTTATGCAGTTTTATACCATGTGTCATATAAATTTAATAAGTGAAAATTGTTTTAGTAGGTGATCTTAATATAAATATTCTACAATTGGATAAAAGATCTAAAGAAGTACGCCAACTTAGCGTGGTTATCATTAGAAATCACATGGCGTCGCCATGTGATTTCTAATTTTAATTTAATCTTTCATATTGAACAACCTACGCGTCAGAAAACCTGTATTGATCACGTTATAAGCAATATAAATAAAATCCCAAGAAATGAACAATTCGGATTTCAAAAAAACAAATCGACAACTTTGGCTTGTTTTAATCTCTGTAAAACAAAGGTTGACGAAATCGATGCGGGCAAGCAAGTGGCAGTCGTTTTCTTTGATATGTCGAAGGCCTTCGATTTTGTTTTATTTTTAAAGTTACAACTGTATGGTATTCGCGGCCCGGCATTGAATTGGCTTAAATCGTACTTAAGCAATAGAAAACAACGTGTAGAGATTTCAAAATCAAATAATTATAACGAACTAACTAATTTTAAATCCCAGTTTAAATCTTACAATACCGGTGTACCACAAGGGAGTGTCTTAGGACCCCTTTTATTCTTATTATACATATATAAACGACCTCCCTGAAGTGATAAATAGTCCATGTACACTTTTTGCCGACGACATATCGATAATTATAACTTAAATAAATCTGACCTAAATCAATACACAAGTGGCATTAATTCTACAATTCAATCAATAATCAATTGGTTAAATCTTAATAATTTGAATGTTAATATTTTAAAAACAAAAATAATACAATTTACATCATACCGTAGCCACCAATATAATTTAAATATAAATCACAATGGCCAAGTTATATGTCAAGCTGATGAAACTATATTTTTAGGGATAGTCCTGGATAGCCGCATGTCATGGAAAGCTCACATATACAAAATTTGTAGCAAGCTAAATAGATTTGTATTCGTCCTCTATTCATTACGGAAAACTTCTTCAGAAAGTACAGTGCTAGCGGCATACCATGGTTACGTCGCTTCATCGTTGCAATATGGACTTATTCTATGGGGCAATTCTTCAGACTGGTATCGAGCATTTCTAGTCCAAAAGAAGTGCGTAAGGGCAATTGGTGGAATACCCCCTTGGGAATCCTGTAAGCCTTTGTTTAAGAAATTTTAACTGTTAACTGTTGCCAGTATGTATATCTTGGAATGTCTTAAATTTGTACGTCAAAATAACTATCTATTCAGAAAAGCTAGGGATGTGTTTCCGAGAAATACAAGGGATCCAGATAGATTAGTTGTACCAAGAGTTCCAAATACAACATTATTCCAAAAAAACAGCTATAATATGTGTATAAAAATCTATAATAAGATACCAAAAGACATAAAGCAGTTTCCAGACTGTATATGTTTCAGGCGTTTAAAAAGTTGGCTAATGGATAAAGGATTTTATTCTGTTACTGAATTTTTCAATAGTAATTAGATTTATCATTAATGTTTTTATTGTATGTTATTAGGTTATTACTTGTTAAATGATTAAGATATTTTAAATCCTATTTTTTCACGTGAAAAATATTTGTATGTCACATCAGCGATGTTGTCTGAGTGTTAAGACTTCTATTTACTTTAAGATCTACATTGTACAACACTTAATGCAAATAAATTATTATTATTATTAAACCTGTACTCAGTTAAAGACGCCATTGGCCGAAAAATTTACTATAACTGCCCCAAATTACAGATAAATTACATCTCCAGGGTTCCTATTTTTTATTTAAGTGAGAAGTGAGCTTCCAGAGGGCCTAGCCAAATGGCATTCGCTTAGTTTTCTACTTTCGCTAACGTTTGGTTGCCATGACAACATAAGGAATTTCTTCTTCGTTGACCACGTGATATAATGAAGGATTATATAAGTTTCATACAATTTTGCACTTAGCGATTAGCGGTATCGTTAATTGAATGCCATTTGGCTAAGGGGGCTGAACAGATACGTGAAAGACGATTTTGTCGCCGCTGTCGATGCCTTCAAACAGCCGTAATTCTCAGATATCCGCTTTCAAGACGATACACCAAAGCGTATTTACGTCAACGACCATCTAAGCGTAGAATACAAGATACTGTTAACCAGAGCCAAGGTCACAGCTAAAGACAAATATTACGAATTTATATGGGTGAAGCACGATAAAATTCACCTATTAAAAATCAATCCTCTAAGATTATTATAATCTAATAATAATTAGAATAGAATCGGATTTAAATAAAATTGTTTGATATGTTACCAAATCAGAATTCACATAAATTAATAACTGTGTTTTGCTTTCATTATATTTACTTAATCAATTACATCTCATTTTCAATATCATTACTAATTATTGTAAAAGGTTTAGCACCCCTGGTTTACTATAGAATACACATAAAGGGTATTAACATATTATTTCACTTTTCGTAAAGTTTACTTCAAACTGCTATAGATAGTTCAACTCAGTTGTGCGCGCGGCCCTATGTGTGGGTAAACCTTGTACATATACAGTGACTTTGTGTGCGTGACCAGAGGTACAGTCGGGTACAAATACAGTTATTTACGGGTTTAAAAAAAACAGTTATTTCGTAATTTAATGTTTATTTATTGAACATTATTCTGAATCGCTACTTGAAAAATCAAATCAAAACCAAGTCGAGCAAAAAAGCGGCACGACCGTACCATCCTTTTCTCGAAGCAATTCAGGCCATTTTCTACCCCCTATAACTTCGTTGTGGATTGAACTAGAAGCCTGATCTTTTTGTTACCACGCAGATATAGTATAAACATGGTGTATTTTAAATTAAATTTGAACCAGTAATTTAATAATTATAACGAGTCAAAATTCTTAACTTTGTCACTCACTGACCGATCATCAAAAGTCTAAGGCACTTCTAGCAGACATAGAAGCTTCAAATTTAGAAAACTACTAGTGTTTAGTATATGACATGGAAAAATTAAAATATTAATCAATTTCTGTCCAGTTTTCGAGATACATTAACTGCATAAATAACTTTGTAATCCCATATAAATATATAGGATTACAAAATTACATTTGCAGTTACAGCTTTAATTAAGACGTCGTTGTCGTTGTTGTTGTTGGTGTACAGGAAGTACAAGGTACCGGAAAGGACAAAATTAAGACTATCTACAAATAGACCGTGGTAGATAATTTTTGAAGTAAAATAAAATTACAGTAGGATGAAACCCATTGGATAAGGAAGAGAATATAGCGATCATTAAAGGAAAAATAAATTACGGGCGATCTGAGGTCGGGAAGTGGATGGAGTTGCGATTTTAAGTGTTAAAAAGGGTTTATCTCGATTGCCAGCAAAACTACAAGTCCTACGGGAAAAACGTCAATGGCAAAGTTGTAGGTAATAAAAGGATCTACAACTTTTGTATTTACAGTTTATTCACACAACGTCATAATTTATGTGAAAAATTCAAATAACCAAGTTTTTGGTTTTTTATTTTTAACTTTTACAATAGTTTTTCCTTTTACACGAAATTTGATGAAAACTTGCCTTTTTATGTTCCAAACACACTGTTAATGTTTTTTATTTAAAATATTTATTTTTACGCCTTATTGTGACTTAATTAAGTCGAAAAAATTAGGGTTTTATTTCGATATTAATATCGAAATAAAACCCTAATTTTCAATTGAAAATTCTCACGTCAATATATCAGCTTTTTTTTTTAAATTGTTCGGCGTTTCGTTCGTTGAAATCTTTACTTTCTGATGGTGTGAATAAAATAAACATTACTCAGGTAAACGTTCTCAGAAAATGCAAATAAATGAGACAACCTCGAGACCGATTTTTTTAAATCATAATGTACAATTTTGAGATATTTATTAAAATTGACACTTTAATTACTCGAAAAACGTAAGATTCCATGCTACATTGATAAATAAGAACTTAAAAATCGATATATACAACAAAAATTAGCAACCAAATAAGTTAATATTTAATAAGACCTCTACAATATTTTGACAATGTTATAGAATCTTCTTTAAATTATAACGTAGACTTCTATTTATTGCTATTTTAAGATAATGTATATACCTGAGTGACCCACAGAAAATTTTAGGCCATCATTAGTTATTTTATAGAGAAAAAGGGAAGGGCTAGGTGACGACATGGATCTCATAACTCTTTACGGTCGCGAGGCTTGGTATTTTTGTCAAGTTTTGTTTTTATGGGATAATGAATTTTCAGATTCGCTGCTCTCACCAAGGTTAATTATGATTTCTGACTCCATGTTAAAATGTCTATAGTATTCTTCTTCTTTCTTTTGTACATGTCGTCAAGTATTATCCCACATCCCTTCATCAATTTGACTTAAACGTTCAAACTCAAACTCAAAATCATTTATTCATTTAGGCCACAAAGTGACGCTTATGAACGTCAAAGATTAAAGTTAATTACTAGATGATTCTACATTTACATTTACTGCCACGTTCGCAATGCAATAGGTAGAACGACGAGAAAGAACGGGCAATAAAACTCGTGGCCACTCTTTTTAACTGCCAGTATAATGGTTTTATGCTCGCTGTACACATTGGCCCAACATGCTGGCCCAACGTATTGGCCCAATTTGTAGAGAGCTACTTGGCGCTATGTTGGCTTAATGTAGCGCTGTACACATTGGCCCAACATGCTGGCCCAACGTATTGGCCCAATGTGTAGAGAGCTACTTGGCGCTATGTTGGCTTAATTGGTGTAGTTGGCGCCGACGTTGGCTGGCCAGCCGAATAGTGTCGGTTTTTTGTGCACACATCAAAGGATCTTGGCGCGCTCCGCCAACAGCTGTCACACGTTGACGCCTTTTTCATTTCGTTGTCGCTCTTCAGCGGAGAGAGTACTATTGCGCGCGAATATATTTACGTTCCCAATTTAATATACTTACATACATATATAACGATAGCGGCGGCGTAGGGCAGCAATGAGGTTTTACAATTTATAGTAATTGTACCGAAATGGAACAGTAATATATATCTTTTTACTAATTTTACATATCGTCACGCCTTTTATCCCCGAAGGGGTAGGCAGAGGTGTATTTCTACACACACTTTTCGCCAGATATAATGGGGCTAAACCCCACGTAATAAGGGGCGAGACTATTGCCGTACCGGGCACATTTCCAGACTCCGTGCTGCTACTGAGAATTTCGTGACAGAAAAACCCAATAACACTGCCCGACCTAGGAATCGAACCCGGGACCTCCCAATCCCACGCGCACATTTATGCCGCGAGACCAACGAGGCAGTCGTATAGGGTTTGATGTCGAGTTTTCCGTCTCTACGCAAAGATGGTATTTGCATCGTGTTATCCCTTAGTCGCCTCTTACGACACCCACGAGAAGATAGAGGGTGGTGACACTTGTATTCTATGCCGTCAACCACACGGCACACTTTTTACTAATTTTATGTTGCTTTTTACTAATTTTTATAAAATTAAAAACGAAGTAACTTGAAAAACATATTTTTATTAGATACCACATTGTTATCTTCTGGGCATTGTTATCGTCTAGGCTTGGTAGTTGGGGTAGGTTATTTAACCAAAATAACTATTATTAATAATAAGCTACCTATTTTATATTTCAGGTTAATGAAGCGTGGAGCCGTATGGCGGATAAAATTTAATATTAATTTTATCTGCTATACGGCTCCACGCCACTATTTACGAAATCAAAAAGAAAAAAATAATCATTAATGACAACATGTAGAATGCATCACATTCTACTTTAGTGCACATGTACGCGCAGGTAATAATAAAACGCACTGTATAAATAAATAGCCGTGGCTGCAAGTGCTTCTACGTCCATCTTTGTCTAAGCACCAATGCAGAATGATCCGTCAGCCAATGTTTAAATAGCAATCTTAGCGCCGTATACTGGCAAATATTACCAAAAAGATGGCCAAAATGTTTTAATAATAAAAATGCGTTAAATAAATCTATTGAAATTAAATGTAACCTTTTGATCTATGAATAATTTTTATTTTATGTAAAGAGGCCGTTGTTCCGACCAGCGCGAATATAAAGACTGACTTTATGATATCGATAGTTTTACAACAATAGAAGGATAATAGTTAGTATATATAATATGATAGAGATTAACAAGAATTTAAGTATCGAAAATTGTATTATAATTAATAATATTCATAATTAAGAAACATGAATGATCAGAGATACACAAACTTTATAGTATCCAATATGAATACCTAAGTTTGTTTAAATATCTAATACTCCACTTCAGGTTCTTTCAATAGTTAAATTGCATCCAGGGCAACTGCGTATTGGACTTTCTAGACGTTTAACGTAAACTTGATATATAAGGAACTGAAGAAACGCAAAGTCTTTGAAATAAATGACTCATTTGTAGTTTAAATACGGGGCGTTTTTCTTATAAAGTCTCTGTGATTTTTATTTATATCCTTATTTCTTGACTCTTGTGCATCTTTAGATAAATATCAACTTTTTAAAACCACTCATTAAAAGAATGAACTCAAGTTAAAGACCTCAAAATATTCCACGGCCAATGTGGTAAATACAGGAACTTACAACTAATAAAATCTAATAATAAGGCAGATATCGGCAGCCAAATCTAAAACAAACTAAATACTAGCATTATATGTTTCAATTTAATACAGCTTATTTCTCGGAATACAGAAGAATATCGTACTATTTTTTTTAATCTTTCTGCTTACGTAGGTAAATAATACTATCAATTTCTAGGCAAGGGTATCGGTGTTAGGATTTTTTTAGAAAGTAGTATCATCTGACAGCAATTACAAATAGCTCTAGAAATAGCATCCATAACAGAAAAACACCAAACATCTACAGTTGTAAAAACAATTTTGATTAAATTCTTAGGCAGATTATAGAATTTTACCATATAAAATATATCAAAGAATGCTCAAAAGTTGCGTCATTTATTAAGGTTTAAGCTAAGTGTTATAAAAGTGTTCTATCGACAATATTTTAAAGTCATATTTTGGCCAGATTTTAGCTAATATTCGCCAGTGTGCGTCGTATTAGTTGGCCCAACATGCTGGGCCAACTAGTTGGGCCAATGTGTACAGGGGCTTTTACATGTTATATTTTTGTAAGGAGCTGCAACTGTTTCACATTGTGAGTTATCTACTATTGCAAAAGTTAATAGTTATTGAAATAAATTATGTTCATTTAGTTAGCCTCCCAAAGTGAATATGGTGAAACAGGAGCGTCCACTTACGTCTTTTGATGTAAGCAACTCGCGAACATGACTGTTCTGATCTATGGTGGAACAGTATGTTCCGAAAAGTAATGGCATATGAACCTGCAGCAATTTACAATCTATTAGTTAGCAGTTCATGACCACGAGTTACCCTCACCTTACAAATCCGATAAATTATAATAAAAAGAGTAGAACAAGAATGCAAATGTAGTATAAAAGATAATACGGTAATTAACTACACTATAAATCTGCCTATTGACCTAATAATAAAAATAATGAACCTAATAAAAGAATATTTATTTCCAAGCGTACTTGTGTCCGTTTCGATGGCGCGTTATTTTTTTTTTAAAATGATAACAAGATTTTGTAAAAATTTGTAAAAGTAGACTCCCAAAACCATAAATTTGTCAAAGCTATGGTTAAAAAGTTATAAGGGTTTGAACGTGGCCGCGCCATTGAAACGCTCCGAACCGCGCGGCCACGGAGATCTTTAAAACTAAGCATTGCAGAGACCTGAAATTTTGGTAAGTAACAGATTGAATTTGTAAAAAATTTGTAAAAATATAGAAAAAAATCCTGAGCTTATATTTTAGGAGCTGTGAGACTAATACGCCATGGCCGCGCCAATGAAACGGTGAAAAACACATTTTCGCCGATATCTCGTTGAAAAAGCAACGCAGACGTCTGAAGTTTTTTGTAAAACCCACATATGAATTTGTCAAAACTAGTGAAAATACAACAAAAAATCCTAGATTTATATTTCTGGAGCTATAAGACTAATTCGCCATGGCTGCGCCATTGAAACGGTGAAAAACACATTTTCGCCAATATCTCACTGAAAAAGCAACGCAGACGTCTGAAGTTTTTTGTAAAACCCTCATTTGAATTTGTCAAAACCAGTAAAAATAAAACAAAATATCCTAGGTTTATATTTCTGGAGTTATAAGACTAATACGCCATGGCCGCGCCATTGAAACGGTGAAAAACACATTTTCGCCGATATCTCGCTGAAAAAGCAACTCGGACGTCTGAAGTTTTTTGTAAAACCTGGATTTGAATTTGTCGAAACTAGTAAAAATAAAACAAAAATTCATAGGTTTATATTTCTGGTGATATAAGACTAATACGCCATGGCCGCGCCATTGAAACGGTGAAAAAATACGTAATCGCCGATATCTCGCTGAAAAAGCAACGCAGACGTCTGAAGTTTTTTGTAAAACTCGATTTGAATTTGTCGTCTCTGTCGCCCTAGTGCTTAGTTTGTATTATGTATCTCGTTTCTACGTTAAATTTCCCGTCATACTAATCCCAGTCGAGTTTTGGCTCCATAGAGAAATTAAAAAAAAAAGATCTTTGTCATTGTCGTCATTGAGTGTTGAGTCGGTGCGGCATGTGCGGAATGTGTGAGTGTATTTCTGCTGTTTTTTCTATTCAATTTAGTTTTACTCTTTAATATCTATTGTGTTTATCAAGGTATGTAAATAACTAAGACGTATGTATAAAAATTCCAGCATGAAATATTAGATTTGACTTTTTTCGAGACCTTAAGTAGATTTTGGCGCGCAACAGTGATTTTACTGAGAGCATGGGAACTGTTTCAGAAATGTTCATATTACTCAGAAGTGGTGAATGCTATCCCTATGATTTCTTTTTGTTTTAAAAGAATTTAAGACTACTTTTTTAGTGTTTATTTAATTTTATGCTTAAAAATGTTATTTGTGCATTATACGGCCTTATCAAATTTAACATAAATTACGCCGCGCGGCGCCAGATAATGGTTTGGAATCAGAGGCCTGTAAATTCATAAATATGTATGAACAAGTGTACTTTTTTATTTCTTATCTTATTGTTACGAATTGAAAATAACGCCATCTATCAGTGAATGGGAGAACTACATGAGATTAGATGTATCGGTTGTTTAAGGCTGTTTCTTCTATCCTCTAATAGATGGCGTAGGTGTAAATAGAACATTTACGCAATTCTAGATACACCTTACACGTTTCCAGAAATATCGTGAGTCGTCTCGAAAAGTCTAGTTATGTGTTCCGGCCGGTATAAATACCAGGCAGACGCGCGAGTCAGGACAGTAACAATTGAATACCGGAGCGAAATACAAGAAGCGAAGGAAGTACGAGGGGAGTTCAATTTATTCTCGGTATCGAGGTGATACACTAATGATAAGCGTAATTTAATTATCTCATTAGTTAATGACACTCTTTGAGGGTATAAATACAAAATTTCATTTATTTGCCACCATTAGTATTCAAGATATCATTGCGAAAAGACAACTATGATGACTGATTCGACAATGATGAAAAAAATCGAGCATCGTGCAGTGATAAAATTCCTCACAAAACAAGGAAAAGCTCAAAAAAATATCCATGAAGAAATGGTGGCTGTTTACCAAGATTCCGCGCCTTCATTATCTACAACTCAGAAGTGGTCAAGTGAATTCAAGCGGGGTAGAGAGAGCATTGAAGACGACCCCCGCGCTGGTGGGCCAATTTGTGCCGCTACTGAAGAAAACGTCAAATTAGTCGAAAAACTTGTACTTGAAGATGCCCGTGTAAGTGTGAAAACATTAGCAGAAATGACTAAGCTATCCGTGGGTACCATTCACACAATCCTTCATGAGCGCCTGAATTTGTCAAAGGTCAGTGCAAGATGGGTGCCGCGAATGCTCACCGCGCTACAGAAACAAGTGCGAGTTGACTCTTCTAAGGAGTTTTTGGACCTCTGTGGTGAAAATCCGCAAAGTATTTTCAATCGGATTGTTACTGGTGATGAAACGTGGGTTCATCACTATGACCCTGAGAGCAAGCAAGAGTCTATGCAGTGGCACAAAAAAGGATCAGACCCGCCGAAGAAGTTCAAAGTCACTCCGTCCGCAGGAAAGCTCATGGCCACGGTGTTTTGGGATTCTAAGGGAATCTTGCTAATCGAGTACACAAAAAAAGGTCAAAGTATTACTGCTGCATCATACGCAACCACCCTGTGTAATTTAAAGGAGGCAATTAAAGAAAAAAGACGTGGAGAATTAACCGCAGGTGTGTTGCTGCTTCACGACAACGCGCCGGTTCACAAGGCGCGCCTTGCCCAGGCTGCTGTGCGGGAGTACGGATTTGAAGAAATCAATCATCCACCCTAGAGTCCGGACCTGGCCCCTAGTGATTATTATCTATTCCCATATCTTAAAAAAGACCTTCGTGGAAAGCATTTTTCGGACGATGAAGAGTTGAAGGGAGCAATAAACGAACATTTTTCGGGCCATGAAGAAAAATATTTTTCAGAGGGAATTGAAAAGTTACTTTCACGAACAAATTAATGTATTGAGATGTTAGGGGAGTATATTGAAAAATAAAATTTATTCAGAATTTTCCGCCTTTTCCTTCATACCTATACCGAGAATACATTGAACTCCCCTCGTAAGTCGGAAGTGTTTAGTGTTTTACTAGTTGTGTAAATAAGTGTGTATAGTGTTTGTGTGTAAATAAAGTTCAGTTTAAGTGGCATAGTGAGTTATAAATTATCGACGAACCCCAGCTCGTAACAAATTGGTGTCAGAAGAAAGGGATAAATTATGCCGGTTATGCCGAAGGAAGAAACTGACGGAGTGCGTACCAGGAACCAGCGCCAGCAAGACCTGGACCAGAGACGCTTCGGAGACGTTCCTTCTCCATCGTCTGGTGGATCAGGCGACTCCGCGGCTGCAGTGGAGCCTGCAAGCGCCTCACACTCCGTGACGGTGCCCGACATCGCGGCTCTGATGGCGTTCATGCAGGAGCACGCGCGCCGCATGGAAGAACAGCGACAGCGCGACAAGGAGGAGCAGGACCGCCGTCAACAGGAGCAGGCTCGCCGTCAAAAGGAGCACGCGCGCCGCCTGGAGGAACAGCTTCAGCGCGACAAGGAGGAGCAGGCTCGCCGTCAAGAGGAGCACGCGCGCCGTCAGGAGAAGCAGGCTCGCCGTCAAGAGGAGCATGCGCGCCGCCTGGAGGAACAGCTTCAGCGCGACAAGGAGGAGCAAGCTCGCCGTCAAGAGGAGCACGCGCGCCGCCTAGAAGATCAGCTCCAGCGCGACAAGGAGGAGCACGCGCGCCGCCTAGAAGAGCAGGTGAAGGACCTCAGTGCCGCTGTAGGGAAGGACTTGAAGGCGGTCAAGGAGGAACTTCAGCAGCACGAGGCCCGTATCAGCGACGTAGAGATGCTCGTACACGACAAGCTTGAGACTCGCGTCGCCTTTATAGAGAAGCGTGTACACGACCACCACGAGACCTGTGTTGCTGAAGTGGAGAAGAAGTTGCGTGGGCTCGAAGTGACACCAGCGGCTGTAGCGCCCTCACCTCGTGGATTTAAGTTTCCACCATTTGATGGCTCGTCATCATGGTCTGCATACAAGATCCAGTTCGAGGCTGTGATGCGATCGAATGGGTGGACCAAAGAACAGGCCTTAACCGCCCTAACCTTGGGCCTTCGCGACCGGGCCTTGACAGTGTTGGAGGCACTCGGGCAAGACGTCACCTACGAAAAGCTCCTGGAGGCGCTGGAGGCGAGATACGGTGACGCGCACCTTGAATACGTTTATCGTGCTCAGCTGAAGGACAGGATACAACGCACCGGAGAAACTCTGCAGCAGTGGGCTGTAGAGGTGGAAAAGCTGGTCAGGAAGGCATACCAGTCGTCGCCTGCGCTTATTGACGGGAACCTCGTACAGGCGTTTACGGATGGGATCCGGGACCGGAGGTAAGAGCAGCAGTGAGGCTTGGGCACTTCAAGGAACTCAAGGACGCTTTAGCCCACGCTCTGGAGGTGGAAGCAGTGCGTCGCGACGATCGAGGTCACCGCATCATGGAAGTTGTGTCGTCACCTCGGTGCTACAACTGCGGAGAAAGAGGCCATATCCGCTTGAGCTGCCCAAAGCGTAGGCAGCCTGTTGACACCCTGTCTCCACCAAAGGGGTCGCCTGATGTGCCTGCCAGGCAGCGAGAGCAGGGAAACGAGTAGAAGCCAGGACTGTGGGGCGGGTGCTGGCTGGTAATGGAAGAGCCCCAAGTATCTCGATCTCGCAATCATGTGACGGGAACAGCCTGATCATCGAAGGCGAAATTAACAGAAAACCATGCAAGCTGACATTGGACACGGGTGCTTCTCGGACAGTCATCGGTTTCCATCTGGCAAGACGGGTTCTTCGGGGCTGCTTCAGGAACAATGAAAGTGTGAATCTGAGAACAGCTACCGGTCAGCACATAACCGTCCGAGGTGAAATGGAGGTGGATCTGAAGCTAGGCAACAAAGTTTACCGTCACAAAGTCATCGTAGCCGATATAGTGGACGACTGCATCCTGGGCCTAGACTTTATGAGGAAGTATCGCTGCGAGATCGATGTTAACCAGGGAGTGTTGAAGTGTGGCTCGGAAGAAGTCTTCATAGAAGGTGCAACTTCAGGAAAAGTGTACTGCCTGAAGAATGTCATTCTTCACCCGCGGTCGGAAACTGTTGTACCAGTTTGTTTACCAGGGAATTCTGGTCGAGGGAACCGCTGCGTACTAATCGAAGGTCTAGAGAAAGAGGCCTCCTGGAAGATTGCACGAACCTTGGTAAGGGGTACTAAAGTTTCATCAGTACGCGCACTGAATGCAAGTGACAAGGAAGTGTCGCTCAAGAAAGGGACGGAATTGGGCACCTATGAAGGAGCGGCTTGGATGCGTAGATGTCAAGAGCAACCTACCAGCGCCAAGGTTCAGGGTGCACGATTCGACGTGTCTACTCTTTTAAAGGACTGCGAAAGTACCCTGTGGGAGGAAGAGAAGACCGAGGCTCAGAAGATGTTGAACCGGTTCGCGGATATTTTCTCGACCAGTGATGCCGACATAGGGAAGACAGCACTAGTCCAGCACAAAATAAACACGGGAAGTGAAGCACCGATTCGCCAGCGACCAAGACGTGTGCCAGTAGCACGGGAACGTGAAGTGGAAGCTATGATCGACGGTATGGTGAACGAAGGCGTAATCGAGCCTTCGTTCAGCCCGTGGTGCTCTCCGGTTGTCCTAGTTAAGAAGAAGGATGGCAGCATGCGCTTCTGTGTAGACTACCGCCGATTGAATGACATCACGAAAAAGGATAGCTACCCGCTGCCAAGGATCGATGGATGACACACTGGATACGCTGACGGGGATGAAGTGGTTTTCTACCTTAGACCTAAAAAGTGGCTACTGGCAGGTGGAAATAGATCCTCGAGACAAAGAGAAGATGGCATTCTCCACAGGCAAAGCACTGTGGCAATTTAACGTCATGCCCTTTGGATTGTGCAACGCTCCGGCTACTTTTGAGAGACTGATGGAGCGAGTGCTTATGGGACTGATTGGAGACGCCTGCCTGGTCTACCTGGATGACATCATCATCGTGGGACGCACCTTCCAGGATCACCTTCGAAACTTGGAGCAAGTGCTGTCAAAGATACGAGGAGCTAATTTGAAGCTGAGTCCGAAGAAATGCGCGTTATTCAGACGGCAAGTGAACTTTCTAGGACATGTGGTCTCGAAGAACGGTATTCAAACTGACCCGGATAAGATCATTGCCGTGAAGGAATGGCCAGTTCCAGAGAACAAAACGCAGATCAGAGCATTCCTCGGATTATGCTCGTACTATCGACGGTTTGTGAGGAACTTTGCTGACATTGCTCGACCTCTTGATAAGCTCACCGAAGAAAGAGTACAGTTCTGTTGGAATGAGAGCTGTGACGTTGCATTCCAGAAACTTAAGGAACATCTGTGTACTGCACCTATTCTAGGCTACCCTGACAATGAGCATGAATTCATAGTTGACACAGATGCCAGTAACACCGGAATTGGCGGCGTGCTGTCACAGAAGAAGGGTGATCAAGAAGTTGTTATAGCATACTTCAGCAAGGCCTTATCCAAACCCGAAAGAAAGTACTGCGTCACCAGGCGGGAACTCTTGGCTCATCAAGACAAGAGATTGCAGCATTTCAACAAATACTTGTTGGGCCGTAAATTCCACCTGCGAACCGACCATGCAGCGCTGAAATGGCTACTTCAATTTAAGGACCCAGAAGGACAAGTAGCTAGATGGATTGAACTACTGCAAGAGTTGGATTTTGTAATACAAATTCGCAGCGGCAACTCCCATGGTAACGCAGATGCCCTATCGCGTAGGCCGTGTCCCGACCAGTGCAAGCACTGTAGCCGACAGGAAGCAAAGCAGGCAGCGCTAGTGAGGATGTTAAAGACGGATCTAAGCGACGAATGGAGAGAAGCTTTGCAGAGTGCTCAGCAAGATGACAAGGATGTACAGCCGATTCTTGAATGGAAGAAATCAGATGCGCCTAGGCCCAAATGGAGTGATATCGCAGCAATGAGCCCCATCACCAAGAGTTATTGGGCACAGTAGGAAAGCTTGGTCGTCCAGGATGGAGTTCTGTGCCGCAAATGGGAAAACGCTCGCGGTAACCGGTGCCATTTGCAAATGGTAGTGCCCAAAACAAAGGTGCCGGAAGTCTTGCAGCTCTATCACAATGGTGCTTCGAGAGGTCACATGGGAGTTAAGATGACCCTAAGATCCGGGAGCGGTTTTATTGGCTTCACTGTCGGGATGACGTCGAGGATTGGTGCCGCAAATGCACAAGTTGTGCGGCTGTCAAGGGGCCACATACTCGAAGCAGAGGTGCATTAAAGGTGTACAATGTGGGAGCTCCATGGGAGCGCATAGCGTTGGATGTCGCTGGGCCGTTTCCTGAGAGCCAGGACGGAAACAAATACTTCTTGGTTGTGATGGATTACTTCACGAAGTGGCCTGAAGTGTTTGCAATCCCAAATCAAGAAGCTACCACAGTGGCCGATAAGCTGGTGCATGAAGTCTTTTGTCGGTTCGGGGTGCCCTTGGAACCACAATCCACAGCGATCAAGGCCGGAAGTTCAAGGAGTTCAAGTTCAAGGAGACTTGTCGCGTAATGGGTGCACATAAAACCAGGACCACGGCTTATCATCCGCAATCAGATGGCATGGTTGAACGGTTTACCCAATCACTGGAAAGGTACCTGACGAAGGTTGTGGAGAGCAAACAAAGAGATTGGGACAAGCACATCCAGCCATTTCTCCTGTCATATCGCAGTGGGGTCCACGAAACTACAGGAGTAACACCAGCTTTTGCCAATTTCGGTAGAGAACTCCGTTTACCTGCAGACCTTATCACCGGTATTCCACCAGTATAACGGATTACGCAACCGAGCTACGCAACAGGATGAACGACGTATACGAGCACATCAGGGAATCTGGACAACAGATGTCTGAGAAGATGAAGACTCGCTACGACCGGAAGGCAAACAACAAAGGCTTCGATGAGGGATCATTGGTGTGGCTTCATAACCCAGTACGAAGCAAAGGAAAATCGCCTAAGTTACAAGCCAGATGGGACGGGCCATATCGCATAATTACCAGGATGAACCACGTCACCTATCGAATCCAGAAGGGGTCGCGAGGTGCACCGAAGATAGTTCATGTGGACCGGTTGGCTCGTTACTATGGGTCTAACGATGTTCGAGACGAACACGTTTAAGAGGGAGGCCGTGTTACGAATTGAAAATAACGCCATCTATCAGTGAATGGGAGAACTACATGAGATTAGATGTATCGGTTGTTTAAGGCTGTTTCATCTATCCTCTAATAGATGGCGTAGGTGTAAATAGAACATTTACGCAATTCTAGAAACACCTTACACGTTTCCAGAAATATCGTGACTCGTCTCGAAAAGTCTAGTTATGTGTTCCGGCCGGTATAAATACCAGGCAGACGCGCGAGTCAGGACAGTAACAATTGAATACCGGAGCGAAATACAAGAAGCGAAGGAAGTAATTCGGAAGTGTTTAGTGTTGTTATTAGTGTTGAGAATTAAGTGTGAAATAAGTGTGTTTTTTACTAGTTGTGTAAATAAGTGTGTATAGTGTTTGTGTATAAATAAAGTTCAGCTTAAGTGGCATAGTGAGATATAATTTATCGACGAACCCCAGCTCGTAACATTACTATCTATTACCGATACCGGGACCGATTGTGTGAAACCCGACCCGCGCGCTGAGGCGATAAAAACGCTTCGGCGTTTGATCGTTATCGCTTTCAAGTGGCCGGGCAGAGGGGCTGGAGCGGGTTGCGGCGCGGAGCAAACAAGTGGTTAGTGCACCCCTACGGTCCCCAAGGAACATACATGCCAAATTTCAGCTTCCTGCGCCCAATAGTTTCGGCTGTAGCGTGTCTGTCAGTCAGTCAGAAACGCAAGGATTTTATATATTAAGATGACATATTTTACGTCTCTACCAATTTTTTCCACTATGCGAATTATGTCTAAGTCAAATGTCTATTTTGACTGGACTATTATTACACATGCGGAATAGGCTTTTGTCCTAAAATGTAATTAGCGATTGACTCGTTTCTTTATTATATTATTATGATAAACTGAAATATCCGATCTTTTCTTCAAAAATCGATCAGCAACACTACTAATTACGGCTTTTTAAAAACCTTTTTGAATTTGACACGAAAACGCTGTAAACCATCATGGCGGTTGAGTGATTTCACAAAGTCCAAAACAAAGCAAACCGTGAAAGAAGTCTACTTTGATGTACCCACTTTTAATTTGTTATATTATATTTGACAGGTAGATAGTTTGACGGTTTAGTTGTATTTACTACTAAAACGTCAACAACATGAATGGCGGACGTACTGTTTGACGTAATGCTCTCTGATTGGTGTTCACTGTCACAAGAATAAATACATTATTTTTAGTTTTAGAATCATAAAAATAACATTAATCTTACCTTTTTATAATAAATACTAAACTTTTTTGACATCTTAACATCATAATTAATTCAAACGAATATTTTCACAATATTTTCTAACAGCAGCCACCATCTATTGTTAAATACTGTATTGTATTTTCAGCTTGAAGAGCAAGTCGACGATACGGTTAAATATGATGATACTGATATGTTCTGTGAAACAGTAGAGGATGTTAAAGTTAAAGACGAGCCCATGTCCTCTGATTATGTAGAAATAATTAAGGAAAAAGAATACAGGTGAGAACAGGGTAATAGGCACAGAGTTCAGAGAGAGGCAGTATTAAAACTACCTATGCAATTACTATTAGAAGCACTAGCTACCTATTTATAATTCTAATTATTAATACGTACAATTAAACTTTTTATAAATATCTATTTCAAACTAGGTTGTCTGGAAGAGATCGCATTTTGCGATAAGACGTTGTGCAACTAGTTTTAAATTACTTTTACCATTGTAATTTCGTATGTAAGTATACTGGTGTAGAAAAAAGTGTTAATCTAATAATTGTAATTGTAATATTAACATTTACCAATATTTAGATTTGGTATTGTTGCTGTAATTCAATAAACAAGATCAAACATTATGTATTTCTCTTTCAGAGAAGAATCTCCTCAATCTCAGCTCGAAAGTTCATTACCGAATAGTGACCAGTTTGTCATAAACAGTGGCGTTACTGTGAAACACGAGGAACAAGCCGAGGAGGGAGAGGTCAGTATAATCATATCGTATCTAACACCTACCGCGCTATTATTGCATCAGTATTTAGCGACCAGTAATGTTATTGTTACGAATTGAAAATAACGCCATCTATCAGTGAATGGGAGAACTACATGAGATTAGATGTATCGGTTGTTTAAGGTTGTTTCATCTATCCTCTAATAGATGGTGTTGGTGTAAATAGAACAATTACGCAAGTCTTGAAACACGATACACGTTCCCAGAAATTTCGTGAGTCGTCTCGAAAAGTCTAGTTATGTGTTCCGGCCGGTATAAATACCAGGCAGACGCGCGAGTCAGGACAATAACAAGTGAATAGCGGAGCGACAAACGAGAGCGAGGGGAAGTAATTCGGAAGTGTTTAGTGGTGTTTTTATTAGTGTTGAGAATTAAGTGTGAAATAAGTGTGTTTTTACTAGTTGTGTAAATAAGTGTGTATAGTGTTTGTGTATAAATAAAGTTCAGTTTAAGTGGCATAGTGAGTTATAATTTATCGTCGAAGCCCAGCTCGTAACAAATTGGTGTCAGAAGAAAGGGATAAATTATGCCGGTTATGCCGAAGGAAGAAGCCGAAGGAGTTCGCACTAGGAACCAGCGCCAGCAAGACCTGGACCAGACGGAGACTGGACCAGTGGACGCTTCGGAGACGTTCCTTCTCCATCGTCTGGTGGACCAGGCGACTCCGCGGCTGCAGTGGAGCCTGCAAGCGCCTCACACTCCGTGACGGTGCCCGACATCGCGGCTCTGATGGCGTTCATGCAGGAGCACGCGCGCCGCATGGAGGAACAGCGACAGCGCGACAAGGAGGAGCAGGCATGTCGTCAAGAGGAGCACGCGCGCCGACTAGAGGAACAGCTGCAGCGCGACAAGGAGGAGCACGCCTGCCGTCTGGAGGAACAGCTGGTGCTCATGAAGGACCTCAGCGCCGCTGTAGGGAAGGACCTGAAGGCGGTCAAGGAGGAACTTCAGCAGCACGAGGCCCGTATCAGCGATATAGAGATGCTCGTACACGACAAGCTGGAGACTCGCGTCGCCTCTATAGAGAAACGTGTATATGGGCGCAAATTAATATATAATGATTATATTGTTACGAAAATATTTATAATATTTAAGATTGATATTTAAATAACTATTTGTGAACACATAACTGAGAACTTCACTACTTTACAATATTAGGCACTGTACTGGCTGCTTAACTGTTTTATAAAGTATTTAATTTATCGCTTAGTTATTAAGATAACTCCAGAAACTTTCAAAGTAAAATCAATTAGTATTAAATAACATTATTCTGACACTTATTTTTACGGTAATAAATAACATGCGTTTATATTTGCATCCTGTTGATAGCGCCATCTGTTGACAATGTTGTAAAGCAGCGTTTAGTTAATAAAATAAATTTGTTATTCGTGTAAAATAAATAATTTGGTGTTGTGCAAAATTCATTACAATATTAATGTCGATTTTTGATTAGTTTATAATTAATCGAACAGTAATTTCAATTATATGTTGAAAAGGAGTTGTTAAACGTTACATTAAGTGTAATGACGGTTAGTTTATAAAAAGGACTGTAGTTCGCATTTTAATTCAATTCTGTGCTAGAAATCAACCGATAATAAACCAAGTAAAATTACGTGAGTGTTTTTATTATGGAGTCTGGACACCATAACCCTGGCTTATCGCCGACATGTACATGACCACCACGAGACCTGTGTTGCTGAAGTGGAGAAGAAATTGCGTGGACTCGAAGTAACACCAGCGGCTGTAGCGCCCTCACCTCGTGGATTTAAGGTTCCACCATTTGATGGCTCGTCATCATGGTCTGCATACAAGATCCAGTTCGAGGCTGTGATGCGATCGAATGGGTGGACCAAAGAACAGGCCTTAACCGCCCTAACCTTGGGCCTTCGCGACCGGGCCTTGACAGTGTTGGAGGCACTCGGGCAAGACGTCACCTATGAAAAGCTCCTGGAGGCGCTGGAGGCGAGAAACTCTGCAGCAGTGGGCTCTAGAGGTGGAAAAGCTGGTCAGGAAGGCATACCAGTCGTCGCCTGCGCTTATTGACGGGAACCTCGTACAGGCGTTTACGGATGGGATCCGGGACCTGGAGGTAAGAGCAGCAGTAAGACTTGGGCACTTCAAGTCCCTGAAGGCAGCCTTATCCCACGCTCTGGAGGTGGAAGCAGCGCGTCACGAGGATCGAACTTACCGTATCAGGGAAGTTGTTTCTTCACCACGGTGCTACAACTGCGGGGAAAGAAGCCATATCCGCTTGAGCTGCCCAAAGCGTAAGCGGCACGTTGGTACCCTGTCTCCATCAAAGGGGTCACCTGACGTACCTGTCTGGCGGCAAGAGCAACGTAGCGTAGATGCTCTGACAGGTAGGGCTTACTCCGATCAACGCAAACACTGTGCAAGACAGGAAGCGAAGCCGGCAGCGCTAATGAGAATGTTGAAGACAGATCTGAGCGACGGATGGAAAGAAGCTTTGCAGCGTGCTCAGCTAGACGACAAGGACATACAGCCGATTCTCGAATGGAAGAAATCAGACGCTCCTAGGCCCAAGTGGAGTGATATCGCAGCAATCACCAAGAGTTATTGGGCACAGTGAGAAAGCTTGGTCGTCCAGGCTGGAGTTCTGTGCCGCAAATGGGAAAACGCTCGCGGTAACCAGTGCCATTTGCAAATGGTAGTTCCTAAAACTAAGGTGCCGGAAGTCTTGCAGCTCTATCACAATGGTGCTTCGGGAGGTCACATGGGAGTTAAGAAGACGCTTACTAAGTTCCGAGAGCGGTTTTATTGGCTCCACTGTCGGGATGACGTCGATGATTGGTGCCGCAAATGCACAAGTTGTGCGGCTGTAAAGGGGCCACACACTCGTAGCAGAGGTGCATTAAAGGTGTACAATGTAGGAGCTCCATGGGAGCGCATAGCGTTGGATGTCGCTGGGCCGTTTCCTGAGAGCCAGGACGGAAACAAATACTTCTTGGTTGTGATGGATTACTTCACGAAGTGGCCTGAAGTGTTTGCAATCCCAAATCAAGAAGCTACTTCAGTGGCCGATAAGTTGGTGCATGAAGTCTTTTGTCGGTTCGGGGTGCCCTTGGAAATCCACAGCGATCAAGGCCGGAACTTCGAATCCGAGGTGTTCAAGGAGACTTGTCGCGTAATGGGTGCACATAAAACCAGGACCACGGCTTATCTTCCGTAATCAGATGGCATGGTTGAACGGTTTAACCAATCACTGGAAAGGTACCTGGCGAAGGTCGTGGAGAGCAAACAAAGAGATTGGGACAAGCACATCCAACCATTTCTCCTGTCATATCGCAGTGCGGTCCACGAAACTACAGGAGTAACACCAGCTTTTGCCAATTTCGGTAGAGAACTCCGTTTACCTGCAGACCTTATCACCGGTATTCCACCAGAATTTCCACGCAATATAACGGATTACGCAACCGAGCTACGCAACAGGATGAACGACGTATACGAGCACATCAGGGAATCTGGACAACAGATGTCTGAGAAGATGAAGACTCGCTACGACCGGAAGGCAAACAACAAAGGCTTCGATGAGGGATCATTGGTGTGGCTTCATAACCCAGTACGAAGCAAAGGAAAATCGCCTAAGTTACAAGCCAAATGGGACGGGCCATATCGGGTAATTACCAGGATGAACAACGTCACCTATCAAATCCAGAAAGGGTCGCGAGGTGCACCGAAGATAGTTCATGTGGACCGGTTGGCTCGTTACTATGGGTCCAACGATGTTCGAGACGAACACGTTTAAGAGGGAGGCCGTGTTACGAATTGAAAATAACGCCATCTATCAGTTAATGGGAGAACTACGTGAGATTAGGTGTATCGGTTGTTTAAGGCTGTTTCATCTATCCTCTAATAGATGGCGTAGGTGTAAATAGAACATTTACGCAATTCTAGAAACACCTTACACGTTTCCAGAAATATCTTGAGTCGTCTCGAAAAGTCTAGTTATGTGTTCCGGCCGGTATAAATACCAGGCAGACGCGCGAGTCAGGACAGTAACAATTGAATACCGGAGCGAAATACAAGAAGCGAAGGAAGTAATTCGGAAGTGTTTAGTGTTGTTCTTATTAGTGTTGAGAATTAAGTGTGAAATAAGTGTGTTTTTACTAGTTGTGTAAATAAGTGTGTATAGTGTTTGTGTATAAATAAAGTTCAGTTTAAGTGGCATAGTGAGTTATAATTTATCGTCGAACCCCAGCTCGTAACATTATTCTTATAATATATGTATTTATAAACTTGTATATATTTTTACAAATCCGTAGCCATCGAGCGTTCTCATGTAAATGGACAAACTGGTACCATGATTGTTCTCTGTGGTACTCCGGTTTAAATCTTGTGTTCAGTGCTCATTGTATGTTAAGCTTTTAAATATTTATTTTATTCTGTTTTTTTTTGTATTTCTTGTTGTAGCGCCTACAGAAGTACATCATCTGTGAACATTTCAACTCAAGTCTATCAAGGTTCATGTGACAGACAGACAGACAGACAGACGGACAGCGGAGACTTAGTAATAGAACCCGTTTTACTAATTGGGTACGGAAACCTAAAAATATAAAAATGTGGATCAGTAACGATTTAAAAACAGAACTACCAATTCTGCTAAACTTTTCGTTATGTATAGTAAATGTTGGATCTAATTGGTACACAGGCGGCGAGTGTGGAGTCGCTCGTTGTCACAGAAGCGGAGCGACACTCGCTGAGAGCGCGGCTTCGCTTCGACGACCACAGCTGTAAGCACACACATTTGTATAAATAAATCTAGATATAAATCAACAACATTTCCAGAAAGATTTTTAGTAAATGGGTAGGTAGGTTATGAATCCCTAAATGTAGTACCAATGGAATATTTTGATAGTAGTGAAATGCCCATTACAACTGATTGTATTTGACCGCAATTTTGTTTGACACATTCTCAGATGCTCGTGTACCCCAGGAGTCAACATTCACCACATATTTGCCCAGTTATGCAGATACCACTGAAATCGACATTCAAGAACACTTTCTTGAACAGAGTTTTATGAAATTTGAAGTTGAAAACGCATCCGATAGAGATGACTATACTTGTGATTATGTAATATATGGTAACAGTCATCAAAAATATGATAAAAGTGATGGGACATTGGTAAATGAACACGATTACGCCGAAGAGGAGATTAAACACACTATACATAGAGACGACAGTGTTAGTAGTTCATGTAGTAATGTACTATCATATATATGTGATACGTGCCACAAGTGTTTTAGCGACAAGAATCTATTAATAACACATATTCGCGAACATTATGCTGAGAAATCATTTAAATGTGATGTATGCTATAAACGTTTCCTTGATGAGTCTGGCTTAACTAAACATTCACGTGTACATACCGCTGCAAAGCTATATCAATGCGATGTTTGTAAGAAGTATTACCGTCACAAACGTAATATAATTCAACATCTACGTAAACATTATAATGAGATGTTATATAGTGGTGACGTATCAGATAAAATGTCAAACAGTGACACAAGCCTAACTGCTATGCATACTACCGACAAAAAATACAAGTGCGATATCTGTATGAAACGTTTTGCCCAAAGAAGTCATTTAAGCAATCATATGCGTATACACACTGGTGTAAAGCCATACAAGTGTGATGTGTGTATGAAATGTTTTAACCAAAAAAGTAATTTAAACAACCACATGCGACTGCACACCGGTGACAAGCCATACAAGTGTGATGTTTGTATGAAATGTTTTGGTCATAAAAGTACTTTAAACAACCACATGCGACTGCACACCGGTGACAAGCCATACAGTTGTGATGTTTGTATGAAATGTTTTGGCAGCAAACGTTATTTAATCATGCACATGCGAACGCACACTGGTGACAAGCCATACAAGTGTGATGTTTGTATGAAATGTTTTGGCCATAAAAGTAATTTAAACTACCACATGCGACTGCACACCGGTGACAAGCCATACAGTTGTGATGTTTGTATGAAATGTTTTGGCAGCAAAGGTCAATTAAACATGCACATGCGAAGGCACACTGGTGACAAGCCATACAAGTGTGATGTTTGTATGAAACATTTTGTTCAAAAATGTGATTTAAACAAGCACATGAGAGTGCACACCCGTGCAAAGCCATACAAGTGTGATGTGTGTATGAAATATTTTGGCCAAAGAAGAACTTTAAACATCCACATGCGACTGCACACCGGTGTAAAGCCATACAAGTGTGATGTGTGTATGAAATGTTTTACCCAAAAAGGTACTTTAAACAACCACATGCGACTGCACACCGGTGACAAGCCACACAGGTGTGATGTTTGTAAGAAATGTTTTGGCCAAAAATGTGATTTAAACAAGCACATGCGTATGCACACTGGTGACAAGCCATACAGTTGTGATGTATGTATGAAACATTTTTCACAGAAAGGCAGCTTGAATACTCATATTCGTACGCACACCAGTGATAAGCCATCCCCTGCTTTAAAAGTTTTATAATCAAAAATAGAAAATGATCTAAGAACATACTTATGTTCGATAGCCGTGTGGATATACCAACAGACTGCCATGCAGAGGGTATCGGGTTCCAATCCACGGCGCGCACCAATGACTTCCGAGTTATGTGAGTATTTAATGGTTAATTATCGCTTGTCCCGTGCCTCGGCGAGCACGTTAAGCCGTCGGTCCCGGTTGTCATGAAGATCTTAACAGTCGTTACAGGGTGTCAGTACCTTCTAAATAAACTGACACTAGTCTAAACCTTGGAATATTGCTATCGATAACCCTGATAGTCAGCTGACATACATTACCTTATGAGAAAGAGAAGCGGGTCCAGAATGCGTCCCCGAGGTAGACCTAGATTTTTTTAATTTGGAATTAGATTTCATTTTTAAAGAGATCTCTTCATGTTTTGGACCAGTCGTCGCAGTTCACTTTTATTGATTACTAACTTCTGCCCGCGTAATTACTTTAGGCTAACGCTACCTTTAAAAGGTGATGATAATATAAAAAATAGGTACGGCATCGTGACTACCCGCCGGCCTAGAACACCATAAATACACGTGCACTACTTGAACATTATTTTGCTGCGATGTTATTTTAAAACGGCGATATCTCGTAAGATGTAGATCATAAGAATTAAAACTATATTTAGAGAAACACCTTTAAACGTAATGCATTATTTTAGAATAAATTTGGAACAAAAGGGTTATAGTGAGTCACCCTAAAAAGATAGACAAATGCTGTACTGTTTTTTTGAACTTTTACAGGGGCACAATTCTGCCGTACATGATTTTAGCGAAACTTTAACCTTATGGGCAGCGCAAGCTCTCAAAAAGACAAAATAGATGATTTTGGATCATTATTCTACCCTAGAGCCTTGCTTGATAAATGGGCTATTTAGCACAAATAATTTTTCAAATTGGACCTGTTGTGCCTGAAATTAGCACGTTTAAACTAACAAACAAACTCTTCAGCTTTATAATATTAGGTTAGATACGACGGCTATTTAATCAATAATTAAATCTACTTTATTATAAAATATTCTGTAAATATTGTGCAATGTAAATAAAAGTTTGTTTACTGAGAGCAGCCGTTTATCTTTTAGTGTCCTCCGATGAATCCTGCAGTTTCCTGTAGTCTGTTTCCCTGACAACTTAGATAAAGTAACTACAAGAAAGCAAGCACAGCACGGTCCTTACTGCTAGTAAGAGCAGCTAACCAAAGAAAGCATCAAATACACGCTGATTTTTTATTGGTTTTGGAGCGAAAGCCGTCTTACTATTTATCGTTAATAGAACCTAACCAGCTAATAATATTTGAAATATAAGCTAAAAACATCTTGAGAAATTAATTAATAGTTCGAGAACACAAAGTATCACTTTGCCGCACACTGGCGAGGTACGAGCGATCGGCGATCGTGTCACACACACACTGACAGATATTAGATACGTCATTGAACTGTGATTCCGCCATCCCGCCGGGGCCTCCGCCATGCGCGTAATATATAAACTAGTCACAAAAATTAAGGGATATAAAAAAAATTCCAAATTTTTGGGTGATTTTCAACAAGCTGTAACTCCGAGGAAAATGGTCGTACAGAAAAAATAAAAAAAGCAAATTGTAGCTCCAAGTGTCTAGTTTTCAGATCTGACCATGAAAAATTTTTGTCATGTCCAGGTCTGGAGAAATCCTAAGAAAACTGCCGAAAAAAAATTTTTCCAAATTTTTTCCCGTCTAAAAAAAGGTGCACGGGCTTCAAAAAAATTTTTTTGATTGTTTCGTTCAAAAGCTCTTCTAGGGAATTTAATACTCTTTAATTTGGCCTATTCAAAAAGCCTGTACGACGATTTGCCGCGGAGTTATCGTCAATCAAAGCAAAAAAGTTCTTTTTGACTTTGATATTCAATAACTTCGGAAATAATGATTGTACAGGAAATCGAAGGAGGGTTTTGAAAACTGCACAATATTCTCTATAAGAAAATGTAAACATCTTTCAGAAAAAAAATTTTTTTTTAATTGAAAACTCGGACTGAAAAAAAGACAAAAATTCGCATAATTAAGGATATTTGGATAACTTGGTATAACTTTGGATAAAATGGATGAACGAAGGATATCGTCGGTAATTTTTCAACCTCTAAGTGTCCCCTAAAATCCCTCAAAAATTTAAAGCGCTGCGATTTTTTTTTCATTGTGCCCCGAAGCTTCAAATTCTTTGTTTTTGCAAAAATCACCATTATGAGCAATTTTGTGATTTTTATTCATTTTTTCAATGAAAAAAATTTTTTCTCTCTAAAATCTTTATTTTTTCGATTAAAGAGATTTTTTAAAAAAATTGGAAAAAAAAAAAAAAAATTTCAATTTTTTCGAATTTTTTTTTCAAAATTTTCTCGATTATTTCGACTGCTGTTTTACCGCCGGCATTAGCGTTACCAAAAGCGTACCACGTGGAGGTTGCTCGGTCGGATTTACGCTTCTGTGTGTGTGTGTGTGTGTGTGTGTGTGTGTGTGTGTGTGTGTGTGTGTGTGTGTGTGTGTGTGTGTGTGTGTGTGTGTGTGTGTGTGTGTGTGTGTGTGTGTGTGTGTGTGTGTGTGTGTGTGTGTGTGTGTGTGTGTGTGTGTGTGTGTGTGTGTGTGTGTGTGTGTGTGTGTGTGTGTGTGTGTGTGTGTGTGTGTGTGTGTGTGTGTGTGTGTGTGTGTGTGTGTGTCTGTGTCTGTGTCTGTGTCTTTTATATCCCTTAATTTTTGTGACTAGTTTATGTATAGATACAACGTATACAGCCCATAGCTCTATTTGTCAGGTGTTTTGGAAAATAATAGATACAACTATCAATTATTGCTCTCATTTATTCAGCTTGTCACAAGAGTATATTTTAAAATCTTAAGTTCTGATTCTACATTTACATTTAGCGCCACGTTCGCAAGGCAAGGTTGTGGGTATTTTAATATTTCCAAAGTAACTATAACCTTAATACAATAGATTAGTATAATTCGTGTGGTAACATTATTGAGGCGCGAGACAGGGGGGAGGGTAGTATTCTGGCATTACTGGATTATTCCCGAGCTTTTGATGCCATCAGTGTCCCGCTATTGCTCTCTAAATTAAAATATTATGGTTTTGATGAAAGCGCAGTTAAATGGTTCAATAGCTATTTAACAAACAGATTGCAGTATGTCGAGATACAGAAAGAAAATGGTAGTTCAGTGTCATCCCCTCCCCTGCCGGTGTCCCGCGGAATTCCTCAGGGATCCATCCTCGGACCATTGTTGTTTATAATTTACACTGCTGACATAACAAAATGTTTGACAAAATGCCAATACCACATATACGCGGATGACATACAAATATATTCATCATTTAAAGCGGAAGATACAGCAGCAGCGTCCCAGAAAATAAATGAAGTACTTAATAGCGTAGTCACATGGTCTGAAGAAAATTGCCTTGTTTTAAATCCGATAAAGTCCCACTATATCATACTGGGTAGTAAAAAACAAATAAAAGACATTGCTTTTGCTAAGCCAGTAATAAAAGTCAAGGAGGTAGAAATAGCTAGAGTGGAGTCGGCGTGTAACCTAGGCTTGGTAATTGACCCGGAGCTTCACTTCGAAACATACATTAATAATATTGTAAAAAACTGTTTTTATCGTTTAAAATTACTTTATAGGTTCAGAAATTATCTCAGTGTTGTATTACGAAAAAGGTTGCAAGACAGCCTCGTACTGGCTAAATTCAATTATATGGACGTTGTATATGGCCCATGTTTACTGTCGAGAACCTCCCGACTGACAACGGGTTCAGAATGCCTGTACCAGGTTCTGCTTCGATATCCCACGTCGTAGCCATGTCACACCGTACATAAACGAAGCCAATATTTTAAAAATGGAAGCGAGACGGCAGCTTCATTTAGCTACGTTATTATTTGGAATTGTTAACTCACACAAACCGTTGTATCTATATGATAAGCTGTGCTGGAGACAGGACCATTATTCTTATTCCACCCGCTCCACCTCCAACCCGCTTACAACACCAAAATTTAAGACAACAGGATTCCGTGGCTGCTTCCGTTTTGCCTCGACTCGATGTTGGAATGATCTGCCACCTCCAGTTAGATCCCTTAAAACAAAAGGATGTTTTAAGTCACATATCAAAAGATACCTATTACTAAAACAAAAGCAAGTACAATTACACAATTATATAATTACAATATAAAAGCAGTACGTAGTATTACTTACGTAATGGTTTTGATCTGCGGGCGAGGTAGGTATATCGACTTCCAGGCGAGTCGAGCAGTACCGTCTTTACCATAGGGGCACTCGGGTACTGGCCCAGGGCCCCCGTCCTCAGGCGGGCCCCCGATGGACAGACAATCAAATATTTTGCCTCAAGAGGTCTTGCATTTCGTTGCGATAGTGCGGAGTGCTTAGAATTGATTAGTGAATTCGATCCTTTTCTTGCTGACCACATACGAAACAACGGGAATCAAAGCAAAGAAAGTAGGTAAATCCTATTTATCTGCAAATATTTGCAATGAATTTATTAGTACTTCTCACCTGTCCTGTTTTTAGGATGTTTCCAATCTGATCAGATAACGTCCGCCTAGGTCTTCCCCTTCGTCCTGTCCCTTCCACACTTGCCTTATATATCTACTTGGTCAGTCTTTCGTCATCCATCCTCTCCATGTGCACTCTGAACAGAAGAGCATGCATGAGGAATCTGATGGGAGTGAATGAAGCAAGAGAGATATGTCTGGATCGTTGCAAATGGCGTTCCGTAGTCTCTGCCTACCCCTCCGGGAAACAGGCGTGAGTCTATGTATGTATGTATGAATTTATTAGTCTAATGGGGCAGCAAGTTTTGAAATATACACCACTATTTTTTAATTAGTACAAAAACTTTAAGGATAGATTAGCGAAGGTATTATTATCATATATGTGACGCAATGTCACATCCCTATTTCCTATATAAAATTGCCGACTTGCATTATGCCGATTGACGTTAATAGTTTAGTGCAATTCAGCAATATTTTTCCTATAAAAGCCGGTGTCTTTAAGTAAAACGCGCTTGTTATTATTCTAGTGCAGTTGTAATTTTGGTCATTAGGACCAATACCCAACTTGTTGGTGTTCTGCTAAACCTAGAATAATAAGTTCGGGTCAGCCTGTCCTTCGCAGGACAGACGTGCTGAAATCTAATTTCGCGACCAAATTTGTGTAGTCCAAGTACTACTTAACTGTGTGATTGACCTTGTGTAGAATTTTGGTAACTTTGTATTAAAGTAAATAAACGTTGTGTGACCTTCAGTGCTGTTTTTTTTATAAGTGCTGAGTCGCCCGATCTAACACTTGGTGTCAGAAGAAAAGGGGATTTTGTAAAGTCCTCTGGTCCGCCTGCTCTACACATCGCCTGGTTTAGGCCCACGAATTTGGGCTACTAGGAAGGTCACCGCTGTCTTCGCTGTATCCGCCGTCTCGCTGTCCGCGAGGTGCGATACTCTCCAAGGTCACCCGAATTTGGATAGCATCTACGACGTGTCGCCGTGCCCAACGTGCCTGAGGGTTTACGGCCCAGCACCGAGCACGTATTCACGCCGTCCATATACTCAACGCCGACCCGAAAAGCCAAATCTACGACGCTGCAAATTCCATAGCTGCATCGCCACCGCCGCTTCGGTAACCCGACGCTCCACCGCTTTAATGTCATCGTGTGAACTACTACTACGAGGGTCAAACTGAAAGTTCTTAGAACTGGCCACTTATAAACAATATAATAAAAAAAATATTCTAAAATTTGAAAATAGAACTCTTTGCCAATATTACTGAGTATATATTTCATTCATTTGTCATTTGTTTTACGATTTGGCGGCAAATTGAAAATTGTCTGTGTCACGTCAACATGAATTTAACACGAGAAAATTTTCGTGCAATGATTTTTTATGACTTTCGATGTCATTTAAGTCAACAAGAAAGTTATGATAGACTACGATTGGCCTTTCACTATGAAGCCCCATCTCGTGCGACTGTTTACAACTGGTTTAATGAGTTTGAACGTGGTCGCACTAATCTCACTGATGATGTACGTGAGGGACGGCCTTCTACGGCGACGACTGAAAATAATATCTGTGTTGTGCGGCGTATGATAGAGACTGACAAAAGAGTGACCTATCAGCAGATTCGGACAAGCTTAGGCATCGGTATGAGTCAAGTGCACAAAATCCTCCACGAACATTTAGCGGTCAGGAAGCTTTGCGCCCGGTGGATACCTCATAATTTGACTAAGGCTCAAAAACTCCATCGTGTGGATTGGTGCCGTAAAATGATTGAAAGATTTAACGGAGGTGACTCAAATGCTGTGTTCGACATACTAACAGGTGACGAAAGCTGGATTTACTGTTATGATCCTGAAACCAAAAGACAATCTGCTCAGTGGGTGTTTCCTTTCGAGGAGTTGCCAACTAAAGTGAAGAGAGATCGAAGTGCGGGAAAAAAATGGTGGCCTCGTTCTTTGGAAGGATAGGTCATTTCGCAACAATTGTGTTAGAGGATCAAAAAACAGTTTCTGCAGAATGGTACACTACCAATTGTTTGCCACTTGTCTTGGAAAAAGTTCGAGAGAAACGACCTCGCAGTAGGATCCTCCTTCACCACGACAACGCCTCGTCGCACACCGCCAAGCGAACGATCGACTATTTGGCGACATCAAACGTTGAATTACTGGGTCACCCGCCGTATAGCCCCGACCTCGCGCCTTGTGATTTTTATTTATTTCCAAAAATTAAAGAAAAACTTAAAGGAAAGCGGTTTATGAATACTGAAGAAGCGGTGGCTGCGTATCGCGATGCCATTGAAGAGACCCCTAAGGACGAGTGGGCAAAGTGCTTTTCCCAGTGGTTCCATCGCATGCAGCGGTGTATTGACGTCAATGGACAATATTTTGAAAAGATATAATAAAACTAATAACTGGCTAATGTAATCAGTTTTTGATTTTCTAAGAACTTTCAGTTTGACCCTCGTAATACCACAGTCAATAAATCCATACAGTCGTTCGACGAACACGTCTAGACGGGTCAATCGTGCGGGGGGCAAGAGGTGAGACGCGGGAACACCGGTACCTACTTACATATGTCGCCTTAGTTCCTAACTAGGTACAAGTATTTGGGGGCTGGCGCGTGGTTGTTTTTGTTCGTTGCTTATTTATTTATTTATAAATATTAATGAAATGGTGAATGCAAGGTGTGCTGTGACAAATTGTGAATCGTCATCTCGCATAAATAAGGATTTGCGATTTCACCAATTTCCGCGTGCCAAAGAAAGGTAAACTCTTATTCCTTATTAATATTATTTTGAAATGTAGGTATAACCATTTTTTTGGATTGTGAACTTAAAGAGTAGGTACCTTACTAACGTTTTAATATTTTCGTATGGCTGGCCAAAACACAGAATAAAGTCATTTCAATATTATTACTAAATAACCCAATAAACAACGTAAACAAAATGGCGGCCGTAAGAGGATAATAATTGCGTCGTAAGACAATATTTGATTCAAGTGTGATTTTAGTTCCGTGCGCTAAGTAACCCTAAACATACGTAGCTGTGCTAGTAGGCTCTGTAAGTTGATCCCAGGTTCACCCATCCCTAAAATGACCGCGATGTCAATTGCTTTACCTTAAATAATTTTTTACGAGAATGGCCTTAGTAAATCCGCAGAAAGCTTGATATTGATAACATTGGCTCTGCAAGCTGATCCTAGGGTCACCCATCCGTTAAACGACCGCGATGTCATTTGCTTTACCTTAACTAAGTATTTACGAGAATGGCAAAAAGCTTAATATTGATAACATTGGCTCTGCAAGCTGATCCTAGGGTCACCCATCCCTAAAATGACCGCGATGTCAATTGCTTTACCTTAACTAAGTATTTACGAGAATGGCCTTAGTAAATCTGCAAAAAGCTTGATATTGATAACATTGGCTCTGCAAGCTGATCCTAGGGTCACCCATCCCTAAAATAACCGCGATGTCAATTGCTTTACCTTAATTAAGTTTTTACGAAAATGGCCTTAGTAAATCTGCAAAAAGCTTGATATTGATAACATTGGCAATATAGATAAATAAAAATTTGGGAATCCAAGATGGCGGACGGGACATTTTTTATAAAATTAATATGGGTATAATTTTTTTTTTTTTTTTTTACACTTCTGCAAAAATGGTATGCAAAGGCGGACTTAATGCTATATAGCATTTTCTGCCAGTCAACCTTAGGGTGATGCAGAGAAGAGTGTGGCAGGTGTATAAAATATATAAAACTTGATATTCATTTTCAATCATATTATAAATACATTATAATAATCTACACAATATATACTTACTATAAAATGATATATATGTATATATATATATAGTATACGAATACATATGCATATAAATATATATTATATAATATAATATAATATATAAGTACATATCACACAAAACATATCATGAGAGATTTTTATTATGTCTTACCTTCAAGTAGATAACAGTTTCACATAGTGCTGGCGCACTTTAGACTTAAACGTGAACCGGTTAGCCGACATCCTGATCTCGAGAGGGAGCGCATTCCAAAGGAGAATCGATTGAACATTGAAAGAAGAATGAACAAGACTTGAGCTATGAGAGGGACATGAAAGAAGATAATTGTGAGAAGAGCGAAGATTTCTATCATGGTTAGAGCAACGGTATTTAAAATGCGGAGTTAGATAGCTAGGGCTATTAGGAGAATGAAGAAAAGAGTATAGTGTAGACAACGCGCGCATATTGCGACGCTGTCGGATAGGTAACCATGATAGTTGAGTACGATATGCTGACACATGGTCGTACTTACGGAGGTTGAAAATGAACCGAATGCAATTATTGAGAAGTCGGTCTAGTTTGTTGAGCAGATCTGCATTCAGGTCGAAATAACACACACCACCATAGTCGATTATAGGTAAAACCAAAGTCTGTACAAGCATTGTCTTTGTCTTGGCAGGGAGGAAGTTCTTCAGGCGGTACAGAGATCGTAGGGTACCAGTTACTTTTTGGCAAACATTTGTGATCTGAGGTTGCCAGCTGAGTTTAGAATCAAGGTGTATGCCAAGATCCTTGACAGTGGGGCTCAGAGGTATGTTGATGCCATTAAATGTGACAGGTGGTAGCGATGCCAAGTCCAGCCTGCTGATTATTCTTGGGCTCCCAATGATAATTGCTTGGCATTTCGCAGGATTAACACATAAACCATACCTCTCTGACCAGTCTTGAATTATCGCTAAGTCCAGGTTCACAGCGTCAAACGCACTCGGCAAATCCTCAATAGTAGCCTGCGAGTACAGCTGCAGATCATCGGCGTACAAATGATACGGACACTGAAGATCCAGGGTTAAGAGATTAATAAAGAGTGAAAATAAAAGAGGAGATAGTATGCCACCTTGTGGAACACCAGCCTCGAGGTCTCGCCAACTCGATGAGGAGTCATCGATACTGACCGACTGCTGGCGTCCACGAAGATATGAAGAGAACCATTCCAGTGCTTTGGAGGAGATCATAAGATAGGATAGGATAGATAGGAGGATATCGTGACTGACGGTATTGAAGGCGTTTGAGAAGTCAACCAAAACCAGCACAGTGATCTTGGTATCCTCCACGCCCGCCCTTATATCGCCAGTCACTTTAAGCATAGCGGAAACGGTGCTATGCCCAGGTCTAAACCCGGATTGGAAAGGACTGAGGACATTGTTTTCATGTACAAACTGAGACAGTTGTTTATGAACACAAGCCTCAAGGACTTTGGAAAGGAAAGGGAGGATAGATATAGGTCGGAAATGGTTGGGAGTGACAGGATTAGACACTTTGGGCAACGGCCGAACATAGGCTTTGCGCCAAATCTCCGGAAATTGCCCAGAGTCAAGGGAGTGGTTAATGATGTAGGTAATAGCAGGAAGGACATGGTCTAAAATGGTCACAATCATGTAACGGCTAACATTATCACAGCCAACCGCTTTTGATTTAATGGAGAAGATAATCTTTTTAATCTCCGCCTCAGCTACTGGAGAAAAATTAAAAGGGGTTATATTAGGGCGAGCTAAGCCATCGATGTAGTCTACCGTTCGTCTCATAGTCTGGCGATTAAACAGTTGTGTAGAAACAAAATGAATGTTTATATCATCCAGACTAAGACCCCGCGGCGGATCTATATGACTAGCTTTGCCGATACCTAGAGTTCCTAAGAACTTCCAGATATCGGCAGGGGAGGAGGAAGAAATATTACTAAAAATGTGGCGGCGTTTAGCATTCCGTATCATTTGATTGCAGCGATTCCTGGCCACTTTGTAAATGACCCAGTTCTCATCACAACGATCCCGTTTGAATTTGCGAAAAGCGCGGTCCCTACGTCTCATCGCTATCTGAACCCCTCGTGTCAACCATGGTGCAGGAGGTCGCTTTAATTTGATTTTTCTTATTGGAGCATGGACATCGTATAAGTTCAGAACGTTTTCATTGAAGATGTTAACTTTGGCATCAATAGTAGCAGCAGCCTCCAGAGGCACCCAATCAATTTTCGAAGCATCCATTAGCAGGTTATCAACATTCATACGGGCAAAACAACGCCTGTACAGTACTTTAGGTTTAGGTTTAGGAGGTTTAAGGATATAGGAGATATAGATGAGGTCGTGATGGGAAAAGCCAGGAGCAGGATGTTGGCCGTGGGAGGAGACAAGGGATGGGGCTGAGGTGATGATCAAATCTAGCCATGTATCATCACTGTGGATATTGTGATGTGTGGCCTTCATAGGAAGAATATTGTACGGTCCGCACACCCGGGGTAGTAAGGTATAATCAGTAAAACTCAGAAATAAATTTAACTGACTATATTGATAGAAAAATAAGATAAAAGATGATATGATATTGATACGCGATTACAATGATTATCGAACGCGAAATGATAGGTGAGACGCGGACGTCAGTTGATGCTAAGACGTGAACGCGAACTAATTTCTAATATGATTAACTATAATAATGAAAGAAGTAAATTGCTGACATTACAAAAGGAATAATTAGGCCAATGTACGCTACGTTGCACGTGGCTCGTACATACTCCCGGGCCAGAAAATGAGGGATAGTGGTATGTGGTTGTCATGATTGATGCAATGATATGTGACTGATGTGAGTTAAAAGGTGATGGAACAATATTTAGCTTAAAATTATAGATGATGCTAGTCCATTATGTAGTACGATCGAATTTCTTATGCACAATTATAGGCGAGCTACACTTATTGATCACACTTGCACTTCGCGATTTACCATCAATCTCACTACTAACACTACACTGGTTTATCGCACTTTCACTAACGCATCTAACTGAAGAAAGCTCGCAGTTCGTAGTTTGGAGTTCGATATCCTGTTCTCCAGGGTGGCGCGACACCACCGTAGTAGTTTGTGCTGCTGCGTGCGCTTCCGGGCGCGGCGGGAGCGCGGCACCTTCCCGCGCTCTCCTGCCGCACCACACCAGTACCACCAGCGTGACCGCTCCCGCCAGCAGCATCCCGTAGATAACGACATAGTGATGAACGTCGTGGTATGATAGCCGTTCGGTCAACACTCCATCCGCCGTACTGGCTTGTAGTTGTTTTATCTGCTTGTCGATTTTCTCAAAATATTTTTGATGATCAGAGGGTATGGATTGATTCTCGAAAGTAGAAGCTGGTACAGATAAATTCAGGAGATGATTGATAGGGGGAATCTCAATTTTCATTACGTCAGCCACTTTTTGTACGACATTTGACGGAGTTTGATGCGCGTAAATAATATAATTATCGCTCTTGATAATGCAATCCTCGCTTATTGTTATTATACCAGAGTTATGTAACAACTCTACGGTAATTTGATTTCTGCACATTATGCGTATAGAGCAATGACCGCAACAGAAATACAGGTAGGTGTTTCTACTATTTAACTCCTTCCAGGAATCTAAACAAGCTACTGTAGTGGTTTGGCACCCATTATGATCATGATTTTGGACACATAAAGTTTCTTGCGAACTCATTTTGTATATGGGCTGTTTCAAACGACACAAATGTATATCGTTTTTGATAGAAATACAATTTCGTACATCTTCCTCGGATAACCCTATATAAGAATCCTGCTGTATATTGATTGCTACGTAATCTGATACTGGTACCAGGCTGGTCATTGCCTTTTCCGTTTGTTGTGGGACTGCTAGAAGTCTGTACAACTCGAAGTTGTCCCTGCTCACTAAAGGAATCAGTATCTCGAAAATGATAAATTTGTTTGTAGCTCTTGCTTTCACGGTCAGAAGATGGTACAACTCTGATATGCTCTCCATGTTATTCAACGGTAATGTCACGTCTCTTGATAACAAACTCGTGATGATATTCATCTCGTCTCGGAGCTGCTTAGGAGTGAGTAGATGGAAGTTGAATTTACCCGCGTAAATATCAGTTAAAGAGTCAATGATCATATTTTGGATGTTCTGTAGGTTTACGAGAGTACCTTGGGCGATAACCGATGATAACGTGAAATCGCAAGTGGTTGCTGTAGCTTCTACAGTCTCCTTTTGCCTGTTCAGCGATTTTTCAAGGTTGTTCAAGTGTTGGTTGAACAATTTACTTTGTTTGTTGATAGATGCTTCGACTCTCTTTATCAAATTAAACTCACCCTCGACCACCGAGGTCTGGTTTCTCCATAGTAGGGCAAGATGTCTCTGATTATTTCTAATAGTCTCGATGTCTCGTTCGTACTGTTCTGCGAATTCTTGATCGAGTACGCCGAACAATTTGTTTGCAACGAACCCGACACCGTTGATAAGGCCGCGCGTGTGTCGCTCGTGCCGAGTGTATTGTTTACCTATCAAAATATTGTTGTAATGCTCGAGTTCATTAAGTCCGTGATGTAATTGGAGTAGGATGACATCACACTGCGCTATAGTATTATTTGTTTTGTTGTGACACATACTATCCAAGTGATTTATATATTTTCCAAGAAGTTCTGAACTTTGCCAATAGGGAGACATGTCATAGTAGATTACTAATTTCCACTGATCTCGTTCAAGACGCACGTTGGTGAGGCGATCTAAGTAGAAACCTTGACTATGTTTAAAACTTGATATTTGATAGGAGCCATACACGGGTGTTAATATGACACAAAACAGCAATAAAAATGTGTATATAAAATGATATAAACATGGTCTCATTGAGTTTCTGACAGTCGCCGAAGCGGTGATATTTTCCTGTTTCTGTTGAAACTTAGTGTCTTGACTGACAGTATCACTTTCTCGAACGGGTAGCTTGGATATTTTTGTGATAGGTCTTTTGACGATACCGTTTTTCGTTTTTAAGCTGACAACGCGTACGAAGTCGTCATTGCCTGGATGTAACGTAATTATTCTACCCAAGGCTCATTTCCCTGGAGGTAGATTTGCATCATGAATAATGACGATATCGTCGATGCTTAAATTTTCCTTGGGAGAACGCCATTTGCTGCGAGCTGATAGTTGGCTTAGATATTCAGATTGCCATTTCTTCCAAACATCTCCGAAGATCTTCTGTGTGAGCTGCCAACGTGTTCGTTGGTCTCGTTCCGTTTCTATGATAGTGTTCGTTGGACCGCTAGCTAGGAAATGAGCTGGAGTAAGAAAGTCCAGGTCATCCGGGTCTTCAGTTAGTTGACACAGAGGTCTCGAGTTTAAGCAAGCTTCTAACTGAGCCAGTAGTGTGATGTATTCTTCAAATGTCAATTTCTGATCACCGATGACCCTTTTCAAGTGGTATTTAAGGCTTTTCACCGCAGCCTCCCAAAGACCACCAGCACTTGGCCATCCAGGGGCGTTGAAGTGCCACAGGATCTTCATATCGGTGATTGATGAAAAGAAGTTTTCGTCTAAAGTGGCTCGGAGATCAAAATATTCCCTGTTGAGAATTTTGTTTGCGCCTACGAAGTTTGTCCCATTGTCACTATAAATGTGACAGGGAGCCCCCCGCCGGGATGCCATTCGACGCAACGCGGCTAAGAATGCAGATGAACTCAGGTCGGACACTAATTCGAGATGCACGGCTTTGGTCACCATACACACGAACACTGCTATGTAACCTTTCGAAGATTTTATGCCACGACCTTTACTAGATTTGACCTCGTAGTATCCTGTGTAGTCAACGCCGACGTGATAAAACGGTCTAGTAGGAACTGTACGAGCTGCTGGTAAATCACCCATGATTTGCTGATGCTTGACAGGATCGTGGCGTCTACAAGTGACACATCCTCGAAGATATTTCTTTATGATCTTATTTCCTCCTACGAGCCAATACTTTTTTCTCAAAAATGCCGAAGTGAGGCGGGCTCCGCCGTGATAAGTTGCATTATGCGCTTGATTTATTAGTAATTGTGCTAATCGACAAGAGCCTAATATGATGATAGGATGTTTCATATCAAAAGGTAAGGTTGTGTTTTTCAATCGACCTTGAACACGTAGGATTCCGTTTTCATCTATGTAAGGAGACAGTTGTGATATTTTGCTCTTATTTGGTACGTGACCTTTCTCCTTAATACTTTTGATTTCCTGTACAAAATCAATCTGCTGGACTTGCTTGACGATAAGGTTCTCAGCTCTATCTAACTCTGATATTGATAGATAAGTTGGTGGTTTGTCCTGTTTTCTAACGAATCTAAACATCCATGCAATGACTCGAATGGTTTTGCTGATACTGCTGTATTTATTTAGTAGTTGCATAACGATGTTGTTGTCAAGGTCAGGCTCTGTGACAACATTAACTTGGTGAACTATTTTCAATTCAACATCAGTAGTAAAATTCTGCTGTTTGCATTGTTCGTCAAAGTTTGATAGCCAGAACGGTCCTTGCCACCATAGATCATGATTGATTAATTGAGAAGCAGTTAGCCCCCGACTAGCGCAGTCCGCTGGGTTATCTTCTGACTTAACATAACGCCAACATGTTGATGGTATTATGTTAGTGATATCTCGAACTCTATTTGAGACAAATGCCTTCCATCTGGTTGGGTCGCCATTCAGCCAACCTAGAACGATCATTGAGTCTGACCACCCATAAATCTTGATATCATATTCACTCAAGCACTTCTGTACTTTGAGCATGGTTTTTGCTAGAAGGAGAGCTGCACACAATTCCAACCGTGGAAGACTGATATTTTTGTTTTTCGGTACAAGTCGCGCTTTTCCGATTAACGGTGTAATAATAGTTTGATTATTGCGTTTCACTTTACAATATATAATGCAACTGTACGCCTTGGTCGACGAATCGCAAAATCCGCATAATTCTAATACGTCACGTTCGCAAGTTGATATCCACCTAGGCACTTGTATTTTGTTTATATTTATGATATCGGTTTGGATAACAATCCACTCAGACAGAATATCGTCCGGTAGGGGGTCATCCCAATGGATACCGGATAGCCACACCTTTTGGAAAATGATTTTTAGCTTTGTTGATACTGGTGTAAGCCAACCGAGGGGATCAAATAGCTTGGAAATATTAGATAAAAGCGAACGTTTTGTTGCCTGCTCAGTAGATGGTTCTATGGTTGAAATAAAGGTAAACAAATCTTGCCGGTGATTCCAGCTAAGACCTAGTGTTTTACAGGACTCAAATTGCTGGAAATTGAAGTCTTGATTCGTATCTGATAGCTCGGGAATGTTAGATCTCCATTTTCTAAGATTAAACCCACCGGATTTTAATAGTTTGATAAGATCGTCCCGCAGTTGTTTCGCTGAACTAGCAAGGTGAGTTCCATGGACTAAATCGTCGACAAAGAAAGAGTTTTCAAGGACATTGGTAGCTGTGCTACTCTGATAGTTGGCTTTTTCATCTAATGCTAATTGCCGTAAAGTCATCATAGCTAAGAAAGGTGCTGCTTTTGTGCCGTAGGTCACAGTAGTCAGCTCCCAATCTTTGATAGGATCTTGCTCAGAATCTCGCCAGACGATTTTTTGGAGTTTTTGGTCATGATAATTAATCCATATCTGACGGAACATCTTCTCTATATCCGCAGTGAATGCAAATTTATACTGCCGCCATTTGATAATAAGTGACTGTAAATCTTGTTGTAAATTTGGGCCACATTTCATGACGTCGTTTAAACTGAATCCCGACGAAGTTTTTGCGGATCCATTAAATACCACCCTAAACTTAGTAGTAGTGGATTCAGCGCGTTCTATCCCATGATGAGTAAAATAGAAGGATGGTTTGATAATCCCTGTGCTAGGAGCGGGCTTCATGTGTCCCATAGATTGATATTCTTTGATAAATGATTTATAACTTTCTTCCAACTGTTGATTTTTCGAAAACTTTCTTTCTAATGATTTAAATTGCGCAACTGCCTTATTTTTAGATGTACCTAAATTGTTCTCAAATTCTGGTTTTAGAGGAAGCCGAACCTCATAGCGACCATCCGCCCGACGTACAGTGGTGTCCTTGTAGAACTGTATGCACTCCTGATCTTCGACTGATAATTGAGACTCCTCCGCGATATCCTCGACCTCCCAAAATCTTTGAATTTCGTCTATATTGTTCAAGGTGACGTTACATTGCAAAGTCTTTGCGCACCCACATAAAATCCATCCTAACCGAGTGTTCTGGGCAATAGGTGAATTATTTTGTTCGCCCCTGCATATCCCTTCTAATAATATTAAAGAATAAACATCGGCTCCAAATAGAATGTCAACTGGGCGACTTATGTTAAACTCGGGATCAGCCAGAGATACGTTATCTAAGTAAGACCAATCCGGTTTAGGGAACGAATAGCTTGGTAGATTTTTCACAAGATTTTGCATGATAATGACGTCAGTTTGAAACTCAAAGTTTCGGTTCATCGATATGCATTTGATATTGATAACTCCTTTACAGTTCGTTTGCTTCGCACCTACGCCTGTAATAACACCCTGACATCTATGACGCGGTAACCCCAACCGTTGAGCCGCATTTTCGGTGATAAGAGAAGTCTGGGATCCTTGATCGATAAGTGCGCGTAAGTTAAGGTAGGAGCCATCCCAGGTTTCAACCCTGATTATCGCTGTTGCTAAGAGGATCTCTGGTACTTCCGATTGCATTGACACGTGCGAACTCCGGGCTGCCGGTCTTTGACCCTGTTTAGGACTGCTGATGATACTATTGTTGGACGTTGACCCGGCCGGCCCGGCCTCGTTGTTAAGTTGTGTAAATGAATCGTGTAATAAAGTATTATGAGGCAGGTTGCACTCACGACAGCGTTTTTCTGAAATGCATTCATTGCCATTATGACAATAAAGACAGTTTTCGCATAACTTTAGTTTCTCTGTCGTCCTAAGTTTTGCCGATGAATTCATTTGACGAAACTTAGTGCATTGGAAAATGGCGTGATTATTAGTTTTGCAGAGCGCGCATTTGTAGAATTTCGTTACATATACGTTTTTGTCGCTAGATAATTGCGTAACATTGCGTCCGGTCGAAGATGGTTTGGTGTTGAAATTGTTACTTTTATGATAATTATGATTTTGGTTTGATTTGGGCTCATGCTTTCTTTTTGAAGTTTCCATGGTCGTAAAGGTTTTCTCCAAAAATGATAAGAAGTCCTCTAAGATAGGCACCTCCTTAGGGTCTTTTAGCGAGCTTAGGTATTCACTGAGTGTTTCAAAATCCAATTTTTGGCTAAGAAGATGAATGATAAGTGGATCCCAGGACTCCACGCTTACGCCGAGGTTTTTGATAGCATTGAGGCTTTCGCGAGTTACATCGTGAAGCCTCTTGATATGTGATATTGACCTAATCTGAATCGTAGGAACATTGAGCATTTGATCAAAGTGGGAACTCATAATAAGCCGTTTGTTATTGTACCTATTATTAAGTAAATCCCAACAAATAGAGTAATTGTCAGAAGAAATAGGCAAGTGTTGGATGAGTCTTTCTGCTTCACCTCTCACTTTTGCTTTCAAAAATTGCATCTTCTGAGCGCTGGATAGTGTAGGATTCGCATGAATAGTCTCAGTGAACAGATCTTTGAAGCTGGACCATTGATGATAGTTGCCAGAGAAAGTAGGGATATCAATCTTTGGAGTAGATTTCTCCATATGAGAAACAGACCATAATTTCTTATTTATGGATTTGATCATATCGTTAAACCGTTTCTCCGCGAGAAAGAAATGAGATTCGTACTCGGGATTTCTCTGGCCTAACTCGCTATCTAACTCCCAATGTAGAGAGTCGATGGTCGTCCAACGAGTCTGGATAGTGCGTAACACGTAATCAAATTCCCATTTTTCCGATATGGAATCTAAATTGATGTTTGAAATCGTATGCTCAAACGCCTTGAAATTGCTACTTTGTTTCCGTAGCATCTCGTCGGTTTTGCTGTCGCTACCGCGGCTTTGACTGGTAAATTCTGATACAGGAGGGTCTGAAACTGCCATGGGAGTAGCTGATCGAACGAGTGGAGAGGGAGGAACCGTTTCATCCCTTGGCTTGGTAGATACTTCGTAATTTTGTATAACAGCCCTGATAGTATTGTACCGATTTCTAGTATACTCAAATTGGTTGTTAGTAAAGTATGGATGAGTACTAGTACTATATACGCTCAGATTCCTCTGATTAGACTGAAATTCACTCCAGTAGCTGTCTAGAGTATCTAGTCTACGCTTGATATAGTCTGGAGTTTTCCTATCCGAAACGTCTTTCTTAAAATTCGAATATAATCGTTCAATCGCAGTAGAAATTTGCTCTTGAGTCGATAGTAAATCTTCCATGCTAGACATGTTGATTAATGATATAAGTATAGGCGCTAATATGGAAAGATCTTACTTGATATCTTGATACTTAGTGACGATCTCGAGCAGCTTCTATGATATCTGTTGATGCCTTGCTGATAGGTGAACTGCTTGCACGCACTAATATGATAGTTCCACTTGCTAATGAGTTTTCACAAATGTCACAGAGCCGTGATTGCTAAATACGATAGAGTCACAAACACAGTTCACTGAACCACTCGCGAGGTCAATATAGTCAGAGTATTAAACTATTAAATTTAAAAAAAAGGATGTACGGTCCGCACACCCGGGGTAGTAAGGTATAATCAGTAAAACTCAGAAATAAATTTAACTGACTATATTGATAGAAAAATAAGATAAAAGATGATATGATATTGATACGCGATTACAATGATTATCGAACGCGAAATGATAGGTGAGACGCGGACGTCAGTTGATGCTAAGACGTGAACGCGAACTAATTTCTAATATGATTAACTATAATAATGAAAGAAGTAAATTGCTGACATTACAAAAGGAATAATTAGGCCAATGTACGCTACGTTGCACGTGGCTCGTACAAATATGTAGACCAACAGATTCGATCATGGCTAAGAGTTTTCGGGAACGATAGGAGTTGGGAGAAAGGAGATCAGTATTTAAATCACCCATGATGATATGGTGTTCATAATCAGACCCTAAAGGCTCTAAAACCAATTCTAAATCGGTGAAGTAATCAATATTAGGGGGACAGTAAATTACACCAAGAATGGTACGCGCTCCTTTGACACAAACCTCAATGAAAAGGAATTCAGCAGCAATAGTGGAAGAAGAAGAGGTAATAACTTTATAAGGAAGGTCACTGCGTAGGTAGATGGCAACACCACCACCCCTTTTACCAGAACGATCATTCCGAATTAGAATGTAACCGGTTAGGGGGTAAGTGGTGGAAAGAAGTTGAGGCTTGAGCCAACTCTCAGAGACCAGTATGGCATGGACGTTTGTCTGAGTAAAAGCCTCAACAAGATCACTATGATGACTCGGCAAACTTTGGGCGTTAATGTGGCAAACATTCAACGATTTGTGACATTGCAGACTGAAGGTTCCACGAATAAAGTCACCAAGTGTCTCTGTTACCGAACAAAAACTATCATCAGCAGAACTGTGTGCGGAATGGAATGACGATTCATCATCAGATGTCATAAAAAAAATGTTATGTACTAAATAAATACGTAAAATAAATAAAAATATATATTATAAATAAAAATGAATAAAAATATAAATACAAGTATAATATACCTAACTAAAATAAAAACAATATATCTGGGTGCAAAACTCACATCTCTGCACCACCCGCCAGCTGACACCAACACAAATTACTTACTAAGTTACTACAAAATTAAAAAGAAGTCGCAAATTAAAGCTCAGATTATATTTACAAAGAAAAGAAGGTTACAATATTAGCAAATCCTGGAAAGTGATATTAATAAAACATGCTAGTACATTTCCGAACGCAATATTTTGCGATGACATTAAGCGTCAATATGTCAAAGTGACAGCAGTGTGAATGTGAAAAAAAAACTAAGTTTAGCAAATGAATCGCAAGTGAAGTTAATATAAATTATTTTGTAAATTTCGGGTAAACATTAAACAAAAGTAAACATACACTCATGAATTGCATAACAAGTAATGCGTTAAGTAACTTGAAACACAAAATGTCTATATCAAGCGAAAGTAAATGCAAAGATACTTAAAAGTTCTAATTACGTCGGGTCGAAGCTTTGGTGTCGATGTTCGCTGTCACGACGCTCTCACCTCCCTGACGAACAGCAGGACGGGGATCACCTTTCGTCTGCGGACGTTTGGACATCAGTGGTTTCAACTCGTCCAAAGACGTTATTTTGTACCGAGTGCCATCCGCCGCTTTAATGTTTATGACACTGTCTTGTGTCCAACACGCTCTGATGCCGAAATGTGCGCGCGCCCTGGTGAACGTGGTCTGCCGAGCCTTAGTTAGGAACTCCTTGACCGTGATCGAGGAGCCTTTTAACTTCGTTTTCGCCCTCCAGACAGCAGCCTTCATATCCAAACTACTGAACCGCACCAGAATGGGACGATGACGGTCCTTAGTGATTTTTCCAAGCCTGTGACATACTTTAAAGGTTGTTTGTGGAGCTGCTGATATGGCCAACCTCTTTGTAATTATATCCATCACAACGGCAGGGCAGTCTTCATTATCCACCTCCGGAACTCCAAAAAGTACTACAGCCTTACGTCGGTGCTGGGTCTCAAGTGTGTCCATCATCCGGGAGCACTCATCGATCTGCTTGCGGAGCAACCCCAGCATGGTGAACATAAGCTCCCGAAACGTCCGGAACTCCTCAGCAACTTTGGCGACGGTGTCCTTTGCGGGTCCGCTACTTTGGATCTGGGCCTCAAGTTCAGCCATTCTTTTAGTGAAGTTTTCTTCCAGGCTTCTCTGTGCAGACTCAATATCCGCTAGTTGGGACATTGTTGGTTAGGTGATTCCAAGATAGGATGTTAATATGTGTCAGTGATAGCCGGCAGGTGGTTTTGCTAGTACTAAATTAACTAGTGCATAGAGTGATACACTAACGTAAGTACCAGTGAGTTACAATATGTTGCACTCAGTAAACTAGTTTTAAGTTCTGGATATTACTTGATAATAATTTAAATAAAATTTTCGCAAATTCGTAAGTGTGTACACTTTTGACACCTACCGCCGAAATTTTCGGGGTTTTTATGGATTCTGGTCACGAAAATAACCTCTATTTGGGAATCCAAGATGGCGGTCGGCACATTTTTAATAAAATTAATATGGGTATCATTTTCGGGGTTTTTATAGATTCTGGTCACGAAAATGACATCTATTTGGAAATCCAAGATGGCGGACGGGACATTTTTAATAAAATTAATATGGATATCATTTTCGGGGTTTTTATGGATTCTGGTCACGAAAATGACCTCTAATTGGGAATCCAAGATGGCGGTCGCCACATTTTTTAATAAAATTAATATGGGTATCATTTTCGGCGTTTTTATAGATTCTGGTCACGAAAATGACTTTTATTTGGGAATCCAAGATGGCGGAAGGGACATTTTTGATAAAATTAATATGGGTATCATTTTCGGGGTTTTTATGGATTCTGGTCACGAAAATAACCTCTATTTGGGAATCCAAGATGGCGGTCGGCACATTTTTAATAAAATTAATATGGGTATCATTTTCGGGGTTTTTATAGATTCTGGTCACGAAAATGACATCTATTTGGGAATCCAAGATGGCGGACGGGACATTTTTAATAAAATTAATATGGATATCATTTTCGGGGTTTTTATGGATTCTGGTCACGAAAATGACCTCTAATTGAGAATCCAAGATGGCGGTCGCCACATTTTTTAATAAAATTAATATGGGTATCATTTTCGGCGTTTTTATAGATTCTGGTCACGAAAATTACTTTTATTTGGGCATCCAAGATGGCGGAAGGGACATTTTTAATAAAATTAATATGGGTATCATTTTAACCATGAGAAAGAACTGGTGATGAAAAAGAATAAACCTCACGGTCACTCTTTTTCATCACCAGGTTTGCTTAATACACATAATTTACATTTTGTAAGGTGCTGCAACTGTTACACTTTCTACATGCTTGTATATGTATATTTACTGTACATAATACTACTCTAGCAAATACTACGAAAAATGCAAGCCTTTTATACAAATATAAGATGCCTGGCATTCTAATTTCAGATGCAAATTATGGGTAGAAGCTTGTAGAAGACCTGATTTGGTTGAAAGGACTCCGGAAAGTTTAAAATACACATACATTTGCAGTCTGCATTTTGAAAGGTCTATGTATGCGAAGAAAACGCTGAAGAAAGTGCTGAAGAAAACGGCTTTGCCAACTTTACTTTTGCTCACTAGTGACTCTATCGAAACACAGACCGATAGTAAAATCAACATTTTAAACAATGTAATATTAAATCTCCCCGATAAACGCCATATTACGCAGGTAGCTCATAAATACCATGAATCAGCATGTTCTTCATCACAAAATGCTGAAGATACCGATATAAAAAAATATATAAGCAAAGAGCGTAGTTCTCAGACGCCAGCACAATTAACTGATCATACTCCACGGAAAACAAGACTCAGAAAAAAACTTACCAAAACAAGCAAGCGGTTACAATGAAGTCAGCAAAAATGCGAAGATGTTACAATGGATCAGTTTTTAAAAGGATGTGACAGCTTTTTAACGCCTAAGTTAAGCGCTATTGTAAAAGCGCAACTATATCTAAAGCCACATTGCAAGAACAATAGATATAGCAGTGAATTTAAATTATTTTGTTTAAATTTGTATTACACTAGCCCACAGGCTTATCGGTTTTTATCGAAAACAATTTGTTTACCATCTAAGTCAACTTTAGCTAACATGTACCTTCCTATAGAAACTAAGCTTAACCAAAAAATATGGGATGTTTTAAACGCTACTATCAAGCATATGTCATCGTCTGAAAAAGAATGTGTGCTTTGCATGGATGAAATGAGTTTAAAATTAAACTTATTCTACAATACTAAGGTTGATAAAATTTTTGGCTTACATGAAATCGATGGGCAACAGCAACATCTAGTAGCAGGGTATGCATTTACCTTAATGCTTCGAGGCATAACATCAAAATGGAAACAGCCTATAGGCTTTTCTTTCATATCCAGCAGTAAAGTAGATGACCAATTAAAAACATGGATAATCGATACTGTGAAACGTCTTCTACAGCTTGGATTTAATATACGAGCTTTTGTATCAGATTTAGGCTCAGATTTTTTAGCACTGTCAAAAACATTAGGGATTACCAAGGAAACCTCGTATTTCGATATTGATGGCCATAAAATGTACTACATATTTGATGTTCCTCACTTATTGAAATGTGTTAGAAATAATTTAATAAATTATAATTTTGAGTTTGATGGTGAAATTGCTCAGTGGGAGGACATAGTAAACATGTACGAGCAAGATAAAATCAAGAATATGAGATCCGCACCTCGTATAACGGATACACACGTACAGCCAAACAGTTTTCAAAAACAAAAGGTGCGATTTGCTGTTCAAATCTTCAGCAATTCGGTAGCAGCAGCGTTAAAAACTTATAAAGCCTCGGGTATTCAAATAGCTGATGGTACCATATGGTTTGTGGAAACGATGAATAACCTCTTTGATTTATTAAATTCTAGCAGCATTGACTCACCAAAACCCTATAATATACCATATAAGGGTACAAATTTTCAAAAAGATTTCCTAGATAGATGTCAGCATCTGCTCAATATCATTAGAGTCAAAAATAAAAGAAACGGTCGTGACGTTACGAAAACAATTAAATTTCTAAATGCTTTCAATGTAACCATTAATTCCATTCGACAATTATATAACGACATGAAATCCGAGGGGTACGAATATATATTCACACGCAGAATGAACAATGATTGCTTGGAAAATTTCTTTGGGCTTGTGAGACAAGCTGGTGGAAATTGTCGAGAACCCACTTGTTTACAATTCACTCGAGCATTCCGAAAAATTTTTCTATGTCAGATTCTAAATTTATCAGACGCTACAAATTGTACCGAAGATTTCGACAGCATACTTACACAATTTTCAGAATTTAGCAAAAATACATCTATACTTAAAATTTCTGTCCAAAGCCCATCTCGAGTTCAATCTAATAAGAGTTTTATAAAAAAGTACGACATACCGGAAGAAAATGCCTTTTACTATATCTGCGGTTATTTGTTGCGAAGGTGTGTTGAAAGACACAAGCGTGACTGCCTATCAATAGTTAATTACGCTTCGTCATGTGCTGACGAAGTGAACGAAAAAAGTTTATACATCCATTTAAGAGCCTACAACACTAGCCGTGATCCGTTTGGTGGAATGCAAGTCCCTCCAGATGATTTTGTAGATTATATTCATAGTTTGGAAACAGAATTTATGTCAAATTTTACTTCTTTTGCAGGAAATAACATTGAGTTGAAATTGTTTGAACATTTGAGCTTAATAGAATTCAGCACCAAACCATGTGCATGTTTCCCATTAGAATTTTTATTAAAACTATTTATAAGGATGAGAATTTTTTACATAATTAGGTTCAATAACAGAAATCTTAAATCTAATAAATCAAAAAACCGAAAATTTTTGTCAATTGCCCATTTATAATCGCTGATTATCATACATTTATATTTTATACTCGTTGATTATTATATTGAATTATTTACATTTTGTAAGAGTTGATTATTGAAATAAGTGATTTACATTTCAATATCCATGTAACATAGCCGTTACAATGTTGATCTAAAATAAATAACTGTATGAATAACTAATTACTTTACTTGTGACAACCCTAGCTTCCGCGCCCGTACGCGACGTTGTCTAGACGCTGTCGGCTTTTTCTACGAGATCAAAGGCGTCAAACTACTGTATGTGTATATATACTGTGCTAATACTGTGAGTGTTTTGCTCGTTTATAATACATTATTTTAACTTGTGTTATTCACGTAATTTTGCGATTGGATTATCGTAATTTTCTCTTTATTCCTACATTCTTACCATATCCTACTATTTCTCTCGCGTAGTTTTCTATATATTTTCACATAATAAACGGTCAAAATGGTTAACGAGAGTGCCAAACTTGAAAAGAAAGCCGTACAAGGTTCAAGTTCACAGTGCACAAACGTAGAGGAGTTAAGCTTTTCTGTTCTAACTAAATTTATTAAAAGTTTTGACGGTGATAGAAATAAATTATCGCCATTTATTAGAAATTGCGAAAATGCCCTCAATTTGGCCACTACGTCACAACAAAATATATTATTAAAATACATTATTTCCCAATTAGAAGGCAAGGCCGAGTCTGCCTGTTCCCTAAAAATCTTCGATAATTGGTCAGAGCTGAAACAGTTTTCAAAATTAACCTTTGGCGAAACTAAACATAGAGACCATCTATTATTGGACCTCCAAAGTTGCAAAATCAAAGCTAATGAAACCATTACTCAATTTAGCTTACGAGTAGAGACATATTTAACACGTTTACAAACGGACATTATGCACTCTACTAGGGATACTTGCGAGATTAAAGGGCGTATCGCCAGTACTGAGGACATGGCGTTACACGCATTTCTGTTAGGATTGCCCAGCAATATCTCGAATATTCTAAGGTGTCGCAATCCCTCTACCTTGCAAGAGGCTACTAACCTGGCTATACAAGAGGAAAAGTTACAAAATTATATTCAATCTACACCGAATGCTTATAAGCCTGCCGAATCCAAACCAAAATGTAAGGTGTGCGGTAAAATAGGTCATACAGACAAAACTTGTTTCAAGAACCGCAAGCGTCCTATTAATGCCATTCCTCCCAATCTCTTTCAGCCATCTACCTCGTTATTCTGTCGCTATTGCAAAAATCCTGGCCATGATATTTGGCATTGTAAAAAACGCGAATTTAATAATAATAATCAAAAAACCGCTTCTCCTATGCCAAGGCAGGTACATAACCTCACAGAGCTAAATAATACAGATAATTTTAACTATTCTAATTCATATAATTCTGACTCTTGTAACGATTCTAATAATGCTATTTCCAGCTCGCATGATCATGATCATTTAAACTAAATATGGTTCCGGTCCCGCGTCGTACGGTATTGTCAACTCAAACCGACGCTAACGATTTTCTAGTTCCATTTAGGCAATGTAATTCTAATTTTATTAAGACTAATTCTCCTAATTCTAATGTATTTCATGTTACACGACAGGGTAACCAGCCCCAAAAAGGAAACATGAGTAATTCTATTTCATGTACAACTCAATCCCAGTTGTTGAGTCATAATAATATTTTTACATCTCGAGCTATTAAGCCGAGTTCTACTATTTCCTATGCATCTCAACCAAAGCAGTTGAGTCCTAAATGCAATTATATTTCTAAATCATTCACATCTCAGTTGCCCAAAACGGAGCTGAGTCCTACTATTTCTAATACTAATTCCTTATCTCAGTTACCCAATGTGGAACTGAATTTTACTAAATCTAATTCTAGTTCTTATAATAATATAAACTCTAAAAAGAATTTACCTTGTAAAAATGAACTTCAAATTCCAGTTTTTGAAATTAGTTATAATAAAAGGGTACATTTACCCCATGTTTACATTAAATCTAAGTATTCTAATAGAATGCTAGTCCTATTAATTGATTCTGGGGCTGGCATATCCCTTATAAAGAAATCTTCATTACATTTCCAGCCCACACTAATTCCTGAAATCATTCAATTCAAAGGTATTAATAAGAATGCAGAACTCTCCAAAAGCCTTGGTCATTTTCAATTAGATTTTATATGTAATGATAATAACACTGTTTTAGGAAAATTTCACTTAATATCAGACTGTGTTGACATAGAATTTGACGGTATAATCGGTAGCGATTACCTCAACTCAAATAATTGTAGCATTAATTATGAATACAAAATCCTTGACATAAAAGGATATTTATTTCAAATTTATTTTACTAAACCTGAATATGACATTCCAGCACGTTCTGAAATGATCATAGAATGTAACGTTCTAAACCCTGAAACAAATATTGGGTATATAAATAAAACTGAAATCCAGAAAGGTGTTTTCTTATCAAGTTGTCTAGTTACCTTAAAAGAAAATAATCATGTTAATGTTTCAGTCCTAAATACCAATGATAAAAGTGTTACTATCAAACATCTCAATGTCGAATTAATTCCATGTGACCTCCAAGATGATTTCTCGCATTCTATCAATTCAATTAACTCTTCTAGTTCCAATTCAAATAGTAATAAAAATATTTCGAATAGGTGTGAACAAATCCGCAAACAAATACGGACTTCACATCTCAATTCTGAAAAAGCTGATGCTTTACTTAGTTTATGTTATGAATATTCTGATTTATTCTATTTAGATGGAGACCCCCTAACTTGTACTAATACCTTAGAGCATAAAATAAAAACCACTAGTTCTCAGCCTATTCATGTGAAAACGTATAGATATCCCGAATGCCATAAGGATGAAGTTAATAAACAAGTAAAGAAAATGCTTGAACAAGGCATAATAAGACCCTCTGATTCTCCCTGGTCTTCTCCCATTTGGGTTGTCCCCAAAAAGCAAGATGCTTCTGGTCAAAAGAAATGGCGTATTGTTGTGGACTATAGGAAGCTCAACGACATTACTGTCGGAGATGCCTATCCTATTCCTAACATTACAGACATCTTAGACCAGTTAGGGCATAGTAAGTACTTCAGTACATTAGACCTGGTGTCAGGTTTCCATCAAATTTGCATGAGTGCGGAGGATGCACCCAAAACTGCGTTTTCAGTACCTAATGGTCACTTTGAATATACTCGAATGCCTTTCGGTTTAAAAAATGCGCCTGCTACATTCCAAAGACTAATGAATACTGTTCTCTCTGGTCTTCAAGGTCTCCATTGCTTCATTTATTTGGATGACATTATCTGCTATTCGCACTCCCTTATCTCGCATACTGATAAGCTTAGACTAATATTCGAAGCTTAGAAAGCACAATCTCAAATTGCAGCCTGACAAGTGCGAATTTTTAAGGAAAGAAGTCGCATATCTAGGTTATATCATTACAGACAAGGGTGTATCGCCTAATCCCGACAAAGTCAAGGCTGTTACAAATTATCCTACACCTAGGACCCCTAAAGAGATAAAATCTTTTCTAGGGCTAAAAGGTTACTATAGGAAGTTCATAAAAGATTTTTCTAAAATTACTAAACCCCTAACATCATTACTTCGTAAAGACGCTGTATTCAATTGGTCACAAGATCAAGAAAACGCTTTTAATACTCTTAAATCTATGCTAACAAGTGCTCCCATTCTTCAATATCCTGACTTCTCCAAGGACTTCATTCTTACTACTGACGCTTCGAATTATGCCTTAGGCGCAATACTATCCCAAGGAGAGATAGGCAAGGATCTCCCCATCGCATATGCTTCTCGGACTCTTAATAGAGCCGAAGGCAATTACAGCACCACAGAAAAGGAACTTCTAGCAATTTTATTTGGCGTTAAAACCTTCAGACCCTATCTATATGGCCGCAAATTCAAGATCGTCACCGATCATCGTCCTCTTGTTTCGTTGTTTAACTGTAAAGATCCTAGTAGTAAACTAGTCCAATGGCGCCTAAAATTGGAAGAATATGATTATGAAATTATCTATAAATCTGGTAAAACAAATTTAAATGCTGATGCCCTATCTCGTCCTCCCATACATAATATTAATGATGTAGACCTTAATAATAATCTTACATACAATGATTTCCTTAGATCTCGCTCTAATCCTACTAATTTTAATACCGAAATTAGTGATTATAATCAACATTTATTAAAAACCTCGTGTTCTGCCATAGCTTATCCAACTTCAATCGATTTAGATCCTTTAATCCTTATTGCGAGGAAATTCTTGACCTTTTAGATGATAAAGAAGCTTTTGTAAACGCCGAAAAGGAATTATATTCTATTAAAACTACCAATTCCAACAATAAATTATTCTTTCATATGTTTACTAAAGTCCATCATTACGATACTTGCACTTATAGAGAAATATATAGAATTCTAAACTATCTTCGTAATGAACTAATTGTCTTTCATCCCGATGTGAAAGAAATTTCTATGTCTGATTTTTCTAATCCGTTTGATAATCTTCAGTACATTATTATATACGAAATGATTTGCTTTCTATTTAAGAATACAGGAATTAAAATTAATATTTATCATAATAAAATAATTTATCCTAAGCCTAACGAAATTCCCACTATATTAAAAGATAATCACGATTCACCTATCGGTGGACATATTGGTTCCACGCGATTGTATAATAAGCTAAAAGACTCATATTATTGGAAGGGCATGAAAAGGGACATAGAAGCTTATGTTCAACGTTGCCCTCAATGTCAACAAAATAAAGCTTTACGAGCTTGTAATAAAGCTCCTATGGAAATCACTTCTACTTCTCATGAACCTCTTCAAAGAATATTTACTGATATAGTTGGCCCTTTACCCGAATCTGGTTCTGAAAAATTTAAATATATAGTCACCTTCCAAGATGACTTAACAAAGTATTCTATGGCTTATCCTATTACTAATTCTACAGCTGAACAAACAGCTGACTGCCTTGTCAAATTTATCAGTCATTTTGGTATTCCTAAAACTCTTCTCTCTGATCAAGGTGTCCACTTTATCGCCGAGGTATATAAACAAATAATAACATTATTCAAAATAAAACATCTCTTTTCTACCCCTTACCACCCTCAAACGAATGGCGCTCTTGAAAGAAGCCATGCAACCTTAAAAGAATATTTGAAGTCATATGTAAATGACAGTCAAGACGATTGGCATAAATATCTTCCTAGGTACTGCTCTTGTTTCCTACAATTCAACTGTCCATTCCTCTACTAATTTCACACCTCACGAATTATTATTCGGTTGTAAACCGTATCTTCCTAGTTCTATCTATGACATTGACCCCACGGTTACGTATCCCGACTATATTAAAATACTAAAACAAAGATTAATCAATACTCGAAATATAGCCAGAGATAATATCCTGCGTAGCAAGGAAAATTCTAAAAGATATTACGATAAACATACTCGTAGTATGTCTTACAATATTGGAGATATGGTATATGTAAAACACCATCATAGACTGTCTCTAGTGTATGGAAAGGTCCATACAAAATAATACAAGTCCATGATAATAATAATGTAACCTTGTTAATAAATCGTAGACATGTTAGATATCACTTTGACGAAATTAAACTAGCACATGGTGATTATATTCTATATAACTAGCACATGGCCATCACGCCAGGACTCCTCGCCAGATCAAACATGACTACTCCAATCGTTGATAGCCCAGGTCTCTTCTATGATCCAATCGGTATTTTAAGATACTATAATAATTATTGGAACATTGTTACATTCTCTGATTTATCTTATATAGAGCCCCATATGAATACCCTTCAAAGAATTCTAGAGACTTGTAAGCAAATTTGTACCACTCACCAATCTACTAAGGTTAAAACTGATTGTTGGAATGTTCTAAGTCCTTTAGAAAGCTTATTTCTTAATGTTCAAAATAACTATATGTCCCTATCTCATTTAACAAATTCTAATAATACTCGCAAAGTTAAAAGATCTGCTTGGTTTGGTATAGGTGGTCCAATTTTAAAACAACTCTTTGGCTCACTTGATGAAGATGATGCTAAAACTTTTACTGATGCTATTAATTCGGTTCAAGATGATCAAAGACACTTAGCTACCATAATGAAAGAAAATATTCACATAATGACTTCTACTATCTCATCATTTAATAGTACTATTTCTAAACTTAATGAAAATGAATATGTTCTCAATAATAATATACAAAATTTACGCAATATTTTAGACACTGTTTCACAGAATGCCAATAAATTGGAAGTTATGTCTCATCTGTCCATGACTTTTAGCGCATTAGAAAGTTCTCTAATGATCCTCAATTTAGCCTTCAGTGTTAAGTCCAACACAATTGTACAATGAACTAAGTTCTAAAAATAATGATATTATTTTAAGTTTACCCTTACATTTAACATTAGATAATATTCATGCAATTATAGATATTGCTGAAATATCATCTTTTATTAGTAATAATAAGCTAATATTTGCTATTAAAATTCCTTTAGTTATATCTTTCGTAGATTACAATCTATACCATGTGTATTCACTACCGACTCCTCATGACATTCGTAGCCCTAACACTTTCGCATTGATCAATCCATCCGCAAAGTTTTTAGCATTGACACAAGATAAATTAATGTATTCCGTGTTCCAAGATCTAAGTGAGTGTAAAGTTATAAACAACAACTACTACTTGTGTAAACTCGGAAATATCGAATCTAGTGTTGCGAATCCAATCTGTGAAGTGACGGTTTTAAGTGATCACGTGAAAGGTATCCCGGAGTCGTGTAATTATAAGATTATTATAGGCGAAGTAGATATTTGGCAAAAACTTAGTAATAATAGATGGATATATGTCCAGTCCGATATCGCTAAGATATCTATTAATTGTAATGGTAATTTAGAAGATTATGATATTGTTGGTACAGGTATTTTGAAATTACCTAAATATTGTAAAGCCTATCATAAATTACTTCAGTTTATTCCGACTCAAGAATTTGAAACCAAAATTTATGTACCGCATCCTAATTTTAATATAATTAATGATGATTGTTGTTCTACAAGCAAATTGAATAATAGTATTCCATATCTAACTCCTATTAAATTGTCTCATATAAATTTAGATTCTCTGCAGTATGCTTCTCATAGACTAGATCAATTTAATGACGATTTAACGAAAATTGAAAACCAACCATATCATATCAAATATAGTTATTATTTTAGCATTATGACTACTGCACTTTCTGTTTCTGTATTTGCATATATCTCATATAAGCTCTACGAATGTTTCTGTTGTAAACGAAGAAATAGTAATAGTACATCTTGCTGTGTTAAAATTATCAATACTTGTATGACAAAACCTAATACAAATATTCGTACTAGATCCAGCATTGAAATGCCTAATATTGAATACGACACAGAAAGTTTAGACTCAAATAGTTCACCGAGGCGCAATCTCGAGTTTTAATTATAAAACTATTTGTATTATTTCTTCGTTTCGACCCTATTTACTTTGTTATTACTTAAGGTTTTACTACACTTAAACTTAGATTTATAAAATAACTATTAAAGATGTTGTATTGCCAATTATCTTATACAATCTATTTTCAATTTCATTTTTGTATCCTCATTTCAATTTGTAGTTCAGTGTATTACAATTTGTATTGTTAAAAGTAATTTAATTTTAATTATTTTCCTGGATTATACTCACATCCTTTTTCTATTTTCCGGATGTTCCGTTCTAAAGGGGGGAGGTGTCACATCCCTATTTTCTATATAAAATTGCCGACTTGCATTATGCCGATTGACGTCAATAGTTTAGTGCAATTCAGCAATATTTTTCCTATAAAAGCCGGTGTCTTTAAGTAAAACGCGCTTGTTATTATTCTAGTGCAGTTGTAATTTTGGTCATTAGGACCAATACCCAACTTGTTGGTGTTCTGCTAAACCTAGAATAATAATTTCGGGTCAGCCTGTCCTTCGCAGGACAGTCGTGCTGAAATCTAAGTCCGCGACCAAATTTGTGTAGTCCAAGTACTACTTAACTGTGTGATTGACCTTGTGTAGAATTTTGGTAACTTTGTATTAAAGTAAATAAACGTTGTGTGACCTTCAGTGCTGTTTTTTTATAAGTGCTGAGTCCCCCGATCTAACAGCAAGAATTTCATAATATCAATAAAGAGCAAAGTTACTATCATTTGTTTATTGTAGAAAATCTCACTTAAATCATAGTCATATTTTACAATCCATTCACTTATTCATTGATAATATTGCATCCTGCTCATTCGCATTCTCTCTGTCGCACTTATGATGTAGGTAGACATAGAAAATAAAATGAAGAAAAAAATAAATGTAGGTAGTTATTTTTTAATTTTGTTAATTCTACCCTCTCCTTCATACTTCATTCGGGCTTAGGACCGGTAAAATTTATCGTTTAACAAGTAATTAAATACGGAGGTATGTAATTAGAAAGCAAACAAATATCAATATAAAAGAACGTGTTCTGGACTCAAAGAAAAGAGTAATTTTGGCGTATTTATGAAGTTAGAATCATCTGCTATTTACAACCATATTTTATCATCATCATGTCAGCCTAGAGACGTCCACTGCTGGACATAGGCCTTCCTCAAGGTGTGTGGAGAACACAGACCGATTTTGAGCCGCCCGCATTAAATTATTATTTACTTAAGTACGTATTATTTACTTAACTTACAAGTATTTCCATTGTCCTTCGAAATGTCCACCACCTTTGGCAAAAGCATCCAATATGCACTGTTTTAATTATTGTTTGACACTGACCGGTTCATTTTTGTACACTCGCAATAAGATGTCCATGGGTACACAGCTGCACTCGCGATTTTTCCACTCAAAAAGTACGCACGAAGCATAGCTACATACTCCCGTGATATGAACTGATATGATAGGCCATCGCGTCGGGCAAACGTAGACAAACAATTAACTTTTGCAACGAAATTAGATACGCTCACTTTCGCTAGCAATTTAGCACTGTTTGTCGCATCGTCGGGGCGTGGCGCAGGCGCAGAGGTGGGGGGGTTGGTGGGAAAATTTATCAATGGTTCATTTTACTATGATTGTATGCGGGGCGTATTTTTGTGGACAGTTTTGAGACAGTTTTGGAACTTAGTGTTTTTATTTTTTTAACTACATAAATATGATCAGTTAAAGATACTTAGTGCTCTGTTAATTTTTTTGTACTAATTAAAAAATAGCGGTGTATAGTAAAGGAACTTAAATTGGCAAAATATTATTTTATTAGCGTGGATTCTACACCAGATATGTCTCACATTGACCAACTCACTTTTATTGTACGATTTGTGAAAGATGGACATAACGCTAAACATATAGCAGATACCGTTTTAAACCTTTTTGAAAAACTTGATATTCCAATAAAAGATTGCCGCGGGCTGAGCTACGACAATGCATCAAACATGTCTGGGAAGTACTCTGGTGTTCAGACAAGAATAAAAGAAGTTTGCGAATTTACAACTTTCGTTCTACGCGCGACATATTCGCTTATTTTAGTAGCTGTTCAGAATGTTGAGTGCGTTACTGATGCAGTATTTTCAATTCATACAACAATTATTAAATTTTTTCTCAGCTTCGACCAAACGATGGAAAATTTTGACAGAGCATTTAGGTGCAAATAAATTCCTGAAATCTCTTTCGGAAACTAGATAGACTGCTTGTGTCAATGCTATTAATGCTTTGCAAAACGGATATTTAAATATTTCCGAAGCATTGTCTTCAATCGCAAATGACACCAATCCTAGCCTAGCAAAAAAGATGGAAAAATTGAGACTGCTCTTCTTACAGAAATATGGAGCGATCTCATGGGAGTACTGAACAGAACAAGTTAAATTTTCAGAATAGCACGATGACTATGGATATCGTTAGTAAACTTTACGAATCCCTGATCAGTTATGTCAATAACGCACGTAATAATTTCGATCAATATTATCAGAAACTGCACAGTTGAGTGGTAAGGATAAGTTTCGTGTAGACACTTTTATTCCCATAATTGACACATTATATACACATTTAAAATCGTTCGGCAGCATACAAAGATACCGATAATCGCTTTAGTTTTGTTGGTCAGTTAACAACAACTGAATCTGACGAATTGAATAAAAAATGCAGAGCTAGCAGAATTTTACCACAAAGACATATTGATGTCTTCGCGGTAGCTCATATGCATTGGCATATGAGCTCAAAACTGAATGTTTACATTTAGCCAGTATTTACAGAACATAACAAATCTACCAACGGATATATCTCTACATTACATAATCTAATAAAGTCTGATAAATTAGAAGAAACTTTTCCAAATGTTGAAGTCACTACAAGAATATTTCTTTGCCTAATGGTTACGAATTGTAGTGGAGAGCGTTCATTTTCACGGCTCAAGACAATTAAAATCAAATTGCGTACAACAATGTTGCGAGAACGGCTAAGAAATTTGTCAATTATGTGTAAAGAAAGTGATATCCTTAAAAACATTTACTTTGAGGATATAATAGAAGATTTTGCTCAATTAGAATTCCCGAAAGATACCAGTATCACTATCATAGCCAAAAACCAATGTAGTAGTAATATTATATACATACATACAGACATTGATACTATTTTTATAGTCTCACGCCTGTATTCCCGAAGGTAGGTATCGCAGAGGTGTAAATATTACACCCACATTTCGCCATGAATTTTTAGGTCCCACGTAATAGGGGGCGAGCCTATTGCCATGTTTTTATACTAAATATTTGATAATCCATAATAAAAGTTGGTGTTGTTTTTTTTTTTTTTTGCTGCTACAAGGGCCCCCAAAAGTTGGTGTGCCCAAGGGCCCCAGCACACCTTAAGACGGCCCTGGAGTCGAGGCGGCATTCACTATTTGTATTTCTTGTATCCACTATGTATTATTATTGTCACACACTTTCCTTGATCTTGTATGAAATTTTGAGACCGCATAGCATGTTTCTTATAACATTGTTGTCTGTTAGTTATTTATATACCTATAAAATACGCTTATAGTTTGCTAGATGTAACAATGTTATATTATCTATGTTATTTATTTTATGAAAACAAATGATTTACCTACGTAACTGAGTTCATTGCGAGACGCAGCGCGTACGTCGTATGCGCCGTGTGCGCCGGCCACACTGAGTCGTTGGATCGACGCGACGGATATGTTTTAAGTTGTATGCACACATAGCGCATACTTGCATCGTGTTTGTTTGTAAACCTGCATATTTTGAACCATTTCTGCTGATGCGCTCAACCAGACTATTGCTTATTGTTATTTATTTCCATTGCTGTAGCAATTTAATTCTGTGCTGATACTGCTGATTATTGCGTCCGTAGGACACCAAATAATCGCACTGAAAAACAGCGCTCTATTGTGGGCCCTGTGGACCACAGTGGAGCATTATGCTGAGTGCGTACCAAATTCTCCACAGATCGCTGGTTTATTTTTTATTTTTTACTTATATGATTAAACGTTTTTACCCTGCTTTTTGTTGTGTGTGTATCTGTGGGAAATAAACAGTTTTTGTTTCGTTCTTTCTTTTCTTTCTTAATAATCACCACAGATATATTTACCATAGGTGTATTCAATATTTACCACTGAAATATTCACTACACGATGTATATAATAGACACGACTTGTATCTCAGCATATAATTCGACTCTATACTATATGATACCCCAAGTTCTGAACTTTAACATCTCACTACTGACGGAACAACCCACAATATCAATTATACAATTGCTACGCTAGATTATTACACTAGAGGACGCCAGCAGCTACGACGGCATTTTTTTTTAAATTCACCCGTTTTGGCCGATCCCGTGGGCATTTCGGGAAATCTCTTCTTAGTGCTCTCTTACGGTCTCCAAGGAATAGACATGCCAAATTTCAGCTTCCTAAGCCCAATAGTTTCGGCTGTAGCGTGTCTGTCAGTCAGTCAGTAACGCAAGGATTTTATATATTAAGATTAACTATACATTGTCTATATTGACAATACTCTAAATAACACCACAATAGCAATAAAGAATTGTGAAACACATTATTAGTAACAACACAATATAAAAATACAATAATATAAAAGTCAGAATTATATCCTACCTTAGCCGTTGCCGGGGCGGAACCATAGAATGGGCGGAACTCAACAGAGTCTGTTCAGACTTTATACTCTATTTACCCGTTTGACAGCGTCAACTGTCAAACGTCAACCAATTTGTCTATTTCAAAGAGATTGGATATATACATAGAGGTAGTCCTAGTATTTACAAATTGAACACAGTCAACTGACGTGTAAGATACAATTTAGACAATATTATGCCATCAAATTATATAACCTTAGTGATTTTGTCTTTTTTAACAGTTCTATCATGATTTTGAATTTAGCCGTATAATATTTATATCGATTTTTCAAGTGTTGTAAAAAATCTTATCGATATGTCTATCTACCGTATATTTTTACTTCGTTATTTTTTAGATTCTATGTGCACGTGATAAAGATTTATAAAATAAGTTGATTGCTGCAGTATGTCGAATAGAAAATTAGGTGCTTAGAAAGCACCATAGAATTTGTTCCAACCATTTTACTGCAGAATGTTTTTATAGTAATGACAGATGGCTCCTCACTTCTAAACATATCAGTGTGAGTGTTTAAATAATTACTTGCTAATAATTAAACTATCAGCAACAGTAATGAATGCCGAAGCTTGTTAGAATCCATCATATTACAAAGGTAGTAGATTGGTAGGTTTTTGTAGGTAGTAGAGCCTTGCTGATTTCAGCATGAATGGGCCGGCTCGACCGGGGAAGTACTACCCTCTCACAGAAAATCGACGTCAAGTAACAGTCCTTAAACTGTTGCGTTTCGTTCGGTGATTGAGAGTGCCGGAGGCCCTATTCCCCATTCCTTCTCCCTCATCCCACTCCTCATCCCATCCCTTTTCCCAACCCCAAGTGGCGGCAACGCACTTGTGACTTCTGTGGTGTTGCTTGTGTCCATGGGCGGCGGTAATTGCTTACCATCAGGCAATCCGTCTGCTCGTTTGCCACCTAATACCATAAAAAAAAAAAAAATAATGCACCTATAAAAAAAAATCTGATCTTTCTTTACAAACACAGTAGTTAATATTTAAAGGACAGTAATTTGAAGGTTTGATAAGAACTGTCTGCTTTCATAGTCACGACTATTGAGTGGATATGCATCAAAATAAGGGAATCTTCATTTGAAATAAATTTTGTTAAATGTCATCTACCCAGAGACCAAAACTTGGTTGTTCTTGTTCGACTAGTAGACTAATAATGTGCCGATTCCAAGATAAAATCGAAGGGCTAGTCTAGCCACAATTTTTTTCTCTCTTAATATTCTGTGTGTTACATGACTGTATGATCGAAAAGTGTCCGATCCCGCACATACATTTTTTACACATAGATTTGTATTACCTACACTATGTAATGAGAAAATGTCAATAAAAAGTGATTATTGTTAATAACAAACTTTGGGGACTATTGAAGATTTTCACTAAATTATTTATTTTATCTTTAATTTTATGTGTTTTGATACAATAATCCATGTCGACCATGCCTTTTCTTATAATGTGTCGATTTGGATAATATATGACATTTACAGTTATCATAATGCCTGAGCATGCGTTTTGCCTTATTCTTAATTGTTTACTATCTCTAGCAAAAATGTGTAATTTGGCCAAATTACACATTTTCTAAATATTCTGTGTGTCACATGTATGATCGAAAAGTGTCCGATCCCGCACATACATTTTTAACACATAGATTTGTATTACCTACACTATGTAATGAGAAAATTTCAATAAAGTGATTATTGTTAATAACAAACCTTTGGGCACTATTCAAGGTTTTGTCTGATTTATCTATTTTAAGTTCATTTTTATGTTTTTTGCTTGATTGTAAAGAATTAATTTGGATATGCCATTCTCAGTTATCATGCTATCAGTTTTGCTTTTTTCTTAATTATTTGCTTTCTCTAATAAAAATATGTAATTTGGGGGTGATGATTTATTTATTTAATATTTATTAATCCCACTTACAGCTGAAAAACTAACTTTAAATAAGTGTAAATAAACATTTATGCCGAGGATGTCGTATGAGGCGACTAAGAGAAACACAAGAGAAGGAAATCTCGAAATAAAACCCTATACGAATACGTCTGGCTAGTGTGGTATGATAGTAGGCCAAACCTCCACCACGGAAGGTTTAAGACCAGCAGTGGACTGAAAAAGGCTGTTGATGCGTAAAGAAAAATACCATGAAATTAAGAAAATAACGCCTCGAAAGATTATGTACTCCTGAGTACCCATTTGAAACAAAAAATATATAAGTTCAGTTTAAAAATGCAAGTTTGTGTTATAATTATTTAAAGACTGTCCATCAACTAGCGTTCTGACTGCTGTGGACACAAACTTACGGAATTTAAAATGTATAACATATAAATAATATACTTTACAAGTCCGTTTGATTTTGAACCTATATTGAAACTTTAATCGATATCGATAGCGGATTTGCTCAGTCACTATTAAATTAAGAAGTTACGATATTTGTGTTCAAATTGTCTTTAGCCCTAACTGACAAACATAGTGCCATCTTCTTCTGGCAACCCTAATTTATCATATGAGTGAAGAGTGTAGCTATATTCAATTTGTTCTTAAAAATATCGTTCCTTCCATGCTTCAGTTATTCTTCTGTGGTCTATTTAGAATTATTAACACTTGTTCGTCTGATGTTCACACTTCGACTGCCTCTCGGCATAGAGATATAAAGGATAGAGTGGCAGAACATTACCTAACTCAATACTGTGTCGTGTCCGTCGGTGCGAGAGAGAACGCTACATTAAAGGCCCCCTGCATCTCTCTCTAACAGTACATGCACAACATCAACATTGCGCAATGGCGTGCTACCTGTAACTATTATTTATATCAGTTTATCAGTAATCAATAGTTTAAAAATATATAAACTTTTTTGTCACTTCAAACTATCTTCGTGTATCAATAAAAACAACTTTTAAACTATGATTACTAATAAACTGATTTAAATAATAGTTACAGGTAGCACGCCACTGCGTAATGTTGATGTTGTGCATGTATTGTTAGAGAGAGATGCAGAGGGCCTTTAACTAGGATGATGTATCTCTATGGATTTGACAAGCAAATAATAATACCGTGACAGACCGAGATAATGACATACAGAAATACATAAGAGTAAAAGAGACAAAGATAGCATGTTTTTTCTTTGTCAGAGTTTTCGTTTTTTTTGTTGGTCACATCTAGACATGGGTAACTCAACCAAAATGCGTGAGCTGCAGATCAGCTCACAAGTCACAGGGTTGAGCCGGAGCTGTGAACCGGCTCACAGTTCAGCTCAATTGATCTGTAGGCTATATAGAACGAACCGTGTTCACGGCTCACCACTTGAGTCGTGAACTGTGTGAGTGAGAGAGCGTGTATGATTCATTGAGCTCTTGAAGTAGTAGTGATCTGTCTGATCTGTGGAGCTGTTTGAGCTGATTGCCAGATCGCTCGTTCTGACTCGCTTAACATCTCCGTGACTCGTCGTAACTTTTCGTAGTCTGCGGCTCGCCGGTATTACTGTTTTTAGCTCCATCACTTGAAGTGTGTTCAAATTATTATTATTTGATTATTATAGTAAAATTTTGTCAAATGTTTGTAAATTGAAAATATAATAGTGTAGTTTTTAATTATTTGAATCGAAAAGAATATTATGTCAAAGAATACAGATAAATAATTCTAATTGAACCATTTGAACCGTGAGCTGAACCGTTCATTTTGAACCTGAGCTGCAGCTCCAGCTCATAGAATTAGTGATCTGAATATTTGAACCGGTTCAGAGCTGAGTTACCCATAGCTAGTCACAACTGAATATTGTGACCAACAAACGTTTGAGCTCTCGATAATTTCCGCGAAAAATTGTGTTATTATTGTTATTAATTGTGAATGCTTAGTGAAAATATCATTGGGTCAGATTTATTATGGTGATTTGTTACATTTTAGGCTGTAAAAGCCATAGTGAGCGGAAATTTGAGAACATAACCATTTATTCGTAAGTACGATATTTTAGTTATAATATCTATTTATACATGAAAATATTGATAGAATGATACAAATAGCGTATCATTATATAAGGAAATAATTTCTAAATTACATCAATAAACCAAAAAATGCTATTTTATTATCACCGCGATTTTAGTATTACACAATCGAATTCAATAGGTCGTTGAATGTTGAGCTAGCCAAAAGTCATCGATACTTTTTAATTTTACAGCGTTAAATGTTTTTTAGGGATACCACTGAAGCGTTTGGGAAATTACCCAAATGTTGGGTAATTTGCCGTTACTTAGTTTCATGTGAACCTAAGATTAATTATTTAATTTGTTTTCCGATTCTTTGTAGTAATGAAATTATTTGTTTATAGATTCCCAAAGGACTGCACGATCCAAAAATAATTGTGGATACGTGCAACAGGAGGAGAAAACTGGGATCCGAATAAATATGCAAGAGTATGCTCTAAACACTTTGAACAAAAGTGTTTTAGGAAAACTTCCCGCAATAGGTACTTATTTGGAATCATTCTCGAATGATAAAGAAGAAAAAATAAGAAATTTGTATACAAAATTAATTTTGTTCAAAGGACAGTAAAGTTGAGTGTCAAATAATATAGTAAAAGATATATAACTCTGAGCCTCGTGTTTATTTGGCGAGTGAAGCCAGTCCCACATATTCGAAACTTTTGTTATACCTACATAATAATAATAAGTATAAAAAATACTTATCGCACACCTTATGGATGGATTTAAACCTCCTTGTAAGGTTAGCTATATTTTTATTTTTTTATTGGGCTGTAAATTATATTATATAGATGTTTGTTACTATTCGTTGCAAAAATACCTAAACGGATATTGATTGAACTTCTTGAGTTAGCTCATAAATTCATCGAAATACCAAATTGATTAAAAATTATAGGAGAACGCGGTCTCAGATGTCTGGTAAGGTATTCAATTCCGGAACGACCGGTTGGCGCAGCGGGAGTGTAAACGACTGCTACGCCGAAGGTCGCGGGTTCGATTCCCACACAAGTCAAACATTTGTGTGCATGAACATGGATGTTTGTCTTGGTCTGGGTGTTTCAATGTATAATATGTATGTATTTACAAAAAAAAAGTATATAAGTATGTTTATCCATTATCTAGTACCCATAGTACAAGCTCTGCTTAGTTTGGGACTAGATGGTGTTGTGTGAATGTGGTAGAATATTATTATTATTATAATTCAGGTTTGATACAATGTTACTTAAAAGTTAATATGTACTTCGTAGAATTGTAGGGTAAACATTTACAACATCTGGTAACACCAACTCAGGATGTACTCTATGTCCGTCCTTTACGGGTGTACGCAAATGTCGAGTCCATTTGAATCTTGGTCTTAGGCCTTTAATGTTGCGTTCTCTCTCCCACCGGCGGACACGAATTGGCCCCACTCTGCCACTCTATTCTAATATCTCTATGGCCGGGAGACAACTGAGTGTCGCTCCGTAGCGGTCTGTCTTTTATACTAGTGTACAAACAACTCACCACGTGGGGATATGACGTTTCGTCGCCACGTGCAGATTGAAATACAATGTTTTATTCTAAAACTAATTTATAATACATTTTATATAAAAAATATAATTATTTTGACATTTTATAGAAACACATATATGCACAATAATCAGAATTATCTATCACGCGCGCACCTCAGAGTCTGAAGTCTCAGACTCTGAGACCTGTCTGAGGCTCAGACATCCCTTCCCCATTTCAACGCGGAGCCAGCAAGGGGCGGGTGCGCGCCGCGGGCGCGACGCGGGCGCAAGCGCAAGTTGACCTTCAGCCTTCAGTCTTAAGAAATTAGGTCAATGGGACAGTCGTATATCACGCTCCCATCACTCTGTGTCCATGTTACGTAATAAACTACAACGTGGATTACAAATACCTACTGATGTGTTTGCAAGTGGATTGATAGGCCGCCACCTGACCTGACTCCATTGGGTTTTATTAGTGGATCGAGGTTATAACTTAAGATTTGTGTACAAAGAAGAAACGGAGTCGCGTGAAACGTGCGCTGTAAGTACTCCGAGTGCGAGTGCGTGTGTCAAATTGATCGTGATTTAAGCAGAAGACTGAAGGTAAATGATTTGATTAATTTATTGTTGTGAATACCTACGTTGATAACATGTTTTAAACACGCCAGAAATAAGTAAATACCTACCTAAATTCGGCTTTTTCTAGTTATTAAAAATGATTATGTACCTACGACTAATACGTAACTAACAATGAGTTATTCGTTCTTTCTTCTACTAGTTTATTATAACTGTGTGAACTCACAGCTTATTTCTGTCGTTTCTTAAGACCGTGTAAAGTACGAAGGAATAGGTGGAATAGGTACAGCTATTTTATTTTAATCATTATTATGTGCTTAAAATCATTGAAGTTATCATAGTAATTAATTTGTGTTTTGTAAGTACGTAAATTAGGTAGGTATCACTATCCATCCGTACTTGTTAGTGCTGTGCTGATAGTAAAGGTGGAAACAAACTATTCTGACGTGTTGTGTCGTGTCGCCACAAAAGCGTATCTGTTTCATACATTTAATATGGCTAGAAACACTTTATTACAGTGTGTTGTATTGCGGAGGCACCTATAATAAAGCGACAGGACACAAAACAACGGAATAGTCCTTTTTCAACCTTTATACGTTTTCTGTGTGTAGATAGTTACCTACTATTACAAAACAGCTGTTGACGGCGCGCGGCGAGGTCAGCGCCAAGGGTCAGCGCTCGATCTCAACTCGTAATGAGTCGTGCGTTACTACGTAGTTTCTAGAGTTATTTACTTTTATAACTTTTTTATTTTACGTGTTAGGTGAATTTTGATTTTGAATATGAATAGCGGAATTTTTTTCCAAAGTGAGTTTTTTTTCCTAAACCAATAAAAATCAGCGTGTATATAACGTGTAACGGAAATAACGCACACCCTCAAACACCCCAATTAGAATACATTGTTACAATCATATTGCATGCATTGAAGTATTGCAAAGGCTAGATTATTAGGGATAACTAAAACGAATGAATGTTAGATAAACACTGAGTATATTTGGATAGAGCAACATATTTTACATACATACATATCGTCACGCCTTTTATCCCCGAAGGGGTAGGCAGAGGTGTATTTCTACACCCACTTTTCGCCAGAAATACTTTAGTCCCACGTAATAAGGGGCGAGCCTATTGCCGTACCGAGCACATTTCCAGACTCCGTGCTGCTACTGAGAATTTCGTGACAGAAAAACCCAATAAGACTGCCCGACCCAGGGATCGAACCCGGGACCTCCCGATGCCACGCGCACATTTATGCCGCGAGACCAACGAGGCAGTCGTATAGGGTTTGATGTCGAGTTTTCCGTCTCTACGCAAAGATGGTATTTGCATCGTGTTATCCCTTAGTCGCCTCTTACGACACCCACGGGAAGATGGCGGGTGGTGACACTTGTATTCTATGCCGTCAACCACACGGCTGGACATATTTTATAATAGAGATTACATACATAGAGATAACATGTACGTCATAGCCATAGTTAAATACTACATCTCACCTCCCCCGCAAAAGGAAAATAAAATAAATGTCAATTTATTTTATTTTCGTTACTACAATTAAAAAAATGACTAATACACGTTTAATATGATTGTATAGTGTGATATAATGCTATTAAACAGTAATTACCTCAAATTAAAAAATTAGGCAAGTGCGAGTCGGACTCGCGCACGAAGGGTTCCGTACCATCATCTATAAAAAAATCACGTTCGTTGTAAGTCTATCTATCATCAGCCTTTAACAGTCCACTGCTGGACTAGGCCTCTCCTTTGAAAGGAGGAATTTGGCCTACTATACCACGCTGGCCAGACGGGTTGGTATAGGGTTTGTATCAAGTTTTCCTTCTCTTACAGTGCTGTTCTCTGCATGATATGCTCCCTCTGCTGGCTCTTACGACACCCGTGGGATGATATGGGGTGGTGACTTTTCGTATTCTTAATCCGTCACCACACTGAGAAAGTATACCTACTTAAATACGTTTTAAGTTTCTACCTGTTTATTAAGATCGAGTAACAAATTGCTTAAAAATTACGTTTGTTGTGTGGGATTTATTATTTACTTTTTTTAATTTAATTATTTATTTTGAAAAGTAATATACAACTAAATATTCTGTGAAAATTTAAAGCGTCTACCTGTTACAGTTAGTAATTTTGAGCAAAAAATACGAAAAGAAAATGTTTTTTGTATGGGACCCCGCCTTTATTTTTATATTGTTTTTATTTTTAGTATTTGTTGTTATAGCGGCAACTGAAATACATAATTTGTGAAAATTTCAGCTTTTTAATTTTTTCTATAGCTATCACGGTTTATGAGATACAGCCTGGTGACAGACAGACAGACGGACAGACACACAGACAGACAGACAGTGGAGGCTTAGTAATAGGGTCCCGTTTTTTACCTTTTAGGTACGGAACCCTAAAAAGAATATACGTTACATATCGTGTATGTATATTCGAGCAAAATCTAGCCCAACCTGTCCCGAGAATCGTTCCAGTCGTCCATCAAACTTAGCCACAAAAATCCGGCAAAAGAGACGCCGAAATTTTGCAGTTCTATTAGATTTAGTAACACCCTAGTTTTCGTAAATACTATGATTGACGAAATCATTAGTGAGTTAGACAATATCTCTGTACATTCTTCAAAAATGTGTGATATGGAAAGTTGCAGTCATTACATAATTATTGAACTTTAACAAACCATTAACTATACTAACCCAGAAAATCCGCAGTATTTATAAGAATATTGATAGTTTAAGCATATTTTTTAATTTTTACATAGGTTAAAAGCTGAAAGCGACGTCATCATACTTACAGAATGTTGGCTAGCTAACATAAACGATAAACTACCAGCATTGTCAGGGTACAACAGGTTTCAAAGCACAGTATCTTTAAATCAAAACGACGGAGTGGTAATTTATGCAAAAACGTTCCCACTTGTCACTGTTGAAGAACCGAAGGTCGAAGAACACAACTATCTAGTGATTTATATCGGTAACGATATTGCCATTCTTGCTATTTATAGACCTCCATGTTTTAGAAACCTTGACCATTTTAATGACGCTTTAAATTGCATATAAGCCTATCTCATTTTAAAAATGTTATATTAACCGGTGACCTAAACATAAATTTAAATGCTGATACCTGTGACGCCGGCACCCAAGACTACCTAAACCTTTGTGCATATGATGGCCTTTTCCCTTCTCATGCTTTCCCTACACTCCAGAGCGGCTCCTGCTTAGATCACGTCATGCTCAAAGCTAGATTTCCGTCAATAACACTTGTCACCAACTCCTCCATAACTGACCATTGCGCTGTCTTTAGCGCAGTCACAGAACATTCGACGACCGCAAGTAAAAACTAAAATAAACATGAGTGGTTTAGAACATACGTTGAGCAACATTGATTTCAGCCCAGTTTTTAATAGTGCTGATGCAAATAATTCATTAGTCTATGTTATTAACATAGTGCAAAGCAGCATTTTTAGAAATTCCACAATGTATACAGTCAGTAAGAGAAACTATAACTTGAAACCATGGATAACTCCAGGTTTGATTAGATGTATTCGGCACGGAGACAACGACAACCCTATACTGCAAATCTTAATATATAAAATCCTTGCGTTACTGACTGACTGACAGACACGCTACAGCCGAAACTATTGGGCGCAGGAAGCTGAAATTTGGCATTTATGTTCCTTGGGGACCGTAGGGGTGCACTAAGGAGCGATTTTCTAAAATTACCACGGGATCGGGCAAAAACAGTCAAATAAAAAAAAATGTGCAAGCGTAGCTGCGGGCGTCGTCTAGTTTCGTATAAAAGGTACCGACATTTATGTAATAATCTGCTCAGGAAAATTAAAATAGAGTAGGTACGACAAACAACAAATAAATGACGCACGTAATAACAGTAAAAAGTTTTGGAAGTACCTAAAAACCGTTACCTATAATTCTAACGAAAATATAATAATAATAATATTCTACCACATTCACACAACACCATCTAGTCCCAAACTAAGCAGAAGCTTGTACTATGGGTACTAGATAATGGATAAACATACATATATATACTTTTTATTTTGTAAATACATACATATTATACATAGAAACACCCAGACCAAGACAAACATCCATGTTCATGCACACAAATGTTTGACTTGAGCGGGAATCGAACCCGCGACCTTCGGCGTAGCAGTCGCTTACACTCCCGCGGCGCCAACCGGTCGTCGATACAAGTTTATCAAATTTGTGGTCTATTTAGAATTATTAACACTTGTTCGTCTGATGTTCACACTTCGACTGCCTCTCGGCATAGAGATATAAAGGATAGAGTGGCAGAACAGTACCTAACTCAATACTGTGTCGTGTCCGTCGGTGCGAGAGAGAACGCTACATTAAAGGCCCCCTGCATCTCTCTCTAACAGTACATGCACAACATCAACATTGCGCAATGGCGTGCTACCTGTAACTATTATTTATATCAGTTTATCAGTAATCAATAGTTTAAAAATATATAAACTTTTTTGTCACTTCAAACTATCTTCGTGTATCAATAAAAACAACTTTTAAACTATGATTACTAATAAACTGATTTAAATAATAGTTACAGGTAGCACGCCACTGCGTAATGTTGATGTTGTGCATGTATTGTTAGAGAGAGATGCAGAGGGCCTTTAACTAGGATGATGTATCTCTATGGATTTGACAAGCAAATAATAATACCGTGACAGACCGAGATAATGACATACAGAAATACATAAGAGTAAAAGAGACAAAGATAGCATGTTTTTTCTTTGTCAGAGTTTTCGTTTTTTTTGTTGGTCACATCTAGACATGGGTAACTCAACCAAAATGCGTGAGCTGCAGATCAGCTCACAAGTCACAGGGTTGAGCCGGAGCTGTGAACCGGCTCACAGTTCAGCTCAATTGATCTGTAGGCTATATAGAACGAACCGTGTTCACGGCTCACCACTTGAGTCGTGAACTGTGTGAGTGAGAGAGCGTGTATGATTCATTGAGCTCTTGAAGTAGTAGTGATCTGTCTGATCTGTGGAGCTGTTTGAGCTGATTGCCAGATCGCTCGTTCTGACTCGCTTAACATCTCCGTGACTCGTCGTAACTTTTCGTAGTCTGCGGCTCGCCGGTATTACTGTTTTTAGCTCCATCACTTGAAGTGTGTTCAAATTATTATTATTTGATTATTATAGTAAAATTTTGTCAAATGTTTGTAAATTGAAAATATAATAGTGTAGTTTTTAATTATTTGAATCGAAAAGAATATTATGTCAAAGAATACAGATAAATAATTCTAATTGAACCATTTGAACCGTGAGCTGAACCGTTCATTTTGAACCTGAGCTGCAGCTCCAGCTCATAGAATTAGTGATCTGAATATTTGAACCGGTTCAGAGCTGAGTTACCCATAGCTAGTCACAACTGAATATTGTGACCAACAAACGTTTGAGCTCTCGATAATTTCCGCGAAAAATTGTGTTATTATTGTTATTAATTGTGAATGCTTAGTGAAAATATCATTGGGTCAGATTTATTATGGTGATTTGTTACATTTTAGGCTGTAAAAGCCATAGTGAGCGGAAATTTGAGAACATAACCATTTATTCGTAAGTACGATATTTTAGTTATAATATCTATTTATACATGAAAATATTGATAGAATGATACAAATAGCGTATCATTATATAAGGAAATAATTTCTAAATTACATCAATAAACCAAAAAATGCTATTTTATTATCACCGCGATTTTAGTATTACACAATCGAATTCAATAGGTCGTTGAATGTTGAGCTAGCCAAAAGTCATCGATACTTTTTAATTTTACAGCGTTAAATGTTTTTTAGGGATACCACTGAAGCGTTTGGGAAATTACCCAAATGTTGGGTAATTTGCCGTTACTTAGTTTCATGTGAACCTAAGATTAATTATTTAATTTGTTTTCCGATTCTTTGTAGTAATGAAATTATTTGTTTATAGATTCCCAAAGGACTGCACGATCCAAAAATAATTGTGGATACGTGCAACAGGAGGAGAAAACTGGGATCCGAATAAATATGCAAGAGTATGCTCTAAACACTTTGAACAAAAGTGTTTTAGGAAAACTTCCCGCAATAGGTACTTATTTGGAATCATTCTCGAATGATAAAGAAGAAAAAATAAGAAATTTGTATACAAAATTAATTTTGTTCAAAGGACAGTAAAGTTGAGTGTCAAATAATATAGTAAAAGATATATAACTCTGAGCCTCGTGTTTATTTGGCGAGTGAAGCCAGTCCCACATATTCGAAACTTTTGTTATACCTACATAATAATAATAAGTATAAAAAATACTTATCGCACACCTTATGGATGGATTTAAACCTCCTTGTAAGGTTAGCTATATTTTTATTTTTTTATTGGGCTGTAAATTATATTATATAGATGTTTGTTACTATTCGTTGCAAAAATACCTAAACGGATATTGATTGAACTTCTTGAGTTAGCTCATAAATTCATCGAAATACCAAATTGATTAAAAATTATAGGAGAACGCGGTCTCAGATGTCTGGTAAGGTATTCAATTCCGGAACGACCGGTTGGCGCAGCGGGAGTGTAAACGACTGCTACGCCGAAGGTCGCGGGTTCGATTCCCACACAAGTCAAACATTTGTGTGCATGAACATGGATGTTTGTCTTGGTCTGGGTGTTTCAATGTATAATATGTATGTATTTACAAAAAAAAAGTATATAAGTATGTTTATCCATTATCTAGTACCCATAGTACAAGCTCTGCTTAGTTTGGGACTAGATGGTGTTGTGTGAATGTGGTAGAATATTATTATTATTATAATTCAGGTTTGATACAATGTTACTTAAAAGTTAATATGTACTTCGTAGAATTGTAGGGTAAACATTTACAACATCTGGTAACACCAACTCAGGATGTACTCTATGTCCGTCCTTTACGGGTGTACGCAAATGTCGAGTCCATTTGAATCTTGGTCTTAGGCCTTTAATGTTGCGTTCTCTCTCCCACCGGCGGACACGAATTGGCCCCACTCTGCCACTCTATTCTAATATCTCTATGGCCGGGAGACAACTGAGTGTCGCTCCGTAGCGGTCTGTCTTTTATACTAGTGTACAAACAACTCACCACGTGGGGATATGACGTTTCGTCGCCACGTGCAGATTGAAATACAATGTTTTATTCTAAAACTAATTTATAATACATTTTATATAAAAAATATAATTATTTTAACATTTTATAGAAACATATATATGCACAATAATCAGAATTATCTATCACGCGCGCACCTCAGAGTCTGAAGTCTCAGACTCTGAGACCTGTCTGAGGCTCAGACATCCCTTCCCCATTTCAACGCGGAGCCAGCAAGGGGCGGGTGCGCGGCGCGGGCGCGACGCGGGCGCAAGCGCAAGTTGACCAGTGTTGCCGTTCTAGCGACTTTGTCGCTAGATCTGGAGGAATTCATGAGTGGTTAGCGGTAAAAAAAATTGAGTTAGCGACAAAAAAATGTTTAGAGAATTCTAGTGGATTTTGAGCCGTCGCATAATATGCGACTTTTTTTCGAAAACAATTGAAGAATATTTGTTTTTAAGACCATCACTACACTTGAACAACCATAAACATCCGTTCTGGCACAAAATATCCTCAAATAGCCTCAACCCCAGCAAAGCAAAGTCCGAAATCAAATTTCAGAAAAAACTTTGAACTCCATTCTGCTCATTAGAAACCGACTAAAAATTTAAAATAAAGATTGCTCGAGTTACGATCTGCCTGATGAAGTAATTAATCAAGTCGGAAAACCAATGCCCAAAGTAGCTGGTGTAGGCATCGGAGAACCCTCCACTGCAAGTGCCAGTGATACTGAATATCCAGTGGACATATGTCTTGATTTTGAAATATAGGTAGTAAATTATGTAATTCTTAGAAAACGTAACAGTTTCAGATTTTTTATCATCCAGAACATTTGTTGTGGATTTTTTAAATAAATATGTTGATTTTATTTTTTATTTTTTGCGATAAATTTAAATGTTTGCCAAAATTAAACGATTGGCGCTCTCTAAAAATGCCAAGTTATGAGGCGCAGACTTCAAGTATAGATTGAACGTCAGCGATACGATTTAGCGACTTCTAGCGGATTAAAAAAAAGAGATAATTACCAATATCTAGCGGATTTTTTATATGTCTTAAGAAATTAGGTCAATGGGACAGTCGTATATCACGCTCCCATCACTCTGTGTCCATGTTACGTAATAAACTACAACGTGGATTACAAATACCTACTGATGTGTTTGCAAGTGGATTGATAGGCCGCCACCTGACCTGACTCCATTGGGTTTTATTAGTGGATCGAGGTTATAAGATTTGTGTACAAAGAAGAAACGGAGTCGCGTGAAACGTGCGCTGTAAGTACTCCGAGTGCGAGTGCGTGTGTCAAATTGATCGTGATTTAAGCAGAAGACTGAAGGTAAATGATTTGATTAATTTATTGTTGTGAATACCTACGTTGATAACATGTTTTAAACACGCCAGAAATAAGTAAATACCTACCTAAATTCGGCTTTTTCTAGTTACTAAAAATGATTATGTACCTACGACTAATACGTAACTAACAATGAGTTATTCGTTCTTTCTTCTACTAGTTTATTATAACTGTGTGAACTCACAGCTTATTTCTGTCGTTTCTTAAGACCGTGTAAAGTACGAAGGAATAGGTGGAATAGGTACAGCTATTTTATTTTAATCATTATTATGTGCTTAAAATCATTGAAGTTATCATAGTAATTAATTTGTGTTTTGTAAGTACGTAAATTAGGTAGGTATCACTATCCATCCGTACTTGTTAGTGCTGTGCTGATAGTAAAGGTGGAAACAAACTATTCTGACGTGTTGTGTCGTGTCGCCACAAAAGCGTATCTGTTTCATACATTTAATATGGCTAGAAACACTTTATTACAGTGTGTTGTATTGCGGAGGCACCTATAATAAAGCGACAGGACACAAAACAACGGAATAGTCCTTTTTCAACCTTTATACGTTTTCTGTGTGTAGATAGTTACCTACTATTACAAAACAGCTGTTGACGGCGCGCGGCGAGGTCAGCGCCAAGGGTCAGCGCTCGATCTCAACTCGTAATGAGTCGTGCGTTACTACGTAGTTTCTAGAGTTATTTACTTTTATAACTTTTTTATTTTACGTGTTAGGTGAATTTTGATTTTGAATATGAATAGCGGAATTTTTTTCCAAAGTGAGTTTTTTTTCCTAAACCAATAAAAATCAGCGTGTATATAACGTGTAACGGAAATAACGCACACCCTCAAACACCCCAATTAGAATACATTGTTACAATCATATTGCATGCATTGAAGTATTGCAAAGGCTAGATTATTAGGGATAACTAAAACGAATGAATGTTAGATAAACACTGAGTATATTTGGATAGAGCAACATATTTTACATACATACATATCGTCACGCCTTTTATCCCCGAAGGGGTAGGCAGAGGTGTATTTCTACACCCACTTTTCGCCAGAAATACTTTAGTCCCACGTAATAAGGGGCGAGCCTATTGCCGTACCGAGCACATTTCCAGACTCCGTGCTGCTACTGAGAATTTCGTGACAGAAAAACCCAATAAGACTGCCCGACCCAGGGATCGAACCCGGGACCTCCCGATGCCACGCGCACATTTATGCCGCGAGACCAACGAGGCAGTCGTATAGGGTTTGATGTCGAGTTTTCCGTCTCTACGCAAAGATGGTATTTGCATCGTGTTATCCCTTAGTCGCCTCTTACGACACCCACGGGAAGATGGCGGGTGGTGACACTTGTATTCTATGCCGTCAACCACACGGCTGGACATATTTTATAATAGAGATTACATACATAGAGATAACATGTACGTCATAGCCATAGTTAAATACTACATCTCACCTCCCCCGCAAAAGGAAAATAAAATAAATGTCAATTTATTTTATTTTCGTTACTACAATTAAAAAAATGACTAATACACGTTTAATATGATTGTATAGTGTGATATAATGCTATTAAACAGTAATTACCTCAAATTAAAAAATTAGGCAAGTGCGAGTCGGACTCGCGCACGAAGGGTTCCGTACCATCATCTATAAAAAAATCACGTTCGTTGTAAGTCTATCTATCATCAGCCTTTAACAGTCCACTGCTGGACTAGGCCTCTCCTTTGAAAGGAGGAATTTGGCCTACTATACCACGCTGGCCAGACGGGTTGGTATAGGGTTTGTATCAAGTTTTCCTTCTCTTACAGTGCTGTTCTCTGCATGATATGCTCCCTCTGCTGGCTCTTACGACACCCGTGGGATGATATGGGGTGGTGACTTTTCGTATTCTTAATCCGTCACCACACTGAGAAAGTATACCTACTTAAATACGTTTTAAGTTTCTACCTGTTTATTAAGATCGAGTAACAAATTGCTTAAAAATTACGTTTGTTGTGTGGGATTTATTATTTACTTTTTTTAATTTAATTATTTATTTTGAAAAGTAATATACAACTAAATATTCTGTGAAAATTTAAAGCGTCTACCTGTTACAGTTAGTAATTTTGAGCAAAAAATACGAAAAGAAAATGTTTTTTGTATGGGACCCCGCCTTTATTTTTATATTGTTTTTATTTTTAGTATTTGTTGTTATAGCGGCAACTGAAATACATAATTTGTGAAAATTTCAGCTTTTTAATTTTTTCTATAGCTATCACGGTTTATGAGATACAGCCTGGTGACAGACAGACAGACGGACAGACACACAGACAGACAGACAGTGGAGGCTTAGTAATAGGGTCCCGTTTTTTACCTTTTAGGTACGGAACCCTAAAAAGAATATACGTTACATATCGTGTATGTATATTCGAGCAAAATCTAGCCCAACCTGTCCCGAGAATCGTTCCAGTCGTCCATCAAACTTAGCCACAAAAATCCGGCAAAAGAGACGCCGAAATTTTGCAGTTCTATTAGATTTAGTAACACCCTAGTTTTCGTAAATACTATGATTGACGAAATCATTAGTGAGTTAGACAATATCTCTGTACATTCTTCAAAAATGTGTGATATGGAAAGTTGCAGTCATTACATAATTATTGAACTTTAACAAACCATTAACTATACTAACCCAGAAAATCCGCAGTATTTATAAGAATATTGATAGTTTAAGCATATTTTTTAATTTTTACATAGGTTAAAAGCTGAAAGCGACGTCATCATACTTACAGAATGTTGGCTAGCTAACATAAACGATAAACTACCAGCATTGTCAGGGTACAACAGGTTTCAAAGCACAGTATCTTTAAATCAAAACGACGGAGTGGTAATTTATGCAAAAACGTTCCCACTTGTCACTGTTGAAGAACCGAAGGTCGAAGAACACAACTATCTAGTGATTTATATCGGTAACGATATTGCCATTCTTGCTATTTATAGACCTCCATGTTTTAGAAACCTTGACCATTTTAATGACGCTTTAAATTGCATATAAGCCTATCTCATTTTAAAAATGTTATATTAACCGGTGACCTAAACATAAATTTAAATGCTGATACCTGTGACGCCGGCACCCAAGACTACCTAAACCTTTGTGCATATGATGGCCTTTTCCCTTCTCATGCTTTCCCTACACTCCAGAGCGGCTCCTGCTTAGATCACGTCATGCTCAAAGCTAGATTTCCGTCAATAACACTTGTCACCAACTCCTCCATAACTGACCATTGCGCTGTCTTTAGCGCAGTCACAGAACATTCGACGACCGCAAGTAAAAACTAAAATAAACATGAGTGGTTTAGAACATACGTTGAGCAACATTGATTTCAGCCCAGTTTTTAATAGTGCTGATGCAAATAATTCATTAGTCTATGTTATTAACATAGTGCAAAGCAGCATTTTTAGAAATTCCACAATGTATACAGTCAGTAAGAGAAACTATAACTTGAAACCATGGATAACTCCAGGTTTGATTAGATGTATTCGGCACGGAGACAACGACAACCCTATACTGCAAATCTTAATATATAAAATCCTTGCGTTACTGACTGACTGACAGACACGCTACAGCCGAAACTATTGGGCGCAGGAAGCTGAAATTTGGCATTTATGTTCCTTGGGGACCGTAGGGGTGCACTAAGGAGCGATTTTCTAAAATTACCACGGGATCGGGCAAAAACAGTCAAATAAAAAAAAATGTGCAAGCGTAGCTGCGGGCGTCGTCTAGTTTCGTATAAAAGGTACCGACATTTATGTAATAATCTGCTCAGGAAAATTAAAATAGAGTAGGTACGACAAACAACAAATAAATGACGCACGTAATAACAGTAAAAAGTTTTGGAAGTACCTAAAAACCGTTACCTATAATTCTAACGAAAATATAATAATAATAATATTCTACCACATTCACACAACACCATCTAGTCCCAAACTAAGCAGAAGCTTGTACTATGGGTACTAGATAATGGATAAACATACATATATATACTTTTTATTTTGTAAATACATACATATTATACATAGAAACACCCAGACCAAGACAAACATCCATGTTCATGCACACAAATGTTTGACTTGAGCGGGAATCGAACCCGCGACCTTCGGCGTAGCAGTCGCTTACACTCCCGCGGCGCCAACCGGTCGTCGATACAAGTTTATCAAATTTAAAATAATCGCCTCAATCGTCGGCTGACGAAGTAAATAACTTTTTTGTCAATGTAGGAACAAAACCTGCAGAACAAATACAAAGTCAATGTGGCAACAACCTTTGTGATAATCACTCAAACTCAACCCATTTAAAGAGCGGCAGATCTTTTGTTAGGTATGCTAGATCCAGATAAAATCGAAGTGGAACGTGTCATACTAACTTTAAAAAATAACAGCGCAGCAGGATGGGACAACATTAGTAACAACATCTTAAAGCATTTTAAACATATTCTTGTGCCTTTATTTTTATTTTTTTGGTCTCGGGTTGGAAAATCCTCATGGAGTCCCTCCGCCCCGGGAGGAGGACGAAGGGGATTGTCAGACTCTTACTGACTAAAAACCAACCCGTGTTCTTCATGTACCCTTGTGTCAGAGGGTAGGGATTCGCATAAGCATTCGTCGCTACCCCCCGACGGGTATTGGCCCGCCAGATGGTCAGGCGGGCCCCGAACAAAACTCCCTTGGCGGCGGATTAAGGTGTTGGGCTCCGCCGCCAAAACACTCAGCGGCCGCAGAGGATAGGGAGGACGGCAACGCAACACCGCATCTCCTCTTCCTCTGCGGCCCCACCGCGACGCATCGAATGGTGCGCCCTCATTTGGTCGCGGGAGATAGGGCGCGCGGCAACGCAACACCGACACGCCTCTCCTGCCGCGACCGCAGCCGACTGCGAGGGGCAGACAGAACTGTCCCCCGCACCGCACCGTTGGACGCATCCTGCGCAGGCCCCGTCAAGCCCTATTTATGTTATATCTATTTAGGTCACCGGTTAATATAACATTTTTAAAATGAGATAGGCTTTGTAATATGCAATTTAAAGCGTCATTAAAATGGTCTAGGTTTCTAAAACATGGAGGTCTATAAATAGCAAGAATGGCAATATCGTTACCGATATAAATCACTAGATAGTTGTGTTCTTCGACCTTCGGTTCTTCAACAGTGACAAGTAGGAACGTTTTTGCATAAATTACCACTCCGTCGTTTTGATTTAAAGATACTGTGCTTTGAAACCTGTTGTACCCTGACAATGCTGGTAGTTTATCGTTTATGTTAGCTAGTCAACATTCTGTAAGTATGATGACGTCGCTTTCAGCTTTTAACCTATGTAAAAATTAAAAAATATGCTTAAACTATCAAAATTCTTATAAATACTGCGGATTTTCTGGGATAGTAGGTATAGTTAATGGTTTGTTAAAGTTCAATATGTAATGACTGCAACTTTCCATATCACACATTTTTGAAGAATGTACAGAGATATTGTCTAACTCACTAATGATTTCGTCAATCATAGTATTTACGAAAACTAGGGTGTTACTAAATCTAATAGAACTGCAAAATCTATAAACAGGGACGGCGCTCTTAGGCGCCCTCACTATAATCTACAGAGTTAATGTACCTTGTCTCTGCCATTTTTCTCGCTGGATACTCGGGGCCAGGCGGCCGAGTATATAAGGATACGAAGCGAGGCGAATATATTTTGTGGTCACTCGGCTTTTTGAAGCGGAAGCACGTCGCATATACTCTCTTTCTTAGTGCATTCATTTGCTTGATGACCTACATCACCACAATGTCCACACGTGTCTACGGTCTCACTGCAGGTCTTTGCAGCATGACCATACTGCTGACATTTAAAACATCTGGGCCTCAATTCTGGTATTACAATAGTGCCAAAATGGTCGATCACTGACTTCATAATTGTTGATTTTGACAAGTTTGGTAGTCTACTGTTACAATGGTGTCATTATGATTTTCCGATGTTCAACCACTGACACTTCATTGAAAGACATGGCATAGATTGGTAGTCTCATACATAATGACAAATCAATGACTGACGTAAGCGGTAGTCTGGTAATATTTTGACAGTTCCTTTGATCAGTGATCTACCATCGTAACGCCATCGTGCAATCATTGCTTTCGACGAGTGTTTGCTTGTGAAACATAGTGACAGACAATCAAAGAGTTTAATGTACTACGAAAAGGGGACAATGTATTCACTGTGAACTAATATCCTCGAGCTAACTAACGAGCCCGTCGCTAAACGAGGATGACTACAAACCCTTTTACGGATATTCCCGAGGCGGAATTTGTAAAAACGTTTCACTTTAGAAAGGATTCCGTAAGGGAGTTAATTCAAAAACTCATTCCCCTTAAGCCCTGACCGCGTTAAAACGATAGCGTATCGGCATAAATGAAGGTGAAAAAACTTAAGTTAATATTGATTTATTATTCTATTCCTATAAACAGGAAATGAGTTGATTCATATTATATTATTATTGCAGATTCTGGTAGCACACATTTTACGCAGGATCTTACCAGACCTTGATTGGACAGGGTGCTTTCCATGACGTTTCGCCAATTACTGTATCGTGCTCCAATAAAGAAGTTACAGATGCATTATATAAAATATACCATCCATATATTTAATGGAAAGGAAAGGAATATTATAGTTCGCCAAGTTCAGTTTGTGGTTTTCCAAATTGGATGTTCAAGTAGACTGTACATGTACATTCTGCCTTCCGAAATATACAAGGACATCAAAGCTAAATACTCATATTCCAAACATAAGAAACAGGAAATTCAATAATATTTTTAATAGTACGTTTGTAGCTGTGCTTTTAACTCAACTATGGCGGAGCTCAGATGAACTTAGTTCATCTGAGTGGCGGAGCTAAAAGGAAAGGGTAATGTTTTTACATATTGGGAATGGAAGTGTTACATAATGATGACTATAGATAGTGAGTGACCAGCAGTGGCTTGGTACTTAAGTAAATGATAATGCCATACTTATGTGATACTTTGAACTATTAGTTCAATAAGATCTTCCTGATCTTTTTCCAATATTGCCATAGGTACCTACCTGACAGGAACGGTAATGTTTTTATACATGGGGAATGAAAGTATTAGGATAATAATGACTATGTAGTGACCTGGCTTTATATAATGTTTCTAATTTATCAATATATTCTATCTACATTTTATGGAGTCTTATACAGAATTTACATAATTCAATTCAATAATGTCTGAATTATGATGAAAAGTGTTTATAAATTAATTGCATAGTATAGAAGATCTTAGTAAGTATATAATTAGATGTAATGAGTGGTGTGTTTATAAATATTTACTTATCTCTCTTACAGATACAAAATTCAACCAAACAGTTTCTACTTTACTTTAAGAGTTTTGTGACCGCTCATTTTCATGTTTGAGACATACATTAAAGGACAATGGCAGAATTCGGTCTGGGTTTGTTGTGGCGACCTTAAACTTCATATGAACAAAACAAATTGTTTATTTTTTCTACGATTTTTAATATTTTCACTTCGTTTCGTTAAAACTGGAGTATTGTATGATGATAAAAAGCATTCCAATTGATTACGAACTAGGTTCTTACTTTATTATTTGACTGTTGCCATAGACAATGGTGTGACAGGAATAGACGTGAATACTATTTATCCGTATCGATTATAAAAATATAATTATTAAAATGCAGTTATTTAATCTTGATTTAACATTATATCAATAAGCTAATCATTTTTGAAGCAAAACAACTTTTAAATCAAATAAAAACGTCACAGCATCGTTTAAATGTTGTATCGATTTCACATAAAATCGATTTAAAATGTGCAGCTCTGCTTTTGTCTTTGGCTGTGACAGTTAGATGCTACGAATACGTCTGCGTTTTGATGTCAATCTGACATAATTTCATTTGATAATTCAAACGTACCTACATTGTTCATTCTTAACTAAAAACTAAAACACCGATATCTTATTTTTCCGGGTTTCCCGAGTGAAAATAGAATCATTTATAGACTCTGTTACTCACGCCGAATATTTTGAAATATTTTTTATTACTGTGCGCTTCAATTTAATTTCAGACATTTCGATGTATGGAGATCTGCCATTGTCCTTTGTGAGGATTCTGCAAAGACAGTTTGAAGAAAGTTGCTTTGGTAGTAGTTGCAAAAGTGAAGTTTGATAATTAATATAAATTTATGATAGTTAGATAGTATATGAGAATAGTGTTCAATTTTTGTGTCTATAATCTGGAACCAACAAATCTTAATAAATTCATGTAAAGAAATTATATATCTTTAATAAAACAACATTGTTAATAATAACACATTATTATGATTTTTATTTTTCTTCATGATACAGTTACAACACATGAAACACAAATAATATTTTATTTGTAATAGGAATGTAAGTAATTATGATCAAACTCAATCTACAATATTTTATGTTTTGGTTATATCAATTCTTCTTCGAATATAAACACATTTAGTAATTAACTCGCTATCTTTAATTATATTATTTACTCCTGTCGATATAATCACTTTTATTTGAGGTGTGAACTGCATAACCTTGCTGTATCATTTGCTTTGAAATTTGTTATCCATAAAGCATTTTCCATTGATATCTTCGTTTTGGATCTTTGAGAAGAAGACGAGCTAGTCGGTATTTATCAATTCAACGCAGTGCATTGAGAAATATAACAATATAACAAACTAGGACTTTGTTTACAAAAATGTATATTGTATGAGTGTTGACAGTTCTTTCGTCAAAACAAGATTTGACGTTGACAGCTAAACAGAAAAAGTATTATTGAGGTGAATGGTTAAATTCATTGTTTTTTTGCTATTTACGAACTTAATACAACTTCAGAGTGCTTATAACATTAGTCATTAATATTTAAAATATATATAAATGCAATCTGGCATGAAAAATAAATCAAATTTAATGGTAGTTTTTCAAAAATAATTTCTTCTTATGGGTTTTTTTATCGCTGGCAATACAACAATGTCATTCTGCCACCATTCAATTACGAGACCACTGATCGATCACTGAACGATCATTATGAATTACCAGACTACGAACTTTTATCAAAATGACAATGGGATCGTGTTGGAATGACGAATGTGTTTAAAATAGCAGGCCCTGGTCACTAGCGTAAGATCTCTAACTGGGCAAGATGTCCAGTTGATGAACATTCGTCCTTGTATCAAAAGTGCTCGTCTAATATTGGCAGAAACTTCTAGTATGAAGTTGCAGGTAGGGGCGTCTCTTTTGCCGGATTTGTGACTAAGTTTGATGGACGACTGGAACGATTCTCGGGACAGGTTGGGCTAGATTTTGCTCGAATATACATACACGATATGTAACGTGTATTCTTTTTAGGGTTCCGTACCTAAAAGGTAAAAAACGGGACCCTATTACTAAGCCTCCACTGTCTGTCTGTCTGTGTGTCTGTCCGTCTGTCTGTCTGTCACCAGGCTGTATGTCATAAACCGTGATAGATATAGAAAAAAATAAAAAGCTGAAATTTTCACAAATTATGTATTTCAGTTGCCGCTATAACAACAAATACTAAAAATAAAAACAATATAAAAATAAAGGCGGGGTCCCATACAAAAAACATTTTCTTTTCGTATTTTTTGCTCAAAATTACTAACTGTAACAGGTAGACGCTTTAAATTTTCACAGAATATTTAGTTGTATATTACTTTTCAAAATAAATAATTAAATTAAAAAAAGTAAATAATAAATCCCACACAAAAAACGTAATTTTTAAGCAATTTGTTACTCGATCTTAATAAACAGGTAGAAACTTAAAAAGTATTTAAGTAGGTATACTTTCTCAGTGTGGTGACGGATTAAGAATACGAAAAGTCACCACCCCATATCATCCCACGGGTGTCGTAAGAGCCAGCAGAGGGAGCATATCATGCAGAGAACAGCACTGTAAGAGAAGGAAAACTTGATACAAACCCTATACCAACCCGTCTGGCCAGAGTGGTATAGTAGGCCAAATTCCTCCTTTCAAAGGAGAGGCCTAGTCCAGCAGTGGACTGTTAAAGGCTGATGATAGATAGACTTACAACGAACGTGATTTTTTTATAGATGATGGTACGGAACCCTTCGTGCGCGAGTGCGACTCGCACTTGCCTAATTTTTTAATTTGAGGTAATTACTGTTTAATAGCATTATATCACACTATACAATCATATTAAACGTGTATTAGTCATTTTTTTAAATGTAGTAACGAAAATAAAATAAATTGACATTTATTTTATTTTCCTTTTGCGGGGGAGGTGAGATGTAGTATTTAACTATGGCTATGACGTACATGTTATCTCTATTTACGTAATCTCTATTATAAAATACTAGAGGACGCCAGCAAGCTACGCCTGCATTTTTTTAAATTTACCCGTTTTGGCCGATCCCGTGGGAATTTCGGAAAATCCCTTCTTAGTGCACCCATGCGGTCCCCAAGGAACATACATGCCAAATTTCAGCTTCCTGCGCCCAATAGTTTCGGCTGTAGCGTGTCTGTCTGTCAGTCAGTAACGCAAGGATTTTATATATTAAGATGTCCAGCCGTGTGGTTGACGGCATAGAATACAAGTGTCACCACCCGCCATCTTCCCGTGGGTGTCGTAAGAGGCGACTAAGGGATAACACGATGCAAATACCATCTTTGCGTAGAGACGGAAAACTCGACATCAAACCCTATACGACTGCCTCGTTGGTCTCGCGGCATAAATGTGCGCGTGGGATCGGGAGGTCCCGGGTTCGATCCGTGGGTCGGGCAGTGTTATTGGGTTTTTCTGTCACGAAATTCTCAGTAGCAGCACGAAGTCTGGAAATGTGCTCGGTACGGCAATAGGCTCGCCCCTTATTACGTGGGACTAAAGTATTTCTGGCGAAAAGTGGGTGTAGAAATACACCTCTGCCTACCCCTTCGCGGATAAAAGGCGTGACGATATGTATGTATGTAAAATATGTTGCTCTATCCAAATATACTCAGTGTTTATCTAACATTCATTCGTTTTAGTTATCCCTAATAATCTAGCCTTTGCAATACTTCAATGCATGCATTATGATTGTAACAATGTATTCTAATTGGGGTGTTTGAGGGTGTGCGTTATTTCCGTTACACGTTATATACACGCTGATTTTTTATTGGTTTAGCAAAAAAACCTCACTTTGGAAAAAATATCCGCTATTCATATTCAAAATCAAAATTCACCTAACACGTAAAATAAAAAAGGTAAAAAAGTAAATAACTCTAGAAACTAAATAGTAACGCACGACTCATTACGAGCTGAGATCGAGCGCTGACCCTTGGCGCTGACCTCGCCGCGCGCCGTCAACAGCTGTTTTGTAATAGTAGGTAACTATCTACACACAGAAAACGTATAAAGGTTGAAAAAGGACTATTCCGTTGTGTTGTGTCCTGTCGCTTTATTATAGGTGCCTCTGCAATACAACACACTGTAATAAAGTGTTTCTAGCCATATTAAATGTATGCAACCGATAGCTTCTGTTGCGACACGACACAACACGACAGAACAGTTTGTTTCCACCTTTACTATCAGCACAGCACTAACAAGTACGGATGGATAGTGATACCTACCTAATTTACGTACTTACAAAACACAAATTAATTACTATGATAACTTCAATCATTTTAAGCACATAATAATGATTAAAATAATAAACACATGTAACTAAAAAGCTTACTAAAGATTATGTAACGGGTCTGAATCGTGTTAATGAATGAAATGAAAGATGAAATACCTTTCTATTTTTCCCGACGTTTCGGCATGGGTTACACCAGCCGTGGTCACGGGATGACTGATGTTCGTCAGCGCTGCCTCCGAGAAGTGCGGGTTTTGGAAACTACCCTCACTTGGTCTTCAGAATTACTAACATTTATATGTTCGGAACTGTCGGTACTTCGACACACAACACTAATGGTATCCACACACTGGCGCGTAATGTCACCTCGTCGGTGTCTACATTTGCTGATGACAGGATTCCAAGATGTCGATAAACAGTAACCATCCTCCCGGTTGAAATTTGCGTGCTTTTTGATTTAAACCGCTTCCCGTGCTATTCTTGAAAAATAGTGACGGTCTGTGGAGAGAACCTGGGGCCGATGTAGCTCAATCCAGTGATTGGATCCTGACTCCAACAAATGCTCAGCTAAGGCCGAATTGGTGGTTTGTCGGTTTTTGACGGCCGTGATGTGTTCCTTAACTCGTTCGGCGATGGTCCTTTTTGTTTGCCCGATGTAGGAACTACCACAGCTGCAATCCACCTTGTACACGCCTGGTGTTTGAAAAGGGATGACATCCTTTGGATTACGCAGGTGATATGCTACTTTGGAGTACGGACTATATACAGTCTTGATGGAGTATTTTTGTAGTACTGTTCCAACTTTATCCGTTACTCCTTTTATGTAGGGCATGAACGCTGGCGCTCTGTTCACTTCAGTCAGTCTCAACCTTTTCCTTGACCTTCGCATATTGTGTTTGTAACCTCATCACCTCATCTTATGCTCTATTCAAACTTGCTCCTGTACTAAATTATGAAGCTTTGCTTACGGCATACCATGGAACAACTTTGTCATATCTAAGATATGGTATAATATTTTGGGGCAACTCAACCGATATCGATATGGTATTCAAGGCACAAAAAAGCTGTATAAGAGCAATCTTTAAATTACAAACATGGGAAAGTTGTGTACCATTCTTTAAAAAGTATAAACTGTTAACCCTTCCCTCTCTCTATATTTATGAAATCGCAGTCTTTGTTAAATCAAATCCTGAACTATTTCCTACTCTGGCGGATACTGTTATAGGAGACAATAGGGTATTTGACTAAAAAAATCGAATTAGTCCGTCGGTTAGATTATCGAAAAATATTGGATACGTATTTTTTGTTTTATCGATACAGTAAAAAATAACGAAGATAAAACGCATCAAAGATGGAGAAACGTATAAGAGTGGGGGGTTGTAACGTCACTTGCCAGTAAAAAATGCACTGGCAAGTGACGTCACACGAGTTTTCATCGAAGTTTGTCGTCTTAATTTTTTGTTTACGTGACTAAAGAAAATATACGTGTCCAATATTTTTTGGAAATCTATCTGACGGACTAATTCGATTTTTTTAGTCAAATACCCTATTAACAGAGAATAGGCTGCGACTGCGCAAGTCAAACACAGCTCTATTCCACAAGACTATATATTGTATGGCACCTGCAATATATAATAGACTACCAAATGAGCTAAAAGATTTAAACATTAATTTATTTAAAAAACAGTTGCATAAGTATTTGGTAAATAAATGTTATTACAAAATCAATGAATTCCAGGAGGGCAATCAATTTTTATGTATTATTAATTTGTTAACTATGGTACAATGTTATTTTATTTTATTTGACATCATATTATTTTACTATTATAAACCTACTTGACATAACTGTGCAAATATAACATTGACTATTATTATCATTGACATATTATTATATTCTGACATTGAAAATACATACTATTAAAAATAATAATTATTTTTCATGAATACTATTGAGACATTGTTACAATTGTTTTGTTAAAATCTTTACTGTGAAATTGTTTTTAATATTGCATGCCTAATAGGTGGAATAAGGAGGAATGTATTTAATATAAATTATATAAAGCAAACTTTTGTGTAACACCTTTGCAAACCTTTATTCAGCAAAATAAATGAATAAAAAAAAATCGTTTTGCTTGAGTACCACGTGTGAGGTGTGCGACATGTGTGAGCTCACTATCTAAGTGTTCGGGGTCGCAAAGGTCATAATTATGCTCTGTTTGTCAATGAAGCAATAACGGAATGCAAATGTCGCGGGTGATGATGTGAATTTGCGTGTAAGTACCTGTCCGTGTGTGTGGGCTTCCTGTAAACAGTGTGTGACAGGTTTCCATTTTCTCTCACCTTGATCTTCACATCGAGGAAGGCCAACGATCTGTCTGTCTCCATTTCATAAGTGAACCTTATATTAGGGTGTATGGAGTTCAAGTGATCTGCTAATTGTTCTACAACATGTCTGCTACCCTTTATAATACAGAACACGTCATCGACGTATCTTTTCCATATCTTTACGTGGAACGCTTGTAGTTGGATCCTTTCTTAAAAATGTTCCATCCAGATGTTGGCCATTACCGGTGCGACAGTGCTACCCATGGCCACTCCGTCGATCTGGAGGTAATATTGTCCACGATATAGAAAATATTCCCGTCTAGGCAGTGTTTCAGTAGAACAATGTATTTATCAGACAGACCGTTTAACCTCAGTTTACTCTCGACCACATCAAGGCAGTCTTGAATTGGAACGCTTGTGAATAGTGACTCGACATCAAAGCTCACCATCACTTCATCGGGTTCTACTTTCATGCTCTTGATGACGTCTACAAAATGGCGAGAATCCTTTACAAACGACGATGTCTTACCTACTAATGGTTGCAGTACCGCTGCAATGTGTTTCGCTAGGTCGTAAGTGGGTGAATTGATCTGACTTACGATCGGGCGTAGAGGCATGTTATTCTTGTGAATTTTCGGCAAACCATATATTTTCGGCGGTTGAACGGTCTTAGCTCTATAGAGGCGTTCAAACACATCGTCCGTGAAAAGATCTTGGTAGTCCTTGACTAGCGCTCGTATACGTTTTGTGACTATTATTATGATACGTCATACATATATGCATCATTATTTGTATAATTAACGCGTCTAGAACTAGCAGTTCGCATCGTAACATCGGTGTTTGACGGAATGTGCTGACTCCGCCACTGTGCTGACCTAGTTGCGTGAGGCCACCGATTTGTATCATTTTGAACATTATTAAATCTAAAGTTATGATTTCTACATTGCGACGAGTTATTATGCAAATTAAAACTTGAATGGTTTTGTGAATTATAGTGACTGTTGCTAACCTGGGGTTTATTAGGTGCATATGAACCGAACAACTGTCTCGGCGGATAGTTTTGCCGTTGAGAGTTGTTATGGAATGACTTTTTAAATGGGTTTTTCGAGTCATACACCGTATCAAAGTTTACTTCCTCTAACACAATTCTTAATGCATCTTCTAAGTTATTGGCGTTTCGTAAACGTACTAATTTAACTAAATGGGACAGTAACTTATATAAGAAAACATTCAGTGAAGAATTGTTATAAATATGGTATTTAGCCTGTCGTAAAGTAGCATCGGCTATTGTTTCGTTTACTTTAGCGATCAATACACTGCGAATATTCTGTATTCTATGGCAAAAGTCTAAATAACTTTCTTTAAATTGGATTTTCAACGATACCAACTCTAATACTAAACATTCTTCGGTTCTAGGGTCGCCAAAATGCTGTGACAATAACGTTTTTAATTCATGCCAAGAATCAATTTGGTCCCTTCCTCCTGCTAAATTTGCTGCCTCGCCTGTGAGCCTACTAGTAATAACGTGAAACAGATATTCGTTTTGTAAATCGCCACCTTTGAAGGTGTTTAAAATATACTCGCATTTCTTAATGAAAAGTGGGAGCTGTCTCGCATCCCCACAAAATACTGGAATAAGTTTTATGAATTCAGCTGGAACTTTCTCAATACGTTCCATTTTTAGCTATATATGCTACACACAATTATAAAAGAATAGGAAAAAAAATATTCTAACGTTTTACTACGAGAAGTATATCGTAATAAAAGAAAAATGTTATCACGGCGTTTTCTAATCCCTAATAACACACAATACACATATATTTAAAACAAAGAGGGTAAAGTATAAAGGAAAACTGAAAGGATAGTGAAAAATTTTACTCACAGTCCCGTAGCTTCTCCCATCTCCTTGCTGGATTATCTCACACTGCGTCAGCCTCTTGAGTTCCAACTTAATAAATTTATTTGTTCGGCGATCTCTGCTAAACCGTAGAAACAGACGTCAAACTGTACTTTGTAGATTTGGATACGATACAGAGTAACTGCAGAGATCCTACCGGCTGCGCCAATTAAGTGATTGGACTCAGATTAATTATAAAAAAAATACTTTATTTAATTATAACAGCGTAACAGTATATTTAAGATATAAAATAGTAATCGCTAATGTTAGATCTACAAAGGTATTTATAATAAATTAGCTAAGATGACAATAAGATTATCTAGATCATTTGGTGGGGAGAGATGTGCTGACGAAGCTAACGTTGTTGGGTTCCGTACACTTAACTCGCGCGTCGTTAAGCATGTAAAAATACATAGCCAAGCTTTAAGGCTTTTAACACCTCGACCACGCACTGGCGTATACTGCAGTGGTCCTGCGTAATCACAACCGGTACGTGTAAACGCTTTATCAACCTGATTGACGCGCTGGCTAGGAAGATCTGCCATGGGAGGGAAAATCGGACGCGGACGAAATTTGAGACAGACGTTACATTTATGTATTCTGTGACGAATTATTCGTCGAGCAGCTAAAACCCAATATTTATGCCTAAGTAAGGACATAAGCAACTCTGGACCAGCATGGAGATGCTTCTTGTGATAAAAATCAACAAGAAGGTCGACAACATGACCATGACGCGGTAGAATGCAAGGATGCTTGAGTTATAAGGTTCATCCGAATTTGACAGACGACCACCAACGCGTATGACGCCGCGCTCATCGAGAAACGGCTTGAGCCTAAGAATAGCGGGAGAACAAGGTACATTATTTTTCAAATTTTGAATGTCGTTACTAAAATGAACAGCCTGTACAGCTCGTAGTAACTTATATTCTGCAAATTCAAGGTCAGCACTTGAAACAAAAGTCCTATTAGGTAGGTGCCTAAGAAACCTACAGACATAAACGATGGCGCGGAGTAACTTAGACCACGATGACATGCGTAGTGCGAGTGCATAGATCGGAGATTCAGCAACCTCAACAATCACGGGATGAGAAACAGACTTCCGTTCGGGTACATCCTCGTCCTCTGCACTGTGGTCAAAGGGTTGCATGGGCCACTCTGACGGATCATGGGAAATCCAAGAAGGTCCACGATGCCACAATGGATGATGCAGAAGATTAAGTGGAGTAACATCACGAGACAGGCAATCAGCAGGGTTCTCAATACCCGCGACGTGATTGAAACAAGTAGCAGGAACAAGTTCAAGTAATTTACTAACGCGGTTGGCGACAAAAGTCTGCCAGCGGTGAGGAGAAGAATAAATCCAAGCGAGCACTACTTTGGAGTCAGAAAACGCGTATATTTTATTGATAGGGTAGTGGGGCAAAACTGTGTCTTGAACCTTGCGGAGCAACTTAGACAGCAGAAGGGCCGCGCACAACTCCAGTCTCGCGACCGAAATGGTTTTAATAGGCGAGACCTTGGACTTGGCACAAACTAACTGCACCGAGTAGTTAGAACCAATGCGGACTTGCAGATATACGACTCCGCCGTAAGCACGCTCGCTGGCGTCAGCGAAACCTATTAAGTTGATGGTACCTACATCCATCTACCAACCCAAGATGACGCGGAATAGTAATTTGATTGAGCGCGGTAAGCTCAATATAAAACTGGCTCCAAGCGGCGACAATATGGTCAGGGGGTGTTTCATCCCACTCACACTTTGATAGCCAAAGCTCTTTGATCAAGAGCTTGGCGTACAAAATTGTGGGAGCCACAAAACCCATTATGTCCCATAGTCGAGCCACTGTGGACAGCATAGTGCGTTTGGTGCACTTATCATCTGGCGGTGAGACGTCAAACCGAAAACCATCACAGGATTTGTCCCAGCGTAAACCGAGAACTTTATGCGGTACAGACTTCTCAAACTCAATGTCTGGAGAAGCTTTATGAGAATCAGGTATGCGTGCGAGAACCTCCTTAGAATTGCTTGTCCATTTGACAAGATCAAACTGGCCTCGCTTGAAAAGCTGAATAAGCTCTTCACAAAGCGAAATTGCTAGCGGAACGGATATGACACTACAGGCAATGTCATCCATATACAAAGCGGAAGTAGCAACAGCTGCTGCGGCGGGAAAGTGATCGCCTTCATCAGCGATCAACTGGCGAACAACTCGTAAAGCGTGATATGGGCTAGACTTGAGTTCAAAACAAACACGATTGAACTGATACACGGATAAAGGTTCCTTATTGTCAAAACGATAAAAAATCCGTTGAAATCTACGGTCAGATTTGCAAACGCCAATACTGAGAAACATTTGGCGGCAATCAGCTGACAGAGCGATTTGGAAAAGACGAAACTTTATTATGATGTTAAATAAATCACCCTGTATATTAGGGCCGGCATGCAAAATGTCATTAATCGACTGACCCGATGTAGTCCTACAACTAGCATCTAAAACCACACGAAGTTTAGTAGAGGTTTTTGTTACATATTATAATATGTATAGTGGGTAGGTTTAACCGTTAAGGTTTAGCCGTTAAGCGCGCAATTGTACAAACCAGTTGAAAATATACGTTTGATCTCAACGCACGCTCTTTTATTTATCAGTGGCGACGAGGATAAAACTTTTCGGTCTCAGTTATTTTCACTGCATCGTGTCGTGGATAATTATTACAATGTCTGTGGGCAAAATCAAAGACTTTGATATGAAAACCGGTAACTGGTCAGCTTATGTGGAGCGGTTAGAAATGTATTTTGTGGCTAACAAAATAATGGACGATTTAAAGTTACCGACTTTAATCGCGTTAATCGGGGATGAAACATACGAGTTGCTGTCTACATTACAGAGGCGACACCTCCGGGGAGGAGCAGAATGGGTCTGATGACGGCGAGGAGCCAATGTACCAGATGTCCTTAGCAAACTATAAACCGGTGTGTATGGAGATTATCATAAATAATAAACCCGTAAAAATGGAAGTTGATACAGGGTCGGCTTTATCTTGTATAAGCTATTTAACATACATTAAATTATTTAAGAATTTACCTTTGAAAACGTGTAAATTAAAGTTAAAATTTTACGATGGTTCCGCTATTTATCCGATAGGATACTTAGAGACAAATGTTGAATATAACAATAGGGTGAAATAGTTAGATTTATATGTAATAGATAGAGGTAGCACGAGTTTATTAAGTAGACAGTGGCTGTCTGAATTGTGTATAGAAATCCCTAAGTTGAGTAGGAGTATAGAAATACATAATATGGTACCATGTAAGAATAACGTACTCAATGATATCATTTCCAGGCATGAGCAATTATTTGACGGCACATTGGGCAAGTACACGCGGGAAGAGGTCAAGCTGTACGTGCGGGAGGGGGCGCAGCCGATTTTCTGCCGCGCGCGGCCGGTACCGTACGCGCTGCTGCCGCGCGTCGATGCCGAGTTGGATGCGATGCTGCGCGCCGGCGTCATCGAGCCGGTCGACCGCTCGGACTGAGCCACACCGTTGGTTATAGCTAGGAAGGCGGACGGCGGAATACGACTATGCGCGGATTTTAAGGTGACACTGAACAAAGCTTTGGTGTTCGATAGGTATCCGGTTCCAAAAGTAGATTTATTTATTTAGCGGCTTGAGTGGTAATCGTTATTTTACCAAGCTAGATCTGTCCCAAGCTTATAATCAGTTAGTTCTAAATGAAACCTCTAGGAACTATACTGTCATAAATACACATAAGGGATTGTTTAAATACAACCGCCTAGTGTATGGTCTCGCTTCTAGTCCAGGAATATTTCAAAAGATAATGACAAATCTCTTTAAAAATATGCCAGAGGTAGTAGATTTTTACGATGATATTTTAATAAAAAATAAATCGTGGGGTTCGCATTTAAGTAGCGTAGAAAAAGTGTTTAGTATTCTAGAAACGAACGGATTAAAAATTAGGAAGGAAAAGTGTGAATTTGTGGCTGACCAAGTGAAGTATTTAGGGTTCATAAGATAAAAACGGAGTTCGCGTCAACCCAGAGAAGTTGAAACCTATATTAGCATACCTAATATAGGTTTCAACTTCTCATCCAAACAATGTCTCAGAATTGAAATCGTTTTTAGGCATGGTTAATTTTTATGGCAAAGGAGAAATACCAAAAACGGCCTGTAGCGGCCAGAAAGTTGTGAATCGTTAAAATTAAACATATATTTTTTTAAATTTATACATATTTTTCGTTTCTTGATCGGACTTCGGTGAAAGATTTTAGTTTTTAAAGATTATTATTTTGAATTATAGGTTATGGTACTAGCGGATGAATGTCTTATGTTGCCAGCATTAAAAATAAAATGAAGTATGGTAGGCAGAAATAGTTTTTAAGGATATAATATATTTATTATTATATTAGAAAACAATATCTTTTATTTACTTTATAAATATATTTGTAAAAAGGATCAAGAAATATATAATTTATTATATATTCCATAATTATTTGGTAAAAATCGTATTGTTTTTTAATCGATAGTATAAATATTTTTTCAAACAATTTGCAACACATTTTTTATCTGTTATGTCATTCGTGTTGCTACTGCCCATCGTGAATGTTTTGCTCTGATTTATTGGTGTTTTCGTGCGGTTTCAATTGTAATGTAATCTTAATATATAAAATCCTTGCGTTACTGACTGACTGACAGACACGCTACAGCCGAAACTATTGGGCGCAGGAAGCTGAATTTTGGCATGTATGTTCCTTGGGGACCGTAGGGGTGCACTAAGAAGGGATTTCCCGAAATTCCCACGGGATCGGCCAAAACGGGTAAATTTAAAAAAAATGCAGGCGTAGCTGCTGGCATCCTCTAGTTGAATATAAATTCCATAATAATGATCACTACCATGCTAAGAATATGAAGCGGTGTTTGTGGTTAGTTTTTTTGGACGAGGATAGTACGAGGTTCCCTAATACATAGGTGATTATTCATTATTATTGGCCTCTTTTTATGTAGATTTTGTTCTATATGACACAAAGACATTCCTTTATTTACATATAGGTATTATATTTATGTTAAAATTAAATTTTGAGGTATTTTTAGTTGTGGTATTTTTAGTTGTGCTTTGTCTAGGTCGATTAGTAAGCATAAGGAAGGCGCTTGTAAGGAAGAATTAGATACCCCAGAACAAACATATTTACATTTTGCCTCAGAAGCGTTACTCCTAGATTCCTGTAAATTAAAAAAAAGAAACTGCTTCAGATACCGTTTTGAGCAGAGTAGTTAGATACATTAATGATGGTAGGCCGGGCGATGTTGAAATGAAAGAATTAGAACCATACATCAATAGGAAAAATGAATTATATACAGAATTAGGTTGTGTAATGTGGGGACATAGGGTCGTAATTCCAAACTCTTGCAGGGTTAAAGTGCTTACAGAACTTCACGAGGGTCATATGGGTGTAGTGAAAACAAAGGCGTTAGCTCGGAGCTATGTGTGGTGGCCGGGTATAGACGAAGCGGTAGAAGCTGCGTGCCGTGCCTGCACAGTGTGCGCTGCGGTATCCGAAGCGCCTCCGGCGCACGCACCGCGCCTCTGGCCGTGGCTAGATCGCCCATGGACCAGGATACACATAGACTTTTTAGGACCAATAGAGGGGCAAACGTACCTTATTATAGTTGATTCTCATTCGAAGTGGATAGAGGCAATAAAAATGAATAGCACTACAGCGACAGCTGTCATAAAGGTTTTGCGAGAAATGTGGGCCAGATTTGGTTTGCCGAAACAGGTAGTTAGTGATAATGGTCCTCCATTTTTTAGTAGTGAGTTCAAACTATTTCTAAATACCAATGGAATCGAACATATTTTTTCAGCCCCATATCACCCAGCGATGAATGGGGCGGCAGAAAACGCCGTAAAAATATGCAAACACAACATTAAAAAGGCAATTAGGTCTAAAACAGACATACACGCTTCCTTATGTAGATTCTTACTAGCTTATAGAAATACACAACACTACACAACCGGTGAAAGTCCAGCAAAATTGTAAGTAAGTAAGTAATTCTTTATTGTACACCACAAAAATGCAGATACAAGGAAAAAAGTAAATATTAACAATAGATGCACAATTGGCAGCCTTATCGCAAACAGCAATTTCTTCCAGGCAACCAGTCTATGATGGACATAACCGTAGAAGAATACAAGGTAATTTGATGGTGTAGTGACAGATGAAACATAACATTTGTTTTAACATATACATATATACAAATAAAATACAATAAATACATATACTTATAATACATATTCATATAATACATATCCATATATACATATATAATATATATTTCAATATATATAAATATAATCACATATAATCATATAGGGAGTTGAGGGATAATGACGCAATTACATTGACAAATAGTATTGCTTCAATGCATTTTTGAAAATGTTTAGTGTTCTTGCTCGTCTAATTTCAACTGGCAGCGCATTCCACAAACGCACAGCCTGAACAGAGAATGATTTATCATAGAAGTTTGTGGAATGCGGTGGCATCTGCAATCTCAGATCCTCTGACGACCTCAGGCACTTTGAATGTGTGTCATGAAGGAACTTAAAATGTTCTTTGAGATACATGGGTGTGTTAGGATTGAACAATACATTGTATAGTAGGATTAGAATATGAGTATTCCTGCGAAGACGAATCGGGAGCCACTTGAGTCTGCTACGAAATTCAGATACATGATCATATTTGCTTAAACCAAATGTAAATCTTATACAAAAGTTTTGGAGGCGCTCAAGTTTATCAAGTTGCTCCTCATTAAGGTCAAGATAGCTGACATCGGCATAATCGAGTATTGGAAGAAGCAAAGATTGTGCAAGCGCAGTTTTGGTGGATATGGGAAGAAAGTTCCGCAGCCTACGTAATGAACCTGCTGATGCAAATACTTTACGGCTTGTCTCCTGCATCTGACGGCCCCAGGATAAAGTTCTATCCAGATAAATCCCCAGATTTTTTACATTATCTGCAACTGGTAAAATGTTGCCATCGAACAGAATCTGAGGCAGTAGTGACCAATTAATCTTAGAGATCATCCTGGAACTGCCAATCAGAATGATCTGAGTTTTGGTTGGATTAACCTTAAGTCCATAATTTTTACTCCACTCACAGATTTGCGCCAAGTCCGTATTAATAGTAGAAAACGCATTAGATATCGATTCTAATGGTGCCTGTGAGTATATTTGCAGGTCATCTGCGTAAAGGTGGTAGGACGAAATTAAATGTTTGGAGATAGAATTTATGAAAATTGCGAAAAGTAATGGAGAGAGAACGCCACCTTGTGTACACCGACAGTCGCATTACACCATGAAGAGTATGATTCTTCAACGCGTATACGCTGACGGCGTCCAAACAAGTAACTACGAAACCAGTCAATTACCGTTGGATATATCTTAATAGAGCGGAGTATGCCAAGCAGGATGTGGAAATCCACGGCGTTAAAAGCATTGCTAAAGTCAAGTAAGGATAGAAGCGTGAGCTTTCCACAATCCATACCCAACCTAATCTCATCGGTGATGTGAACCAATGCCGTGGTAGTACTATGACCAGGACGAAAACCGGATTGAAAGGGATTTAGGAGAGCATTTTTGGACAGGAAGGTACTTAGTTGTGTATATACAAGACGTTCGAGGACTTTGGAAAGGAATGGTAGTATGGATATAGGTCGGAAGTCGGAGAAGGAACAGGGTTTGGGTTTCTTTGGCAACGGAATTATTTGTGCATCTTTCCATGCTGATGGGAAGATACCACTAGCAACTGAATGATTTAAGATGTGACATAGGACAGAGAGGATTTCATCAAGGATGTGAAGGATCATGTTTCATCTGATACAGTCATTACCAACAGCATTGGATGAGATTGAAATTATGCTCTTTTTAACATCACAACCGGAAAATTGCTCGAAAACAAAAGGTGAATATTTGGGAATTTGGATAAGTGAAAGATCTTTTAAAGTATTCGTTTTAGTTGTCCCATCAAAGTTGGACGAAGAGGTGAGGTGTGCATTGAGTGCATCAAAATTTATGTCTTTGGGGATTGCGTCATTGCGCGACTTACCAACTCCCATCGTTCTAAGAAATTTCCAGACTTTAACTGGGTCTCCATTTTCAACAGAGTTGTGAATATGTTGGCGTTGTGCTTTCCTACACACCTTATTGCAGAGATTTCTTGCACTTATATATTTCTCCAAATTATAAGGGGTTGGACGACACTTATACCGCGCCTTAGCTGCAGCTTTTTTTGAAATAATGTTTTTGATATCGTCAGTCAGCCAAGGCGATGGAAGATGTTTTAACTTTATGGCTCTGATAGGCGCATGTATGTCGTACAACTGTATTAATTTTTCTGTAAATATTTGCACTTTGGTGTCTATGCAGTCTGAGGCAAACAACGGACTCCAATCAAGCTTACTCGCATCTTCGCAGAGCTTCGAACGATCCATCCCACCGAAACTACGCTGCATGATAATCCTCTGTTTAGCCTTGGGAGGGCGTATTTTATAGGAAAGATAGGTCAAGTCATGGTAGGAGAAAGCGTCGGCAGAGAATTGACCATGCTTGGAAACAAAGGTAGGAGATGATACAAAAATGAGATCGAGGAGAGAAGGAACAGAGTGTGGAAAGTGATGTGTGGCATCAAGAGGAAGAACAGATAAATTACTAGAGTTTAAAATACGCAAAAGAGTGGAAGATCTTGCATCCTGTTTTAAAATACAAGTGATAAAATCGCCCATTATAATTGTGTGACTGTAAGAGGGAGTCAAAGTTTCTAGGAGGTGTTCAAAAGAAGGAAAGAAGTTTAAACGTGACGAAGGGGAATAATAAACTCCTAGAAGAACTTTAGTATGATGAAGTTCCACTTCTAAGAAAAGATGCTCGCCGGCGTTAGCAGGTGGTGGCTGCGAAGAAGTGCTTACTACACGATATGGAATTTGGGCACGTAAGTACATAGCAACACCACCACCTCCACCGACCGCACGATCATTTCTTATGAGATGGAACCCAGGAAGAGAGTAGGAAGTTGAGGGTAGACATGGTTTTAGCCATGATTCCGAAACAAGAATAGCGTGTAAGTTCTTACAGTCAAATTTTGCCAGCATATCCGGGAAGTGGGCGGGAATACTTTGAGCATTAATATGGACTACATTAAAGTTCCTCGGCACGTCAGAAAACCGAGACTGAAGATTATCAGCGAGCGAAGGCAAACTAGCGAAACTGTCATCGAGACTAGTAGCGGTTACAAAGCTATCATCATCACTGTTTGAGTCAGTCATTACAAATATGTATAAATATGTAATACCAATATACAATAATATATGAATAAATATATAATAATAATATGTATAGGTTATGTAAATATATAACAAAAATATAAAAAATAAAAATTTTAAACTACCTAAAATGGTAGGTCCACCTGCCAGTTAAGTGTAACACAAAACATTAATAGTTACAATACAATAAAATTAATAGCACTGTGATAATTTAAAGTAATAAACTAAAAAGAAACGATTTTTTAAATTTCGACAAAAAATAAAGGCAATAAACAGACTAGGCTCATAGATTAAACCGGGTGAATTGCATTTTTACGACTAACAGATTTAAAGATTAAAAGACTCGTATTCAAATGACAAAATGTATAAATAGGCGTTTGTGACAGCTATGACAGATGACAAAATATGTCAAAGTGAAAACAGAATTGTGTACTTAGTTTATAAATAGAAAATTAAAAGGGTAAAATCAAGTTAACAATTACAAACAAAGAAGGTAGAACATGTGATATGGAAAGCAATTCACCCATACGTATAAATAAAGGTCAAATAAAAGTTAAAAACCTATTTTTTGGGAGCTACAGCCCGTCTAGATTTCGCGGTTGTCTTCACACCAGGTTTCTCCGGGTCGGCGCCTTTGATCTTGTCCAGATCTCCCAGGGTCAGAATCCGGAGTGTAACCCCTTCCGCGCCAAGGACGTAGACGGAGCCTTCTCTGGTCCAACATTTCGCAACGCCAAATTTCTCCCTCGCTGCCATGAATGTTGTATGTCGCGACCGGGTTAAAAATTCAGACAGCGTGAGACCAGCACCTTTTAATTTGGTCTTGGAAAACCATATGCTGTCTCGGACCGAAACACTATGAAGCTTTACTAGAATGGGTCTGGGCTTCTTATTAGATGGTTGACGGTCCATTCGGTGGCAACGCTTGATGTCTGCAGTCGTGAATGTATCAAGCTTGAGCTGCTGTTTGACCACCTGACAGACCACATCAGCTGTCTCCTCATTCTTTTGCTCCTCAACTCCATGCAGGAGAAGCATCTTCCGACGGCTGCCCATCTCTATATTGTCGACCTGACGAGCAACTATATCGAACTGCTGAGAAATTGACTTCAAAGTTTGCAATATGAAGTCTTTGAACTTTGCAAATTCCTCTTCCAAGCTGCTGCTACTAGAAGACTTTGAAGTCTTATGAAGATCCGCTTCAAATTTGGCCATCCGCTCCTCAAAATAATGCTGTAGACCGAGTGTTGAAGCTTCCATAATGTTGTTAAAGTGAAGTGTTATAGAAGTGAACTTTTTTTGTGCTACAATGGAGATAACACTCAACGGGCAGGTACTTAATGTTAGCTATCTTTATTATTCATTAAATTGATATAAAATAAACTTAAACTATTTTATTTTAAAATTTCGTCAACAGCTGATTTAAATACAGGTGTTTGATCAACTACCCACCAACTTTTTCATAGATAGAAGAGAGAAATTGTGTATAGGACGCAATCTGCGCATGCGTCTAGATTGTTTAAAACCGGATCAGAAAGAAATAGTAAACGCTCGTCAGAAGCGGATAGAATTATCCGCCGAAGGGGTAATTAGACAATTCGCGGTGGGTGACAAGGTCTGGTTTAGAGAGTATCGTGGCATAGATAAGTGGACGGCAGGGACAATCATCTATAAGACAGGTAGTACGAATTACAAAGTCAGATCTATCATGGGAATAGAGGAACACAGACATATCGACCAACTAAAGCTGAGAGTGTCGAAAGATGTAACTAATATACCTAGTAAACTTAACACGTAATCATTGTGATAGTCACAGGGTAAATGAAAGACCTGTAAAACGATTCCGGCCTGCGCTAATGTTCCCAACAAATGACGATAGCCAGACCAGCGTCGGCGTCGCACCGGACACATCAGCACCAGCTGATGGCACTGACGCGGTATTAACAGCAACCCCACCAACGTCTAGCATGCCCAGTGTGCCTGAAATAAATGATCATGGCTCGAACAATAATGTGCCAAACGAATCGAGTGATATTCACCGTGTCCGTAAACCAGTGAGACGATACGGTATAGGTGATTGTTATAAGTACTAATTATGTTTAGAAATAAGTTGTTTATGTATTAGTTATTTTTATTTTTTATTTATTTATTTTATTTATCACATCCTTACATACCACTATCATTACAGGATAACCCATTGCAATAGTGTAGCAACAAAAAAGTAAAACAATATACAGTAACTATACCTATAACTAAAAACTTATATTAGAAAGGTAACAAAAAGCGGCCCGTGTGAGTTCACTCAGTGAGCACGAAAACAAATCTACTACATCGGACAGTGCACTGAGCGTCCGCATTGCCCTCGTGAGCGGTGCGCGCTGCAGCAGGTTGGTGCGCGCTCGCACCACCGACAACAGCGGCGGTCGTCGCCGCCGCTCCGCGTACCCATCCGGAACACACAGCCCGATTGTACGCAATACGCCTGGGTTGTGCACTTTGCCACGTATTATTTTAAATAGATAGGTAGTAAGAGCTACCTCTCTTCTTACCTCCAGTTTGTAGTATCCTACCATGCCTAACACAAATAGTGTCGGGTACAAAAGTGGATATCCTGGATACACCCCATACTTCTTAGAATATAAGAATCTAGTAAATTTATTCTGGATGCGTTCTAACATTAACCCATTAAGCGCCAAAATGAAACTAGCAGCATATTTGACTCAAATCATTTATTTTCTAATTATTGGTGATACAATTAAATTCAAATGAAAGAAAAAAGTAATGATTTTGTTTTTTGAAAAGTTTTAGAGGGGTGTACTCGCGCGAGTACAGCGGCCACTTAGCGGTGAAAAATTTCGAAACATTATTTTTCTACGCAGAATGTTTTCAGGCAAGTTTTACATTGCCACCGCACTCTATCATGACAAATCACACAACCCAATTGTTTTTCTATTCGTTGAGGATAGTGTCCTGAGTTACTCAATGCTAGTTCTGATACTGTTGATGATGAATGGCGGCTTTTACTTTGAGTTGTTTGACGTAAATAATGCCTGGCAAGATTACGCCTAAACAACAACTGGTCTATACGGTCAGTATGGCTAAGAAAATGCAAACGCCAGGCATTTGCTATAGCTATGTCAATCATGTGGCTAAAGAGAACCCTCCACCACTTTTTGCCGTAAATGGCAATCCTGTAAAGTGATACAGATTGGTCAAGTTCGTCTACTCCACCTATGCCTTTATTATAGTTTTGGAATAAACGAGGAATGCCAACATCGACTTTTTCGCGCTTTAGAGGGGCACCACCTCTTTATCACGCCTAGTGGCTGAACGCTGTTATCTTTCCGTGAGGTAAAACCTCATGGCACCTTGGAACATTTTATCGCTTGTAGACGTTGCTTGATTATTACTGGTCAAATGAAGAATTCTTTTTATGTCGCGGAATCTCTGTCTTGTCATAGTTTTAGAAACAAAGGGAATACCCACGTCTTTGTCTAAAGACCAATGTAAACTCTCCCGAGGCAGTTTGTGATATCCAGACAATACTTAAATACCAACAAACGTTTTCATTTTATTTGCGTCCAACTGGATGAGTGCCTGTTATTTTGTTTCGCGTATAAATTTGTATTGGAAATAATAAGTCCAATGACATCCTCATCCAATAGTTTTTTGGATATCAGGATAGGATTCAGATGATTTATCTTGGACATTTCTATAGGTGTTGTAGAATACGATGGTTCACACTTACACCAACATGGGAACCCCATGTCCTCCTGTTGATCACGTCAAAGTCGTTTTGTGGCCAATGATTCATCGTCAGAGCTGTCATCATCACTGTTATAATTATTGTGTACACTTCAATATTCCCGGGAAAATCTTGAGGTAACGAAGCAGTCACCAAATTTTAATCAGCTCCTTCTTCTTCATCCGTCACAACACTAGGAGGTGGTGGTATGATGGCTACATCATAGTCAGCATCAGAGTCACTGTCTTCAAAAATAGCTTGAACAGCTTCCTCTAACCACTCGTAGTGGTTTACAGACGTAAAACGTTTTGAAGACATTGTTAGGAAACTGAAACAAAAATAAAGGCTTTTCTTATATGTATGTTGCCGCTGTACTCGGCCGAGTACAACAATGTTTGCTTAAAAAAAAAGTTACTAATTCATACAAATTACTTACACAATGTTAATAATTTAATAAAATGTTTAATACTAAAAAGAAATATTTAAGTTGATTAACTTGGAAATGACATTTGCTTATTGTAAACAGTGATAATATACACTTACCCGCAGCAGCGTGCTGTTGCGTTGATATGTGATGCTCACGTCGACACAATTTTAAATGTACCCTCACAAGATATTAATATTTTTAAAAAGTAATCTCTTGACTAGTATAATTACCCTCCAAAACTGATAAAACTGTTTCAATTTAAAACCTATGTTACAAAAACTTACTGTACTCAAGCGAGTACGGCGGCGCTAAATGGGTTAATGAATATTTTGCTTCGTGCGGTGACCATATTGCAGAATTATGTTCTAAATGGCTCTTAACTAGTGCCTCATACAATGCTCTCAGTGCCCTAGTGTTTGTAAACTGGTTAGCTTGGCGTAGTACTAACCCCAAATTGCGATATGCTTTCTTGCAAATGTGCAACACATGTTTTTTGAAGCTAAGATCTGCAGAGAAGTACACGCCTAAGTCCCTAACCTCTGTGACGCGTTGTAGTGGCATACCTTCCATCTGATATTGATAGTGGCTTGGGGTGTGTGAGCGACTGAAAGTTATCACAGAGCATTTAGTGACGTTAAAGTATAACTTATTTGATAAGCTCCACTCTATTATCTTATCTATATCTTGCTGCAGATTATCATGATCCTCGTTTTGTTTAATTTCCCGTACTAATTTAAGGTCATCAGCAAATAACAAAGGTGTTGATCTAAGTACTACATCAGGTAAGTCATTTACAGTTAAAATAAACAGTAAAGGCCCCAAATTAGTGCCCTGACTCACGCCCGATCTAGTATAATATGGTTCCGAATGGCACCCACCGCAGTCAACATATTGACGTCTGTCCCGTAAATAACTGGCAAAGAAATTTAATGTATGTGGTGTACAACCTACGCTAGCCAACTTCAATAGCAACACATCGTTGTCAACTGTGTCAAAAGCTTTCCTAAAATCAAAATAGGCAACATCCACTTGTTGGCCAGCATCCACCGTTGGTACAAGATGAGTCATTAGATCCAGCAAGTTTCCAGTAGTCCCACGCCCAGGACGAAAGCCGTGCTGCGCATCGGACAACTGAGCGCTTATTTGTGGATATAGACAACTGTAGATGACTGCCTCGAATACCTTTGCTGGGGTGCAAAGGACCGCCACTGGTCTATAATCGCTAGCAGCTGGACCACCACCACCTTTCGGTACGGGTACAACTCGAGTTAGCTTCCAGCGATCGGGAAACGTTGCGGTCTCAATGCATACATTAAATAAGTGCAGGAGCGGTTCTACCAGTACTTCCGTACAATCCTTAAAAACAAACGGTGGTATACCATCTGGCCCCACAGAGTGTTTGGACGGCAGACGAGCCAGTGCGCGGCGCACGTCGGCGGCGGTGACGCGCGCAAGGTGCGCCCACGCGCCCGGCGGCTGCTCCGCGCGCGCCTGAGCTGCCGTTACATTAAGCTGTGCTGGCTCCGGGTTGTAAACAGACTCAAAAAAACGTGCAAATTCCTTGGCACACTCATATTCCGACAATACATGCCCTTCTTTCATTATTTTGCAACTGCTCGAGTTACCCTTTCTTCTAATGAAGTCCCAAAATGTGCGTGGATCTTTTTCTAAATTACTTTGCACGCGATCGCGGTATTGGTTATGTGCTTGTGCAGTTTCATACTTAACTCTCGCTCTGCAACGTTTAAATGCCTCATAATCAGTACACAATTTACTTAATTTAAATTTTTTGTGTAGCTTATGTTTCAGTTTTATAGTTTGGATAAGGTCAGTCGTATACCATACCGGATAAATACGCTTTCTTTTAACCCTACCCAATCTCTTCGGGGGAACACATACTTCGAACGTTTCATAAAGTTTGTCATAAAAGAAATCTAAAACTAAGTCTGGGTTATCCAGATAATATATATCACTCCAATCTATTTCAGTCAACATATAATACAAGCGATGGAAGTCAGCTTTGTTAAAGTCCCATTGTTTATGAGAAACCGAGTGTGGCAAGGGTCCCGGCGGCGGTGCCGGTTGCGCGGAAGTTGAGTCGGTCAAGCGCGCAGCAAGCGCGACGCGCGCCGCGAGCGGTGGGTGATACACGTCAACGGGCTGCAGCGCCTCGTCCGCCGCGCGCACCGATACGGCGCCTCCGCGCGCGCTCAGCACCAGGTCCAACTGTCTATGGTTGCAGTTATTAACTGCGTTGCACTGAGTGAACTCACAGAAAGCCCTAAAATACTCATAATAATTAATGACATTTGTACCACAAGAATATAAATTAAAATCTCCTAATATTACTAAATTATTTCCGTATTTAACACTGAAATGTTCTAATATTCTAAATAATACCATATACTCATTCTCGTCTGTTCGCGGCGGTGTATATACGGTGCAACAAGTAAATAAAAACCGAGTGTTCATGAAAACAGTCGCACAAATTAACTCAAATTTGTAATTGTCTATTATAATTCCATCCGGCATTGCTACTTGTCGCAATTCAAACCGCGATGTGGCCACTAAAAGCACGCCTCCTTGCTTGCGCCCGTCCGCCCGGTCACATCTTAAAATCTGATATCCGGGTAACGCCACCTCTGTGTTTTGAATTCCATCATTTAGGCCAGTCTCAGTGATAGCAAATAGATCGGATGCCGAGGATTCTAGTAATGACAAAAATTGTGTAGTCTTTGTACGAAGTCCTCTAACATTTTGATAAAAAATAGTGATACACCTGTTTGATTCATGATTGATTTCGGTTGGCTGGGCGACGAAACCAAACCCACTCGCTGAATTCAACATGTAGTGGCCATATAGCTGGGTCACAGAGTAATTCAAAGTTACTTACTGAAACTCCAATTTTGAATGAAGAGTAGTCTCGCTCCGTTTTATGTGTCAATTTTTCAACAATAATTTCCGAATCATTTCCTAATACCTTCCTGACATGTTCAGTTATAATATCCACAGTAGTACCTTTGTCCAATCTCCATACATGTAAAAAACGTCGACGTTCAACCGCTTTCAGAGAAACTACAGAGGTACTACCCCCTCTCTTTATAGGATTGCTCCTTTTTCTATTTCTAACTTCAATCCAATTGTAAGTGTTCTTGTCTGCAACTCCCATATCCGCTGGTTTACTAGCCACCTCTGCAAAGCTGACATCAGATCTCAGCGTATCAATATTTCCATCTGATGATGACATTTCAGCACTAGTGATCACAGGAGCAGTTCTGCCTGACGGTCCTTTTCTCACATTTTTTGCATTATTATCATTCCTGCCATTTTCATTTCTAGTTATTTGACTGTCTTTCTTTAAGGCCTCAATTTGTTGTTCATATGAACTGCATTTCCTATTTGCCTCCTGTAATTCCAGTCTGAGTTTACTATTTTCCAGCGCCAGTACCTGCACAGTAGTTTGAATTTCTTCTATAATTTTTGTTTCGAGAACACTCATTTTTGCCAAAATAATGCCATTAACTTTTTCCATTATACTCATAACACCGTTTTTCACCTCCTCCGTCATAAGATCAGCAGTATCCAGAGAGCTATCCTCTCCAATGGAATGCTCCTTTGCCATACACCCGAGAGAAATACCGCGTACAGGAGTGTCGCCGGTTACTCGTATACGCTGTGTTACATTCAAGCAGGGCCTCAAGTCTGTTATTACAATAGTGCCAAAATGGTCAATCACTGACTTCATAATTGTTGATTTTGACAAGTTTGGTAGTCTACTGTTACAATGGTGCCATTATGATTTTCCGATGGTCAACCACTGACACTCCATTGAAAGACATGGCATAGATTGGTAGTCTCGTACATAATGACAAATCGATGACTGACGTATGCGGTAGTCTGGTAATATTTTGACAGTTCTTTTGATCAGTGACCTACCATCGTAACGCCATCGTGCAATCATTGCTTTTGTCTAGTGTTTGCTTGTGATACATAGTGATAGACAATCAAAAAGTTTAATGTACTACAAAAAAGAAATAATGTATTAACTGCGAACTAATATTCTCGAGCTAACTAACAAGCCAGTCGCTTATCGAGGATGACTACAAACCCTTTTACGGATATTCCCGAGGCGAAATTTGTAAAAACGTTTCATCTTAGAGAGGAAAGGATTCAGTAAGGGAGTTATTTCAAAAACTCATTCCCCTTAAGGCCAGACCGCGTCAAAACGATAGCGGAAATAAAGGTGAGAAAACTGAAGTTAATATTGATTTATTATTCTATTCCTATAAAGAAGAAATTTATTAATTAATGTTATATTTTTATTGCTGATTCTAGTAGCACTCATTTTACGCATCAGGATCTTACCAGACCTTGATTGGACAGGGTGCCCTCCATGACATTTCGCCAATTATTGTGTCGCAGCCCACTAAAGAAGTAACAGAGGCATTATATAAAATATACCATCAATGTATTAAATGGAAAGGAATATCTTAGTTCGCCTAGTTCAGTTTGTGGTTTTCCAAATTTGATGTTCAAGTGTCTACTTGAACATCAAATTATACATGTACATTCTGCCTTCTGAAATATACAAGAACATCAAAGCTAAATACTCATATTCCAAACATAAGAAACAGGAAATTAAATAATATTTTCAAACGTTGTAGCTGTGCTTTTAACCCAACTATGGCAGAGCTCAGATGAACTTAGTTCATCTGAGTGACGGAGCTAAAAAGAAAGAGTAATGTTTTTACACATTGGGAATGGAAGTGTTAGTAGTAGATAATGATATGACTATAGATAGTGACCAGCAGTGGTTTGGTACTTAAATAAATGATGATGTCATAACTATGTGATAGTTTGAAGTATTACTACAATAAGATCTTTCTGATCTCTTTTTAATATTGCCATATCTAAATGACAGGAACAGTTATGTTAATGATGCTTTATATAATGTTCCTAATTTATCAATATATTCTACCTACATTTTATGGAGTCCTGTAAAGAATTTAGGTACCTACATAATTCAATTAAATAATGTCTGAATTATGATGAAAAGTGTTTTTAAATTAATTGCATAGTATAGAAGATCTTAGTATAAAAGAATATGATGTAATGAGTGGTGTGTTTATAAATATTTACTTATCTCTCTTACAGATACAAAATTCAAGCAAACGGGCAACTTCTTTATGAGTTTTGTGACCGCTCATATCCATCTGTTTGAGACATACATATATGTGAGGATTCTGCAAAGCCAGTATGAAGAAAGTTGCTTTGCTAGTAGATGCAAAAGTGAAGATTTGTGATAGTTAGTATATGAGAATAGTGTTCAATTTTTGTGTCTATAATTGGAACCAATAATTATTAATAAATTCATGTACAGAAATTACTTATCTTTAATAAAACAACATTGTTAATAATAACACATAATTATGAGTTTTATTTTCCTTCTTGATACAGTTACAACACATGAAACACAAATAAAATTTTAATTGTAATAGGAATGTATCTATGATCTAACTCAATCTTCAATATTTTATGTTTTGGTTATGCCAATTCTTCTTCGAATATAAACACCTTTAGTAGTTAACTCGCTATCTTTAATTATAGTATTTACTCCTGTCGATATAACCACTTTTCTTTGACGTGTGAACTGCATAACCTTGCTGTATCATTTCCTTTGGAATTTGTTATCCATAGAACATTTTCCATTGATATCTTCGTTTTGGCTCTAATGCTCGCTGTACACATTGGCCCAACATGCTGGTCCAACGTATTGGCCCAATGTGTAGAGAGCTACTTGGCGCTATGTTGGCTTAATGAACCGCTGTACACATTGGCCCAACATGCTGGCCCAACGTATTGGCGCAATGTGTAGAGAGCTACTTGGCGCTATGTTGGCTTAATTGGTGTAGTTGGCGCCGACGTTGGCCGGCCAGCCGAATAGTGTCGGTTTTTTGTGCACACATCAAAGGATCTTGGCGCGCTCCGCCAACAACGTGTGAACGTTGTTGGCTTTTTCATTTCGTTGTCGCTCTTCAGCGGAGACAGTACTGTTGCGCGTGAATATATTTACGTTCCCAAGTTAATATACATATTAATCGTAACTTGTTTTGCTCGTAATCGGTTATAAGTAGTTTTGTGAGTACGCATAATCCGTTCCAAAAGTTATTATTTCTGTAAGTAGTTATTTCTAAAAAGACAACTCCCGCATTAGGACTAAATCCTGTGTCGCGGGGGACTTAACAAACATACATCTAACGAGGACAATGAACACCTACACTCGAAACCACAATTTTTGGATCACACAAAGTGTTGTCTCGTGTGGGAATCGAACCCACAACACTCGGCGCAGTGTCAAGCGGCGAGGCGGCCGCTTAAACCACTACGCCAACCGTGCAGTCAGACAGTTTTATGCAGTGTCGATACGGTATACCAAGAAACTCGGTTAGTTAAAACTTGTAACTAATTTCGATGAGACTACGATTACATTACTGTAGAATTATGCAAAATAGTTACTTTACGAATAAGAACCATATATCTATTTTCATATTGTAATAAATATTGCGCATTACTTTTAAAGGTATACATAATTATTGTTTACGTATTAAATGAACTTTCCTTCGTACTTTAGCCAGGCTTAGGACTGGCTGCACAACTTAATTTTTATATGAATTTACGTTTTAAATGGATATTAAGATATTCATCATACCACTACGATAGTAGATCAATAATTTACACAAACATAGCAAATTATCGTTCTGATTTACATAAGGTGCATTCTTATTTGAAATATCCCAAAAGTGTTATCTGATTTATTTTTATCTAAGCATCGAGTTTGACATAAGACAATGACGATACGATGTGCATTACGAAATTATTACGCACACTATGACACAGCCCAGCGCATCAAGCTCGGGCGAACTCTAGTATAATCGTATAGTTTCGTGTAACGAGTTGTCTTGCAGGCGCACCGCGCGCTGAGTATCGCGCGCGCTATACATACCTACATACAGAACTGGAACCATAGATTATACACATATACTGGTAGCTGGAACCGCTTACGAAAAGTAACTAGTTAAATTAGCCACGAAACTACTTACGCGGTTACGTGTATACGTACGCAGTTTTATGAATTGATTACGTTAAATAACGCCCACTCCTAATACATATACATATAACGAGTGCGGCGGCGTAGGGCAGCAATGATGTTTTACAATTAATAGTAATTGTACCGAAATTGAACAATAAAATATATCTTTTTACTTATTTTTATGTTGTTTTTTTATTAATTTTTGTAAAATTAAAAACGAAGTAACTTAAAAAACAGATTTTTATTAGGTACCACATTGTTATCTTCTAGGCTTGGTAGTTGGGTTAGGTTATTTAACCAAAATTCCTATTATTAATAACTAGTCGACGCCAGCGGCTTCGCACGCACATATTTTCGAATTGCCCGTTTTGCTTGATCCCGTGGGAATTTCGGGAAATCCCGTCTTAGTGCACCCCTATGGTCCCCAAGGTAGTTTCCGCTGTAGCATGTCTGTCAGTCAGTCAGTAACGCAAGGATTTTATATATTAAGATAAGCTACCTATTTTATATTTCAGATTACTGAAGCGTGGAGCCGTATGGCGGATAAAATTGAATATTAATTTTATCCACTATACGGATCCACGCCACTATTAACGAAATCAAAAAGAAAAAATAATCATTAATGACAACATGTAGAATGCATCACATTCTTCTTTAGTACACATGTACGCGCAGCTAATAATTAAACGCACTGTATAAATAAATAGCCGTGGCTGCAAGTGCTTCTACGTCCATCTTTGTCTAAGCACCAATGCAGAATGATATGTCACTTCCGTCAGCCAATGTGTAAATAGCAATCTTGGCGTCGCACACTGGCGACTATTAGCAAAAAGATGGCCAAAATGTTTTAATAATAAAAATGCGTTAAATAAATCTATTGAAATTAAATGTAATCTTTTGATCTATGAATAATTTTTATTTTATGAAAAAAAAGGCTCTGGTTCCAACCAGCGCGAATGTAAAGACTGACTTTATGATATTGATAGTTTTAAAACAATAGAAGGATAATAGTTAGTATATTATATATGATAGAGATTAATAAGAATTTAAGTATCAAAAATTGTATTATAATTAATAATATTCATAACTAAGAAACATGAATGATCAGAGATACACAAACTATATGGTATCCAATATGGATACCTAAGTTTGTTTAAATATCAAATACTCCACTTCAGGTTCTTTCAATAGTTAAATTTCATCTAGGGCAACTACGTATTGGACTTTCTGGACGTTTTACGTAAACTTGAGATATAAGGAACTGAAGAAACGCAAAGTCTTTGAAATCAATGACTCATTTGTAGTTTTAATACGGGGCGGTTTTTTTTGTTAAGTCTCTGTGATATTTATTTATATACTTATTTCTTGACTCTTGTGCATTTTCAGATAGATATAAACTTTTTTATAACCACTCATTAAAAGAATGAACTCAAGTTAAAGTCCTCAAAATATTCCACGGCAAAATGTACGCGTAAATACTATATTACTATATTACTTACAGCTAATAAAAACTTATCATAAGGCAGATATCGGCAGCCAAATCTAAAACAAACTAAATACTAGCATTATATGCTTCAATTTAATACAGCATACAGCTTATTTCTCGGAATACAGAAGAATATCGTACTATTTTTTTATTATTTCAGCTTACGGAAGTAAGTAATACTATCAATTTCTAGGCAAGGGTATCGGTGTTAGGATTTTTTAGAAAGTACTAACATCTGACAGCAATTATAAATACCTGTTGTAAAAAGAACGAGTGACAACATGCGACTTGAGAATCATCGATATAAAGCACGATATTTTTGATCAAATTCTTAGGCAGATTGTTATAGAATTTGACCATGGAAAATATATCAAAGAATGCTCAAAAGTTGCGTCATTTATTAAGGTTTAAGCTAAGTGTTATAAAAGTGTTCTATCGACAATATTTTAAAGTCATATATTGGCCAGATTTTAGCAAATATTCGCCAGTGTGCGTCGTATCATGTTGGCCCAACATGCTGGGCCAGCTAGTTGGGCCAATGTGTACAGGGGCTTTAAGAGAAACATACGAGCTACTCGGTACTAAACAATTCAACGCAGTGCATTGAGATTATTGAGAAATATAACAAACTAGGACTTTGTTTACAAAAAGGTATGAGTTTTGAGCTTTTGACAGTTCTTACTTCAAACATGATTTGACTTTGACAGCTAAACAGAACAAATATTATTGAGTTGAATGGTTAAATTCATTGTTTTTTTGCTATTTACGAACTTTAATACAACTTTAGAGTGCTTATAACACTAGTAATGAATATTTAAATAATATATAAATGAAATCTGGCATGAAAAATAATCAAATTTCATGGTAGTTTTTCAAAAATCATTTCTTCTAATGGTTTTTTTATCTATGGCAATACAACAATGCCATTCTGCCACCATTCAATTACGATTCCACTGATCGATCACCGAACTATCATAATGAATTACCAGACTACGAACTTTTGTCAAAATGACAATGGGATCGTGTTGGAATGACGAATGTGTTTAAAATAGCAGACTTGAGGCCCAGGAGACACACTTAAAAGTACGCTTTAATTGTGCCTGCCCCTCCTTAAACTTAGCCGGGGAAATATTCACACACTTAAAATGATATCCCCCTTTGCATCCAATGCATTTTATCATCTCCGCAACTTCAATTTTTCTAGTGCAAGCCAAACAGTTCATTTTGATGTTTAAAATTATAACAACACAGAGCGAGCGAGACACAGCTAGCCAGTTCACACGTGTGCAAAAGAGCGCGATGCGCCGTTCACCGCTAGCGCCACCTGCAAGTTGTGAAATTGTCACTGCACTTTTCTTCACACAAATAATGTCCTATTATGTCCAAAATACTCAAATTTAACACTGTACTCCATATAATATCGATGTATTAACGTAATAGGTGCACATAAAACACATTTTTATCGACATATTTTCCAAATTTCCAATATTACTCGGGAGCTATCATGTTGACACATGCACAGATAAACAACATGATAGATTTCTTTTTATATTATTATTCTATAAGTCTGCTAGAAATTAAGGGTGAAGGTGTTACATATTATAATATGTATAGTGGGTAGGTTTAACCGTTAAGGTTTAGCCGTTAAGCGCGCAATTGTACAAACCAGTTGAAAATATACGTCTGATCTCAACGCACGCTCTTTTATTTATCAGTTTTATCTTCGCGAACTACGCTGAGATGCGGGATATAATATGAGGGAAGAGAATTGCCCTCGTTGTTTACAACTACACTCAAAAAACCTTTATTTAGGTAGTCACGAATGACGTCAAACAATGAAAACGTCTAAGCGCAGCAGCGTACGAGTCACCTAACGAATAAGGGTCACCATAGAATAGCAACGCCACTACGTATCTGCCACTGTCGTCACGAACAGTGGTAGCGCGGAAATGTTGTTCGCACTCAAGATCCTTACGGCTCAGCGAGGGCGGTGCGGTAATCTCTTCGAGCTCCCAAAATCGCTTGAGAAGAGAATCAATATTATCTTCTTGAAGAACAGAACAACAACAAGACGTAATATAATGAGAAGTATGTAACGTGGGTACGGTACCCATAATCACATACCCAAATACCGTCTCAATAGCGGGCGGCAAATTATGTTGCTCACTACGTACAACTTTAGGTAGTAACAAGTGCGGAAATATTGAAGCTCCGATCAAAACATCAATATCTGCCGGATTCGCAAATTCCGCGTCTGCTTGCGGCAATGTCTCGAGATGTGTGAGTAGCGATACGTCCACATTAGCGTTCGGCAATGTGTCCGTAATACGCTCCACGATAAGCGAAGAAATGTTAAAATTAATATTCCTATCAAAATGCGAATGTATTTTAATATCTACGGAACCCTTGCAATGTTTTTCTGACCCCCCGATCCCCTTGACTACTAATTTAGTATTTTTAAAGATATCCCACAGTCCAAGGCGTTTGAAACAATCAGAAGTAATAAAGTTACTCTGTGAGGCGCTATCGAGTAAACAAAGAACTATGTGCGGTTCGTTATTAATATCATAAACGATAACTTGCGCTGTTGCTAATAGAACCGTTTTGGACGCCGTACACTGCGGTTGAGCATCGCGCTGAGCATGACAAGCGCGCGAGGGTTGTCCGCGTGTGTGCGCCGCCAGCGCAATGGACGTCGTAAACAACGATACTTCGCACTGAAACGCGGAGGGGGAAGCCACCGTGGCGGCCTGCACCTGCGACGTAAGTGGGCTAGAAATCGTGTCAAGGTTACCGGATTGGCCCGACAACGGATAACTTTTATCAAAATGTAATAATGAATGATGTCGTTGATTACATGAACGACACTTCGTCTTACTAGAACAATCACTCGTTTTATGTTTTATACTTAAACAATTAACGCAAGCTTTGTTTTCTTTTACACATTTGAAACGAGCAGTCGGATCTAAATTATTAAAAGCGGGACATTTATAGAAATGGTCGTGTACTATATTACCGCACAGACCCTTCTGTGAATTATTATTATTAGATTCCGAGCATGCTACGTAAGATTGTGTATTAGGGACCGAGTTATTATTGCTATTTCGCGATTTATTCGACCTTTGTTTGCTACTGTTATTATTAGACGAGCTTGATGAACTAGACTGCGTATTATGAAATATTTGACACTGATCTTTGATGAAAGAAATGAAACTATATAGTATAGGTATTTTATGATTACGTTCCGTCATCTCGAAAGCACGAATTGTTTCAGTGTCAAACTTTTTTAAAGCGAGTTGTAGAAACATAAAGTCGGAAAGATCTTTTAATTTTAAGTTTTTAAGGGAACTAACTGCGTTAACAAAGTTGTCTATAAACAGCTGGAAATTCGAAACAGACGCGGCACCGGACAGTTTAAGATTTAAAGCTTGATCAAAGTAAGTAGACGCTAGAAAACGAGTATCTTGATACCTATCAAGTAGTGACTGGAATATGACCTGATAGTTCTCAGCACTGGGTGTGACACCTGCGAATACGGACTGGGCCTTCGGTGACAGCTTACCTATTAAATTGTACAACCTGTCAGCATCTGTCAGAGAACTATTATCGGGCACTGTAGACTTAAAACTCGCATAGAATAACGGCCAAATTCGTATATCTCTATCAAATGACATAAGCTCAATTGGCGGTAATCTCGGCGCTCGAACCGCCGGTGAGGCAGAAACGGGCTGCGCGAAACACGTACCCTCCAATTGTGATTGTATGCGCTTGATGATACAATAAAGATCTTCGAATGAGGTGTACGCCTGATAATTCGGCTGTTCATCAGGATTAATAGAAATCAATCTTGCCTTATAATCGTCTAACAACTTATGAAAATCTGTTCGAATACTATCTACTGTCATACAATAACGAAGAAATGATTCCCTATTAATATCGGAAGTAGCGGCAGTTTTTGAGCGCTCGTAAATGTTTTGAATACGCTCAAATAAAATATTACGTTTAGTTTCCAAGATTGTCAGCTCTTTTTCTTCCGACATGCATGGCTTCTTTTGTTGCGCCATGTTTACGTATGTATAAGCTAATGAGACCGAATCAAAATAAGAATACCTAAAGTACCTATTATTTTACCTAAGAAGGTGTTTATGCGCTACTTATTCGTAAGTAGGCAACAACTTTAAGGCGGTGGAATTAAAAGCTGCTTGAAATATGGAATTTACAAGACAACTATGATAGTTCCAGTAATAATAATTGGGTAGATATATCTGATTAGTAGGTAGCTACATAAAAGAATATTACCTACGGAAGCGTGCGGAAGTAACCACGTAATGGGTATGTAAATGGACTAGGGTATAGCTAGGTGCTATAACTACCTAGGTAGGTACTTCTAGAAGATACCTACGCGAGATAAACGAGAGGTTACGTATAAACGCAAATGAATCCGGCTTCGTACGGACCAAAAAATGGTTCGGCATTGCACCGAACCGTATGTACTAGGCGATTTGGTGATATGGAAAAATATTAATTATTGTGGACTGTATAAGGGATGGCTGGTAAATCGCCTATAGGAGTAGGTTCATGGGAGGAATAGGAGGCAGAGGTATGGGAGCACGCCTTACCTTGTAAGATAGCGGCCGTCAGCGTCTTCGAGAGTCCTGAAGCTGCACAGATCACTCCACTACACCCGCGGGCGGTTTAGTTCTCGTTTATAGTATAAAATAGCGGTAAAATATTGCGGTGCTGCATGTGTTCGTCGCGGCGCGGAGCTGCACCAGGACGCAGCCGGTCAGCGGGACGGTTGATTTTCGACTCCGTCGCAGCGTCATTGAATTCTGCGAACAATTAGAGCGAGGCATGCCTTTGGGAGGGAATGGGATAGAAAGGGATAAAAGATCGCTCGTTTTTGACACTGCGGTATGCAAAGGAATTTATTAGCTAGGTGTTAACATAGTTAACTAGCAATGGAAAAGATAGATGGCGCTACCATGAGTTATCAGATAAATACCTAATGAGTGTTTGAATTATGACCTATGTGATTTACCCATCGATCGTTAGCATGCAAATCAACTACCACAAACAAATTTTGGAATAAGAAAGTAGGTACTTCCTAAGTTCAGTACGTTAAGAAATTAACTCCTATTCGGATACCTACTACACACCGCCGTATCTACGTAATAAGTAAGTTGTTATGTGAAGTAACAGATTCTGGGCTCTTAGTGGCACTAACCTGATCTGTAGTAAGCTCAGACCAAAGAAATAATCTAAGTCTGAGATTTGTCCACATTTTTTACTTATTATAAATCTTATTATAAATTACAAATCCCGAAGTCAAATACATACATACCTACTTGAAATAAGTTCACAAATAACACATAAACAAACCAACCGGTAAAGGCGGTAAATCATCTAAAATCGGAAGTCGGAACAAACACGGAGTGACCACTTAAAGCAGCGATATTCAACGCAAATTCAGAGTCGCGCCGCGGGCCGCAGAAAAATTCAGTAGATCCTACGATTGTGGATTTGGAGGATTCAAAATATTGAACTTCTACAAGATGCCCGTCGTTGTGCAGTTTCTGCAGGCTGAAGTGCTGATCTTGTGTGCTTAAAATATCCAGCTTACGTAGGCCGAGTTTTTGGGCTTCTGAAGAGTTGAGCTAAATGGGAGATACAAGTCGTGGCGGGAAAGGTTTCAAGGTGGCCTTTTCCAAGTCTAAGGCCATTTCTTTTTATGAGCCCGTGTGGCTCAAATAATGACGAGTGGGGTCCGAATCGTAGAGACAACCTTCTAAGGGCTGAATTGCGGTGCTTGACGGTCAATAAAACCCGGGCACATACAGCGCCGTGACTGTTAGTCAAAAGAATAAAAGAAACAATCGTGAGAGGGTATCTGGATACGTGGCTTATGGCGTCGATTCACGAATGCTACTAGAAAGTCCTGAGGTGGGGCGAGAAAGCGATGCTTTACGCGAGACACGACGATGAGATGTGGCGGTCCGCGCCCTCCTGGGTCCTAGTGGTCATATGGGTAAGACCCATTTTGAGGAAGGGGCTGGATGACGTCAGAGCGTTCTCAGCTTCCAACTGATCTACGGTCATAACTCACTACGATTTGGCCGGTTAACAACACTTGCTCTTCGGACATTATTAGAAGCCATGATCCGATGCGATCGACTACACACCATCTTCTCCTTCTGCGAGGTAGTAATGAGATGGCAACTGAGCAAATATACGGAGGAGCAGGATTCGATGCGTCAGCGTATGTGGAACCTCAGGTCTGCATGCTACTAGAGAGTGCGTGACGATCTACAATAAATCATTGAAATTGATCTCCAGCCACTGTGGGGTACTGCCAGCGGCCTAATTATCGGGCCTATGAGGCAGCACGCGATCCGACCAGACGGGCCCGTTAGGGGGCTTACGTGTTCGTGTCCGCCTCTCGATGTATTTATTGTTTCGTATTGTGTTGCAATATTAAATTGTATCAGCAATTTGACGGTTACATCTAGCCTAACCTAACTTGTACAGTTAGGAGGGGCTCGCCAGGAGTGGTAGACTAACTCAGGCGGGGTAACGCATGTTATGCTAAAGCAGTCTACGCAGCCCCGCCATTTTCATAGGTAGTAAAGTGAACACAGCGGCGATTTTGGAGAGTCTCACACACATCTCCACCAGCCCCAAACTCAAGCAAGTGGGAAAAGTCCGTGACCGGTTTTCACCACGATTCTGCTAAATAATATTGTCAAAACGCATCACATAGTCATGTCTTTGAATCTAACCAAGGCCGTGATATACCTTTATATCACGTCAGGGGATCTTTAACCACAGAACCAGAGACAATAAGTAAAGGCTCTTGAATCCTCGGTACAGTTTCGGCACTGCAATACAACGTGATTTAAATAACACACTCAAAAACCAGGCATGAAAGAAATGGGATTTGCTCGTCTCGCTGAATGCAACTTGAGCGGACACCCTGTACGTTCGCACTTTCTTTGGATGTAAGCAATTTAAAATGATTGACATATTTTCCTACACATTATCTACTCCACGCTATTCGGTGGAACGGCCCACGGGTCACACGAAATGGCTTACCTGTGTGCGTTCGCGCAACGGAATGTTGTTGAATTTAAAGATTTTAATTATGCAGATATTTAGTGTATGACGTCGTATAATTGTGTATGGTAAAAACAAATTTGTGCACGCAGCCATTGTGGAGAAATTCACCAAAAACTGATTCCGCTGGGCGAACGTTGTCCTGGCGGAACTTTTTTTAATCCATTGACTTTAGAAGAAAAGAGATGTGTCCAAAAATTAGTGTGTATTTGTGTGTAATTGTGTATGTATGAATAAAATTTGTGCATGCATAAACTTCGGAGAAATTCAAGTTTCCGCTACGCGAACGTTTGGCCATTAGCTAGTTTTCATATAAAGCGCTTACATAGAGAGCTGTAGATTTTTACATACGTTGTTTTGAATTTGTTTATATTTGCTTAAAAAACAGATTTAGAAAAAATCGTAGGGCTTAAAAGATAAAAATATAAACGTAAAATACGCTTATTAGGTCTTAGTTCTTAAAGTATGCACTTTGGGGTCTAGATTTTCACGTTTATACAAACCTTGTAAGTGTCTGCAACATGTTGCCAAGTATCAATGATGTTCCGTTAGTAATTAAAGAGTTATAGGACAATTTACCATGAATAGATCACTGTTTACAAAGCAGTCAAATATCACGACGTTCTAAAGGAATTGCATGGTAAAATGTATGCCAATAATTAGTGTATTCATTCAACTATACACATGCAAAATTTCATGTCATTAAATTCAGTAATTAAAGAAAAACAATTATAATACTGACGAAGCATCGAAAACCTACATAACCCGACCAAGCTCGGATGGCTACAAAAAAGCGGCCGTGCCATATATCTAAGAAACTTTCTTAACCTGTCAATATAGTATTTATTAATATGGTACAGTTGCGTACACAAGCGTTAGGAAAAAATAAAACAATTGCATTTCTTGAATTAAAAATATTTTTTAAATAATAACGCCACTATCTACGATAAAAATAAATCTTCAATTAACAAGTATTTAAATATCCGTGTACAAAAATATTTTTAATTACATATTACATAATTATGTAATTATAATAACGTTAACAAACGCTTGCAACGACAGCAATGGACTTAAATGTGTTTTAACTAAAACAGGTTTAATAAACATATTGCCCGCTCTTTTCTTCAAGGATGGAAGTACCGTTTCAAGCGGGAAGCCGCATATCGCTCGTTGCGCGCAGCGCGTTGTCTATCTTTTCACACTAGAATATTTTTGATCAATTCATAACTACAATACTTCAGACTATTTAACCAAAGGACTAGCGTACCGCTTTGAACAAAATAATTCTGCATATTTTGGTGGGTTCGTGGGAACACGCTCACATACATAAGTCACTACCAGTACAACGGTATACATAAATAATTAAAAAATCGATTCAAGAAGTAGTTTTTTTTAAGTTATTAGATTGTTTGATCCACTAAAGTTGCAAAGGGGAACGCTCGTGCATACCTAGTCCATTGGTTAAATAGTGTAATAAGCTACAATATGATAAATATTTACCTAAACAGTAGTACTTACATGTGGTAATTATTTAATTTCCCTAAGAGGTCTATAGTTAGAATTCTGATCCGTGAACTCTTCAATAGAAATTAGCTGTATGAATTTTATTTGTCTTCAATTTTAATAATATATCTAGATTATATCTCAAGTCTCAAGCGCATACTTAAATAAAGTACCTACGTAAATAGTACCTACTTTCTGTCATAGTCAAATACATTTAAAAAAGTAGGTATACAAAAGTAAATGACCTATAAATTATATCGAAACGACAATTGTGTTATCAGTTTATCACCTATACCAATTCAATACCGGTATTATACTGTAAATTTTGGGATGTTACATATATTGCACGGCCGCTTTTTTGTAGCTATCCGAACTTGGTCGGGTTATGTAGGTTTTCGATGCTGCGTCAGTATTTTAATTGTTTTTCTTTAATTACTGAATTTAATGACATGAAATTTTGCATGTGAATAGTTGAATGAATACACTAATTATTGGCATACATTTTACCATGCAATTCCTTTAGAACGTCGGGATATTTGACTGCTTTGTAAACAGTGATCTATTCATGGTAAATTGTCCTATAACTCTTTAATTACTAACGGAACATCATTGATACTTGGCAACATGTTGCAGACACTTACAAGGTTTGTATAAACGTGAAAATCTAGACCCCAAAGTGCATACTTTAAGAACTAAGATCTAATAAGCGTATTTTACGTTTATATTTTTATCTTTTAAGCCCTACGATTTTTTCTAAATCTGTTTTTCAAACAAATATAAACAAATTCAAAACAACGTATGTAAAAATCTACAGCTCTCTATATAAGCGCTTTATATGAAAACTAGCTAATGGCCAAACGTTCGCGTAGCGGAAACTTGAATTTCTCCGAATTTTATACATGCACAAATTTTATCCATACATACACAATTACACACAAATACACACAAATTTTTGGACACATCTCTTTTCTTCTAAAGTCAATGGATTAAAAAAAGTTCCGCCAGGACAACGTTCGCCCAGCGGAATCAGTTTTTGGTGAATTTCTCCACAATGGCTGCGTGCACAATTTTTTTTTTACCATACACAATTATACGACGTCATACACTAAATATCTGCATAATTAAAATCTTTAAATTCAACAACATTCCGCTGCGCGAACGCACACGGCTTACTGCGGGCCGCTGGTTGAGTACCGCTGATTTAAAGCATGCCGCATCCACAGACAAATAGCACACTTAGTACGTCTCAATAAAGTTAAAATTTGCAAACATTTCAGTGATGGCGGCTCTAGTCATAGGTGAGGCGGCTACGTCAAATAGTTTAATAGACCTTTATGATAAAGCCGACACCAAATAATTTAAATTAAAACTAAACTTAATGCAGATGCAAATAAAAACTAAATTTGTTTATTAATGCAAATAAGACCGCGAATTTAACTTTTTCTAAAATCAATGCTTATTAAATCAGTGCATAATAATTTTATTGTCACTGAGCGCACGTGTTTTCCGTTTTACTTGAAAATGGACTCGCTTACTACCCGAGAACTCGCCCAAATCGTTTGGCATTATGCAAGTTCGAGAGATCTCAATGAAACCAGAGAATGGTTTCAGAGGCGAAGCCCAAACTCGCCTGTACCTTCATCACGGCGGATACTTCGGGCAGCGCAGAACTTCTTAGACTACGGACAGTTAGCTGTTCCCGAACATGCACAAGCTCGAGGGCGTCCCACCATGTATCCGGAGCAGTTGGATCGTAGCATAAGAAGGTATTTTGAGCAGAACCCGCAAAGCTCCACCCGGCTTGTAGCACGAAGATTTGGCGTCAGCCAAAGCTACGTGTGGAGGCTTCTAAATGCGGCAGGGAAGCATCCATTCCATTTCCAGCCGGTACACGACATGGCCGAAACCGACCAACCTGCCAGGGTTATATTTTGTAGGTGGCTGTTAGAAACGGACCGCAACATTTTGTGGACAGATGAGGCCACATTCACCCGCTTAGGGTTATTTAATGTTCACAATGAAAATTGGTGGGCCGAACAAAATCCCCACGTAACGCGGCGCGATGCGTTCCAGACGCGCTTTTCTGTGAATGTGTGGGCTGGAATTATAAACAATAATATCCTTGGTCCTTATTTTATCGAAGGACGTTTAGGTGGACAGGATTACCTGCAGTTATTAATGTATGTGGTGACGGAGTATTTAGAAGACGTCCCTCTAAATAGCCTTCGGGATTTATACTATCAACATGACGGAGCACCTGCCCACTATCATAACGTTGTGCGGCAATTTATGAATGACCAATTTGGTGAGAGGTGGATTGGTCGCGGAGGTCCAATAGCCTGGCCCCACAGAACAGTTAGCAGAGGTTAGAACGGCCTTGTGGGCGTGGCAGGCTCGCCGTACTTGTGAGCAAACGCTCATAAGCCGAAAAATTTGATTGACGCTGTCAACAATCGTGCTCATATTGCGACAGCGTAAGAAGCTCCGCGAAAATAAAAGAATTATGCCGTCTTGCGCTATAATAACGAGTCGAAAAGAAGCCAGTTATGTACTGTGGCTAGAGAAGGGATTTCTTTTCACCGGTAAGTCCAAAAACCTTAAAATAAAAATGATATTTGTAATTATTACAATAGTATTATGTACTTTGTAGGCAAAAACGATACTATCGCAAGCAAATAAAAAAATATACATTGCTGGCAATACGTGGGTACCATCTAGTACTACGTAAGCGATTGCGCAATGTATTTCGTTCACTGTGAACGTCAAAGCTTGAATTCTGCTAAATCTATGGTGGTGGGTCCGATAGTGTTGTACCTACCAAGTTGTGAACAATGTCGATTGTGAGTTCCTTCGTGTGAATGTATTCAAATGATTGTTATCAGTAATATTAAGATTAACATAACTTTGTTTATTACTACCGATTAATGTTTATTGGGTTATTACTGTACTGAGAATAATCTACACCCGTAATAGAAACTTCTGCAATGAATTGTTACGAAAACTAAAAACTGAATATCACAACAATGAGTTTTCGAATAGTGTAAAAAAGCCTAAAAAAATGTGGAGCACCATAAAAAGCGTATGCAATCTCACGGAAACCAAAAAGGAGCCAATAGAGCTATTAAATATCCAGAGCAGCTTAGACCCCGTGCGATCGTTAAACATATGTAATTTATACTTCTCATCAGTAGGACAACATTTAGCTAATGATATTTTACATGACTTGCAAGAAAGTCAGGAATCACTAGCTAATAAAGTCAGTAATAAACTATTGATTAATTCATTATTTCTACGTGCTACTGATGAAGAAGAAGTTGAATCTCTTATACTGTCACTACAGAGTAATAAGGCCCCCGGTGTTGACGGGCTAACAAACTCTCTACTAAAAGAACTCAAAAACATAATCACACCACCCTTGACGGAAATATTTAATTTAAGCTTGGAATCCGGCATATTTCCAGACGTCTGGAAAAAGGCTTCTGTCACACCAATCTATAAACATGGTCTCAAAGATTCACCGGAAAGTTACCGTCCAATCTCGCTACTATCAGCTTTTTCTAAGCTGCTCGAGAAAATTGTTAATATTAGGCTTATGCAGTATATCGAAACACATAATTTGCTCTCTGCGAGGCAGTTCGGGTTTAGGAAAAGTAGATCTACAGAAGTAGCGGTAACACTACTAACATCGACTGTAACGTATTCTCTGGACAGAAATAGGTTTAGTATCGGTGCTTTTCTGGATTTAGCTAGAGCTTTTGATACCGTCTCAATTCCAATACTTCTAAAAAAATTGGAACATCATTTTGGTATTCGTGGTATTGCATTGGATTGGTTCAAAAGCTATTTAACAGAAAGAAAGCAATGTGTCAGGGTTGGCGATATTAAGAGTGAATTTCAAACTGTCAACTTTGGTGTACCACAAGGAAGTGTACTCGGTCCAACTCTCTTCATCATGTACATGAATGATATACATGATTCGATCGACGCGGATGTAATATGTTACGCTGATGATACCGTTATCACTTTTGATGGCTCCTCTTGGCTTGAAGCGTTTACCAGAGCCGAGATAGGTATGAATAAAGTGCTTAACTGGCTAAGATGTAATCTGCTAACCCTTAATATAAAAAAAACCAAGTACATTTGCTTTCATAAAACTGCTGCATCTGCCCCAAGTAGTAGCTATAACATCAAGCTACATAACTGCAAGAATCAAATTTGTTGCAATTGTTATATTCTTCAAAAAGATGATAGCATTAAATACCTGGGAGTGACAGTTGACAAAAATTTAAGTTTTAAGTCGCACATCAGCGCTTTGTCAGATCGAGTAAGGAAAACGGCAAACATAATGAAATTGCTTCGCTGCTCGGCATCAACAGATATCCTGAAAACTGTCTATTTTGCCTTGAGCCAATCCTTAATCATGTATTGTATAGGCAGTTGGGGAAGTGCTGCAAAAACCATAATGATTCAGTTAGAAAGGGCCCCAACGCTCGGTTTTAAAAACTATCTATAAGAAGCCCTTTAAATATTCCACAACGCAACTTTATAAAGACAGTAACGTTCTTAACGTTCGTCAGCTATTTATACTGAGAACATTTTTAAAAGTACATCACACTGTCATAAATTCAAGAGAATATAAACATCTTTTAACCCGCCGAACATTTAGAATCCCCGTACCTAAAATTAATACATCCTTTGCAAGACGCCTGGGTCCTTACATGAGTAACTATATTTATAACAAAGTAGCTGAAAAATGCAAAATTAAAGAGTGCTCATTAAGGGACGCTAAAGTTGTTGTTAGTAAATGGCTCACTTCGTTAACATATGACGAAACTGAGAATTTGTTATCAAACATAAATTAAAATAAATCACTTTTGGTCTAGTTATTATGCACCAAGCAGTTTGTTGTAAAATCTGAATATATTCACATATAGTATATCTACATATTTATTTCTACGAATACATGTATATTTATTTGCACATTATATATATTATATATGTATAAATATATCTATACATATACATATATTTATCGTTTGTTATCATTTCAATTATTGTTTAATACCAATTTCTTTGTTAATTAAATTTACTTTGTCTCAAATAAGTACTGGTAAAACTTATAATAATATTCATCATTTTGTAACTTTGTGTAAGTAATGTACTAAGTTTAGTAATGTTAAAAATTAGAGATATCGACCGAGCAATGTAATCGCTTAATGTAATCGTCTCGGTACCCACAGGACAGGCTTGCCTAGTGTGGGGCCACTGGTATATCTTTCATTGTTATCTGCATACTTTTGAAATAAACATTTTTTATTTATTTTTATTATTTATTTATTAACATAGTATCGCGGGTTACATATCACATATTTTAATTAAGAAAATTGATTGTGATATATGCGTTGGAGCACTGCTGTCAAATGAAATAAATTCGTTCCATAAATTTATCGTAGCAAAAGATAAAGGGGGTCTCCTGTATCATTATTTATAGATTTACACAGACAATCTTCGGCAAATTAATGAACATAATATATGTTGACAACAAAGATCTTGCGCACCTTTGTCGGAACTGAATTATTTAGCAACATAAGTTATCACCAGGTTGGATTTTATCCTAGTGCGAGCCATGTTACAGACCTATCTAAAGTTATCATAGAAAAATATATCAATGTAAGATTGCATTTTATTTTGACAAATTCGAATTTAAAAGATAGCAAGCGTATGCTTCATAATAAATACGTCTTATTTCAGGGACAATAATAGAATCTGGGTTAAAATTTAATTTAAATTATTGTTCAACATTAAAATATTTTTGTATTATATACTTGTGTCATTTATTTCTTAAGAAACTTTAGCTAATGTGGTTGTACACATGAATAGTTTATCACGGACACTGACATCCTAGGTGGACATTATTTTTAACTCTTGGTATTCGGATATGATAAAGGCCATATTGTATCTTCCCCTTTAATTTTATATTATTATTTATATATATTAAGAAAGGCCACACTATTTGTACCCTATCCCACCATCCCGAAATAAAAACAAACAATTGCAAAACTTAAAATAACAAAACAACAGTATTTTATCGATATAAATAATCGACCTTTTGGACATCGTAATGAGAGTGTGTGAGTGATCGTCAAGCGCGATAGTTCCATGTCAAGCGAAGTGTTTGCGCTAGTGTGACAACCAATGGCAAACTCGCGATCTAAGTGCAGTTGATTTGTGTGCGTAATGCGCGTACGTATTAGTGTATTGCTTGTAGTGGAGATAGAGAGTGGGAGACAATCGGCGACACGCGTTCTAATACAAATCAGTAACTATTTCCGTTCTAACCCCCTTTAAGTTCTGTGCCTGGCCCCCTCGCTCGCCTGATCTCACCCCGCTAGATTTTCATCTGTGGGGAGAAATAAATTGCAGGGTGTACGAGGTTGAGTCGGATTCACGCGATATCCTAAAGGCCCGCATAATTAATGCCTTCGATGAAGTCCGCAGAGAAGATATTGTCACAGGCGTCACTAGACGATTAAGAAATAATTTGAGACGTAGGGCGCAACTGTGCTTAGACATGCAGGGCGGCCACTTTGAACAGTTAGTACATTTGGCATAAAGTGCGTGTAAATAAGTGAATTAAGTGCGTGTAAATAAGTGTAAATATTCAAGTGTAGGTAAATATCTAACTCCATCATGCAGTGACGGTGACTTTTTGTAAATAAGACAATAATTGTACATAATTTGATTTCAACTTTTTAAATACGCTTTAAATAATTGTGATGAAATCTCTTTCTGAATGTGTGTATTTTCATAGACATCTAGCTTTCACTCTACCTGCCTTAATGATTTATAATTTTGTCATAATTATGTTCGTCCTAATAGTCCAGTCACTTTAGGGATTCACCTCGGAATTTGAGATAATAAGCTGGAAACTCGTATACAGCTTCATTTTGGCGTTCTAAAAGTTGTCTCAAAAGTCACATGTTATCTCGTGACTGCGTCGTAAGTTACTCAAGGTCAAAGGTCACGAAAATCGTTTTTTGCAATTATCTCCATTTCTATGGTTCCAATCACTTCAACACCTATTATGATGATATATGTACAGAAAAAGAGTTGAGACAAAAGTTGTGGCAATTTTTTTTATCTTCAATTTTCATAATAGGTGTTGAAGTGATTGGAACCATAGAAATGGAGATAATTGCAAAAAAAACGATTTTCGTGACCTTTGACCTTGAATAACTTACGATGCAGACACGAGATAATATGTGACTTTTGAGACAACTTTTAGAACGCCAAAATGAAGCTGTATACAAGTTTCCAGCTTATTATCTCAAATTCCGAGATTGACCCCGTATTTTGCCTAAAGTGACTGGACTATAAGCCGGAAAAAAGTATGAAGTTGACATCAAAATGTTAATTTGCGTAGGTACCTACCTAAGCGGAAAAGTAAAATTTTAGTATCTAAAATAATCTAGGTAAAAGTTTCAGTTTTACTTAGATGTTTACCATTTGAAACTCTATCTCTAAACTAAAGTACCTATGTCTCTAAAAACTAGTACTGTGCGAAGTGTGTACTGGGTACACAGACACACGGCGCTACCACAGTATAAAGACATACAATAGTTTGACGCCTTTGATCTCGTAGAAAAAGCCGACAACGTCTAGACAAGGGTAAGTAGGCTAGGGCTGCCACATGTAAACAATATCTACTTATTTTAGAAAAATATTAAAATTGCTACGCTACATGAATAATATAGTGTAAATCACTTATCTATACATATAAATAAAATTGGAGTGTCTGTTTGTAATATTAAAATAACCGCTTTTTACTAAATGCATATGGATGTATACACGGTACATACACCGAAATGATATTTTTTTCAATTTTTGTCTGTCTGTCTGTCTGTTTGTTCTCGCTAATCTCTGGAACGGCTGGACCTATTTTGAAGGGACCCTCACTGGCCTGACCAAGGTGTAACTTAGGCTAAAAATTAACCGGGTACGCGAAGAAGTTCCCTCAGGACGCGGGTGAAACCGTGGGAAACAGCTAGTTTAATATATTACAATAATTAACGATAAATAATTATTATAAAACACGTTGCATTTTTCGTGCGGTGACAGATTGGCATACAAAGTGTCAGTCAGCACCTATTTCATCCCGCAGGTGTCGTGGGAGGCGGTTAAGAATATAAAGCATTTTTCGTACAAACAAAGTTAAAATAAAGCGATTGACATAGCGGTGGTTCAGCTTGCAGAGCCTATGTTATCGATATGAAGTATTTTGCAGATTTTTCTCGTGCAAACTACGTTAAGGTAAAGCAATAGACATCACGGTCATTTTATGGATGGGTGACCGGGCTATGAGATTACGGAGAACATGTGTGGGGTTTATAAAAGGGGGTCAAATATATGCTTATTTTTGAGCTAGGATGCGCCGTTACCAAGATACATTATAATATGTGATAGGTACTTACCTAATGCGAAGGTACTAGGTACATATTGAATGAAATTAAAATCACACCAGAATCAAATATTACCTTACAACACATATTTTCTTACGTCTGCCATGTTGTTTACGTACAATAATTGCTACTTTATTCTGTGATTTGGCCAGACATGAGATATTGTAAAAAGTTAGTAGATTAGTAGGAATGTGCACATTATTTTAAGTGGTTAAAGGTACATACATTTCAAAATAATATAAATAATTATAATTAAAGAAATTTTCTTTTTTGGTATAAGTAAATTGATGAAATCGCAGATTTTTTAAATCCTTATTTATTTAAATCTTTAAACAGCATAAAGAAATTCAAAGTCTTACAGCACAAGTCGTATGCACCGTCTTAATTAATATTCATAAGCAAATAAATTAGTAACGAACAAAAAACAAGCACGTGGCAGCCCCCAAAAACATGTACCTAGTTAGGAACTAAGGCGATATACGTAACTAGGTACCGCTCTTCCCGCGTCTCACCTCTTGGCCCCCGCACGATTGACCCGTCTAGACGCGTTCGTCGAACGACTGTATGGATTATTTGACTGTGGCGCTACGGTTTACGAAGTAGGTAGGTACCTAACTTTTATTTAATCTGTGCTACTGTTTACTTACGTAAGTAACTCCAGCGGCGTCGCCGTGCCACAAGTAAAAGACAAAAGTCCACCAATGTTATTCCTTAATGAAACATCTATACTGTACTAAAGATAAAGTAGGGAACAAATAAGTAACTAATCAAACATGTGTCAACAGGCGACTATTTTTAAAGTAAAAACAGCTGCTGTCGTGTGGTAGGTAGTTATGTTGACAAAGACTGATCCAAATGGCTAAGACGGTTCAGATAGATAGATTATTGTCAGAATCTGTAATCATCATCATTATTTCAGCCAAAGGACGTCCACTGCTGGGCATACCAACCGCTTCCCGCGATCTTAACAAGATTGTCGGTCCAAGCACAGATATGAGAATTAGTATCAGATAGAGCACATTCGTCCAACTAAGCGTGGCACGTTGACAGCTATGTGTGCGTGACCTTTGGCGACTGGCACTGTACGGACACGGGCGTCTATGTGTGTGAAAAGTTGCCAGATAATGAATAATCTCCCAGTATTTTGCATATAGTTATGTAATATTCTTATATTCATTTGCGGTTTTGAAGAATTTACCATGGATTTAATTAATGCTTTTATAAATACATTTCTTAAATGTAGGTACCGAGTTAAGTTTTAACTACTTCGTAAATCTGTATATATAAAATCCTTGCGTTACTGACTGACTGACAGACAAGCTACAGCCGAAACTACTCGGCGCATGAAGCTGAAATTTAGCATGTATGTTTCTTGGGAACCGTAGGGGTGCACCAAGACGGGATTTCTCGAAATTCCCATGGGATCGGGCAAAACGAGAAATAAGAAAATATGTGCGTGCGAAGCCGCTGGCGTCGATTAGTTGAGAAATAAATAGTATGTATGTACACACGGCACCAAGTCAAGCTAAACAGTTGCTGTACGATTTTGATACTTATTCCCTACGCCATAAGTATGTATGTACACACGGCACCAAGTCAAGCTAAACAGTTGCTGTATGATTTTGATACTTATTCCCTACGCCATTAGTATGTATGTACACAGGGCGCCAAGTCAAGCTAAACAGTTGCTGTACGATTTTGATACTTATTCCCTACGCCATAAGTATGTATGTACACACGGCGCCAAGTCAAGCTAAACATTTGCTGTACGATTTTGATACTTATTCTTTACGCCATAAGAACGGTGCAAAGGTCAAAGTTTATAAGCTTGACGAGTAGCAGGGTGTACACGAATATTTGGATCGTTTGGGGATCGAACTCAAAACAATATTATGTAAGGTATATACTAATGGAAATTGAAATTCTATTACTATATTTATGAGAAAGAAGATATATCTACAGTATACTTTTATAATACGGTAATGTATTTTTCATTAACATGACAATCATTATCACATAATCAATTGACAAGTGCATTTTCCCTAATTCAGGCAGAACGGCGTCGACAAAAACTGCCAACACTTACATATTTCTTGCACAAATACGAATTTTATCGAAATTAAATTAGGAAACAGTCAAATTATCAATAGTTACCTGTGAAAAGATATTCCATTTTCCTGTTTTTGTTTTTAGGAACAACTTTTACAGTGTATAAAGAACACAAGACGGCATTTTGAGAATTTAAAAGTTGACGTGATCGTGACGCGTGAACTGTACGATGCTTCGTAGCGCACTGAGACGAGTTTGTATTCGCTTTTCAATTTTGTATTTGCTTTAGTGGCCGCACGCAACTGTGCCGTGCGTTACATCTGATACTTCTCATATCTGGGGGTCCAAGAATTAGTAATATCGTAAATAATCATTATTTTTTATGACAAAATATCAATCATTTGAAAGAATAAGATGGCATGAGAGACTAGTTTCGCCTCTTGCGCGGTTTGTACGTAGTAGTAAACTCGCAGTAGCGCTATCTACTGCCACTGACATTAAACGCCGCGGGCATTGAATTATTACCTACAGAAACCAAGTACGCGCACGCAATACGCGCCGTTCATTTGGGTCAGAATCTGACCCAATCGGCGGCCGCGTTGTCTGTGGTCCGAGTCGCACGGTAGCGTAAGCATCTCCCGCAAAATAATCGAAATTATGACATTTTGTACAGTGTTTTATGCCACAAAGCTTCAGAAAAATATTATAAGGTTGCTGGAGTATCATTCCACCGGTCAGACATAAATTTTATTACGTAGATTGTCTAATAATACAAATACAGTGAATCATAATAAGTACGAGCGGAGTGTTGCCAGTTGGGTGTGAAATTGTCCCAGTTTAATTTACACATTCCTTACCAAAATTTATTCTATTGACAGTAATAATAAAAAAAGGAATTAGGTAGTTACATAATTATATAAACTTAACCTTTCAAACACCGCTGGCTGGTACATACCAATCGGTTACGACAATTTGTCACGTCAAGCTCTAGCCGAGCTCGGCTAAGACGACATTGTCTCAAAGCACTCGATTTTTCCGTTTTTGTATTGAAAGGCTAGTATCTACTATCTAAAGTCTAGTATTGTCTTGTAATGTAGGTACGCGTCACTAACTTCGTTGTTGAACGAATGACGTTAACGACCGAATTATATTAGAATTTTTAAACTTGTCGCCTTTTTTTGGTCACCACAGCGCAACGGCGCACACATAGTACTCGCTGTTGATTTTTGATAATTTTTTCTCACAAATATACATAAATACTTTTTATGTAGGTAGGTACTATAAAGAGCATTTAACTAGGAAATCACTCGGCACTTGTTAGCGCTCACGTTTGAGTTAGTTTCGTCAAGATTGATTTAGCCATCGTTAGTCAGTTGTAAAAACTTAAAAAGCAGAGAGTGTGACTTTAGAATTTATAATATACAATTACTTATTTCATGCAAAAATATGAATTTACTCTATTTTTAGGGGAAAGACGTTGTAACTGGCAACTCTATAATGGCGTCTGTGTGCGTGATGCAGCAAGTAAACACAGCACAGTTCTGCACACATAGCGAATTTTCGGCTTAACTTCTGAGCTCGCGTTGTTTGAATACTGACTTTCTGTAGGTAATAATTCAATGGCCGCGGGTTTGACCTTACCGTGTCTCTATGACAGGTGACGCCACGCGACGCGAGGTGTTGTTACCTCCTTTTAGAACTCGATATTTTAGTTGACGTAGTGTTTATTTTTTTTACATTTTTTTTATTAAAACCCTTTCAGGCTGTTAACGTACTGTTGTATGAAACCGAAGCAAAGCAAAAAAAAAAAAATATTTCTCAAAAAATAAAAATTCTTTAAAAAAATATATATGGTTAGGGTCATTCTATATCACCAGCAGATCATGTGGTTCAAAGGAATTACACGACATTTAAATCAACCTGTATATAGAAACACCCAGACCAAGACAAACATCCATGTTCATGCACACAAATTTATTTATTTTTATTTTTTAAAAAGACAACTCCCGCATTAGGACTAAATCCTGTGTCGCGGGGAACTTTACAAACATACAACTAACGGACACAATGAACACCCAGACTCGAAACAACAATTTATGGATCACACAAAGTGTTGTCTCGTGTGGGGATCGAACCCACAACACTTCGGCACAGTGTCAAGCTGTGAGGGGGCTGCTTAAACCAGTACGCCAACCGTGCAGTCAAATGTTTGTATTGAGCGGAAATCGAACCCGCGACCTTCGGCGTAGCAGTCGCTTACATTCCCGCGGCGCCAACCGGTCGTCAATATAGTATATAAAAATAGACCCGTAATATTAACACTCTATTACCACAGTCAAATAATTCATACAGTCGTTCGACGAACGCGTCTAGACGGGTCAATCGTGCGGGGGACAAGAGGTGAGACGCGGGTAGAGCGGTACCTACTTACGTATATCACTTTAGTTCCTAACTAGGTACATGTTTTTGGGGGCTGGCGCGTGCTTGTTTTTTGTTCGTTACTTATTTATTTGCTTATGAATATTAATTAAGATGGTACATACGACTTGTGCTGTGAGTCATTGCAATTATTCATGCTTCATTTAAAGATTTAAAAAATAAGCATTTAAAAAATCTGCGATTTCATCAATTTACTTACACAAAAATTAAAATTTCATCACTTTTAATTATTTATATTATTTTGAAACGTATGTATATACCTAAATCCCCTTAATATAATGTGCACGTACCCACTAATCTACTAACTTTTTACAAGATCTCATGTCTGGCCAAATCTAATACTAATATATAAAACTGAATAGTTTGTTTGTTTGTTAGAAAGCGCTAATCTCAGTAACTTCTGGTCCGATTTGAAAAATTCATTCAGTGTTAGATAGCACATTTGCTGGGAAGGCTATAGGTTACATAACATCATGCTATGAGCGACGGGAGCGGAGCAGTAGCCTTAAATAACGCGGGTGTAACCGCGGGCATCCTCTTGTCACAGAATAAAGTAGTAATTACTATACGTAAACAACATGGCAGACGTAAGAAAATAAGCGTTGTAAGGTAATATTCGATTCAAGCGTGATTTTAATTTCATGCAATAAGTACCTAACCTAGTACCTTCGTATTAGGTAAGTGTACCTATCAAATATTAATATGTATCTTGGTAACGGCGCGTCCTAGCTAAAAAATAACCGTATTTTTGCCCCCCTTTTAAAAACCCCACACATGTTCTCAGTAATCTTATAGCCCGGTCACCTATCCATAAAATGACCTTGATGTCTATTGCTTTACCTTAACGTAGTTTGCTCGAAAATAGATCTTCAAAATACTTCATATCGATAACATAGGCTCTGCAAGCTGATCCCATGGTTGGCCATCCATTAAACGACCGCTATATCAATCGCTTTATTTTAACTAGGTTTGTACGATAACCACCTAGTATATCTGAAAAAATGCTTCATATCCTTAACCGCCTCCTACAACACTTGCGGTATGAAATAGTTGTGACTGACATTTTGTATGCAAAGCTGTCACCGCAAGTGCAAACTAAATGCAAGCTGTTTTATAATAATTATTCATCGTTAATTATTTTCATATAATAAATAAGTGATTTACACTATATAATATTCATGTAGCGTAGCAATTGTTATATTTTTCTAAAATAAATAGACGGTGTTGGAATAAGTAGGTATTGTTTAAATGTGGCAGCCCTAGCCTCCCTACCCTTGTCTAGACGTTGTCGGCTTTTTCTTCGAGATCAAAGGCGTCAAACTACTGTATGTCTTTATATACTGTGCTATTACTATTGTTATTTGCCTACTATGAACATTGTAAGAATGACGTGATGAGATGTTCTAATTTTTCTTTAGTCTGTACTGTCCCACTGCTGGGCAAAGGCCTCCCCCAGATCTTTCCACGCTCTCTTGTCGCCTGAAATCTCAAGCCAACTTTTGTGGTAGGCGTCTAGGTCATCTCGCCACCGTTTTCGGGGCCAACCCCGGCGACAACGACCTTTTTCTGGCACCCACAGTGTCGAGATTTTCGCCCCACTATCCACATGTATACGGCTGACATGGCCCGCCTAGTTCCATTTAAGGTTAGCAGCGTTTTTCCCACATCTTCGACTTTAGTTATTTTATTTTTTTTAATGTAAGTATATGATTAAAAATACATTATTTTTATTTTCTATCGTTACTAAATCATGTTTTGTACTGTAATATAACCATAATGTTAAAATAACTTGCAAGTGTAAAATGAAAATATAGGTTAATTAATAATAATCAATTGCTTTTTTATGGATATATCCCATGGATTTCATTAAAGAGTGTTTAATCAAATAGTGGATACTTAAGGTACACATTGGCATCAGTTCCATGTGTGTGGTATATGGGGACGGAGCCCATACATTTTTGCCCATGGTCCTTTGGCATGTATATTCCTTGGGGACCGTAAGGGAGCACTAAGAAGGGATTTCCCGAAATGACCACGGGATCGGCCAAAACGGGTGAATTTTAAATAATGCAGTCAGCTGCTGGCGTCCTCTAGTGTAATAATATAGCGCAATTGTATAATTGATATTGTGGGTTGTTCCGTCAGTAGTGAGATGCTAAAGTTCAGAACTTGGGGTATCATATAGTATAGAGTCGAATTATATGCTGAGATAATTTATTGAGAAAACGTAGAAGACAGTGCCAAAAAATACATAAACTATTATACAGTGGTTCTGTGCAGTGATTGTTGCAAAAAACTCAATATAAATAAAACACTACAGTGAACCCTTAAAACTACCTTAACTCTATAAATAATAAGTGCAAAAAGACAAAAACTAATAGTGAATAACGCAAACCATATATAGATGTGCAGCCTGTAGTGTCTATATAAACAAAAGTGATCGGCAAATTCTATACTAATTATGCCATAACCGTAAACACCATAAAACTCCGGACTGATTTTAGCGCCATCTATTACGTAACGCAGGGACTAAATTGACAATTGTTTACAAATCTATTTTTAAATAAAAGTTTATAAATCACCACATCTTGTGCACTACTGATACTATATTACAAAACCAGTACTTATCGTTAATTGAAAATGCCCAGTGTAAAGTGTGGCCTCTGTAGTAAGTACATGTCATCTACAGATGGCTATAAATGTAGTAAGTGTGGCGTGTCGTATCATCGCTCTTGCGTGACATTGCCACAATCTGGTGTCATATCAGCGACATGGCGTTGCTCGCAATGCATCAAAAAACCGCTCAAAGACAACAGTGCAGAAAAGTCTACTAAAACTACTGCTATTTACTCTCCGGAAGAGTTTTCACCGGAATCTGCACAAGGGACCGTTGTGGATATTAATATAGAACTAGGTCGGATTAGAGATGAGCTGCGCACAGTAAGGAGCGAGTTTCAGGCCTTCCGTGAGGAGATTGCCAGTGTGAGAATTCTTGGTGATCGCATGGATGCCTTGGAACAAAGAGTAGCCGCTCTGGAGGCAAGCAATAAAATCTGCCGGCCGGATACACCCCACACTCACATGGAAGAAGTCGTTGCGCAATTGAGACGAGATCTTAACGATCGGGATCAAGACTTGTGGGCAAATGATCTAGAGGTAACCAGACTGCCCGAGGAAAATGGAGAAAACCTGAATCATACCGTTCGTCTGATGGCCAGCAAACTCGGTGTGTCCATTACGGAAGGCGATATAGTAAGCGTCGATCGAATTGGTGGTCGTCACTTAAATGCAACTGATTCCTCAGGCCCAACAGAGACCCGAATAAGGCCAGTAGTGATACGTCTAGCACGTCGAGATACTCGTGACGCAATTATACGAGCAGCCAGAGTAAAGCGTGGAATCACCTCTAAAGATCTGGACATAAATGGACCCGCGAAGCGGTTTTATATAAATGAGCGTCTTACCAAACGCAACCGACTGTTATTTCGGCAGGCTAGAGACGCGGGGCGGCTTTCAGGTTGGCAGTTTATTTGGTCAAGCCGTGGAAGGATCCTTGCCAGGCGTAAGCAGGGCGACAAGGCCTGTCTCATTTCATGTGAGGCCGACATACAGCGAGTCTTTGGAACAGGACCTGAAGCAGAAAACAATCAGTAGCCTTAATTTTAGTCTATTTGTTATTGTATCAGGGATTGTGCGTCTCGATATTACTGTTGGAAACACCTGTCTTATACACTATTTATATGGCTATATTTATTTGACTAGGGTGCCGCCATTCTACTATTTACGCGTTCTGTTATTATTTATTATACTAAATTACATGTTATTTTCAATCATTCCTATACAAAGCACACGCACACGAGATAGATTACTATGCCACACACATCATACGACATTGTACACTTATAGTATCATACTTTTTAGAATGGTCTCCCTGCAGAGATTACATAGGTTAAATCTTACTTATACACGACAAGTCTGGACACTATCAGTAGGATCTGCGTATTTAATTTTTGTTAAATGGGTAATCAAAAAATATGATGTGTACATAAATGGTAAGCAGTAAGTTTTTGAAGTTAGCTCTATTTAATGCGGGTTCTTTAGCTACTCGCCAAGACGAGTTCTTGTTAACCATGATTAAACATTCTGCTGATATAATAGCAATTAATGAGACATGGCTACGACCGGGTGAAGATGGGCGAGCCCCGTCTGTTCCAAATTATCGCCTCAAGCATGTTCCACGACCTGTAACTGTGCGCGGTGGGCGTGGCGGAGGAGTCGCATTCTACATTAGAACTGGTATAGCAGCAAGAATCAAGCCACATCCTGAATACCCTGACGTCGAACAACTTTGGATGAGTATGAACATAAGGAGCAAACGACTTCTCATAGGCACCGCGTACCGACCACCGTGGCTTGACTTGGACAGATTCCTTGACGCTTTGACAGACAGCTTGAACGCTCTTGCCCCCTACGACTATGTGATATTATTAGGTGACTATAACGTGAATCTATTGCATGAGAACGACCCTAAATCAAAACGACTGAAACAGTTTTTGAATTACTGTAGCCTGGAGCAAGTTGTGAATGCACCAACACACTTTTTAAATGAAAGTTGCTCCCTGATTGACATTATTTGTACTGATGCACGGTACAGAAATGTATCTATTGATTATAATAGCGAACTAGGACATCATTCATTCGTTACTTGTGAACTTATTTTCAGGAAGGATCGTCCAGCTAAAAGATTGGTAACATATCGTCCACTCAGGGATATAGTTTTTGACAATTTTGAAAGCGATCTACAGTCCATACCATGGGAATACATATGCAATGTTCAGTGTGTGACCACAATGGTATCTTTGTTGAATAGCTACCTGCTAGACTTGTTCAACGCGCACGCTCCAATAAAGCAGAGGTCGTTTAAAAGCTTACCTACGCCTTGGATAACTGACGTCATAAAATTAATGTGCAGGATCCGCGACGAGGCTAGGGATAGATACCGTTGCTCCAAGTCACTAAGCCAAAAAGAATACTACCTCCAGCTCAAGCACCAGGTGGTTACAGCACTGCATAATGAAAAGAAAGCATATTTCACTAAGCATATAAACGAAAATCTTAACAACAGCAAGGCCTTATGGAAAAACTTGAAACAGCATGTACACCCAACAACTCAAGATAATATGCTGCCCGAACATCTGAGTGATCCCGATGTCATTAATAACGCCTTTTTGGATGTGCCTGGGGGACGAACGGCAACTTTATCTGAATTAACATATTTCGAGTTTCACAGACATGGGACTTCTACCTTTTCCCTAAAATTAGTTGATCAAAATACCATCCTCAAAATCATTAAAAGTATTTCTACAAACGCCAGAGGGGCTGATGGTATAAACAAAGAAATGATTGATCTTACACTGCCTTGGTCCTTGGCGCCTATAACCGCAATCGTTAACAGGTCTATTATCACCAACACATTTCCTGAGCCTTGGCTGTGTGCGATTGTTAGACCATTGGCAAAGACCAGCAATCCTGAAAATTACAAAGATTTACGTCCAATTAGTATACTTCCATATCTATCAAAAATCTTGGAACGGGTGGTATATACACAGGTTTCTGATTACTTAGAGGCTAATAATATTTTGCCAGATTTCCAATCAGGATTCAGACATGGACGTGGAACTGCAACTGCTTTGGCGGATGTGGTCGGCAATATTTTAGAGGCTAGGGATCAGGGTGAAGGTACCATCGTTGCCTTGTTGGACTATTCACGAGCTTTCGATGCCATAAACACAACATTGCTTCTGTCAAAGTTAGCCTACTACGGTTTTGACCCAAGTTCTGTGAAATGGTTCAGTAGCTACCTCACTGGCAGGTCGCAGTCTGTTGAAATACAGAAAGAAGATGGGTCTCGGACTTCCTCTGCTTCGCAATCCGTCACCAGAGGTATTCCCCAGGGTTCATTGTTGGGGCCTCTTTTATTTATTATTTACAGTGCATATATCATTGATTGCTTTAGATACTGCAAATATCACATGTACGCAGACGATATCCAACTATACATGTCCTTTAGCCCTAACGAAACTTCGGCATCGGTGCATAGGATGAATGAAGAGCTTGATAGAATCGTCTCGTGGTCGGAGCGTAACAGCCTAACGTTGAATCCTACAAAATCAAAGTTTATTGTTCTGGGGAGCAAAACACAAGTAAACGCTATTATTTCTGCCAAGCCAGAGATAAAGATTAAGGATAAAATTATTGACAGGGTAGAAACAGCCTGTAACCTAGGTCTAACAATTGACCCTGAACTCCGTTTTGAGGCGCACATTAGCAATGTGGTTAAGAGTTGTTTTTATAGGCTGAAGACATTGTATAGATTTAGAAAATATTTCAGTGTAATGATAAGAAAAAGATTAGTAGATAGTCTAATCCTTTCTAAATTTAACTATTGCGATATAGTATATGGCCCTTGTCTACTGTCAAGAACTGAACGTTTAATACAACGAGTACAAAACGCATGCGCCAGATTTTGTTTTGACATCCCGCGTCGTAGCCATGTTACGCCTTTTTTAAATGACGCTAATATGTTAAAAATGTGTAACAGACGAAAGCTTCACTTGGCTTCGTTACTGTTCGGCATTGTTAAAACGTGCTCGCCTAAATATTTATACGAGAAGTTAAACTGGAGGCAGAATCACCTTGCACACCCCGCACGTTCCATGACCAAACCGCTTTCAATACCGCAGCATAGGACCACGGCGTTTAGAGGTAGTTTCAAATTCGCGGCCACCAAATGCTGGAACTCATTACCACCTCCAGTAGCATCTAAAATAAGCAGGACAGGCTTTAAGAACTTATACAAGAGAATTCTATTGAATACACAAAAAAGTACACAATAAAGTGATGACTTCTTTACATAGATACGTTATGTTATCACTCCGGCTAGAGGCAGCGATAGCCTAGTGCAGAGACCGGCAGACTGCCACGCAGAGGGTCTCGAGTTCTAATCCACGGCGCGCACCACTGACTTTTCGAAGCTATGTGCATATTGATTTAGATGTTTGACAGTTGTCACAGGAGGTGAGTTAACTAAAATATCACACTGGTCTAAACTATGTTTATCAACAAACCCGCTTAGGCATCAATAAACTGAACTACATTATATAACAATAATATTATCCTATTCATAAAAAAATAATCATCTTACCTTTATATTCGGTGTCTGTGTTGGATATTTTTGTCCAGTTTTAAGATGAGTCCATAATGGCGGCGTCGGCCGCAGCGCAGCGTATGTAAACAAACCAACTTTTTCGGGTTCCTCGGGTAATAATTTTATCGTCCGAGTGGATAATTGCTAGATATTAGCGCTGCCGTATATCATTATCTAGGAATATCTACTATGAACATGTAGTACGCCTGCAATAGTCAGACCTGCTAGCGTTGTTTACACTTATTGTTGTTATGCGTAACTACAAATTATTACGTACTGTTGTCAATGTTATCATCACGCGACTGGTCTGAGCCCCGTTCGCGTGCGCACTCGCAGACTGCGCGAAGCTAGTTTCGTTCGAACGATCGCATAATAATATTGATAGTTTGTGTCATTGTGTGAATTTTATACGCCGTACCTACACAACTCGAAACACATAGACTCATTCCGTTGCATCCCGCTCTAACCCGCTAGGCGAGGCGAGTGGGAACAATGGACACATGCATACAACACCGCACACTGTGGTATAGTGTCACTAAACACTTTTTATTATATATTTGTAATGTTGCTGCTCAATCAAGCCAAGACTTATTTCAGTACTTATGCATCTTCCTATTGTAATGATCTTGGTTTTAGATGATATTGTGATGTGCGTTGTATTAATCTGTTATTTACCTTTTATAAAGTGCACTGACTTGATGTTGTAACGTTAGATATAGGGCGTTTTATTGAAAACCAGCGCTGTAGTATACTTATACGTAGGTATATTGCAGCAAAAAGCTGAATAAAACGACCCGTTGTTAGCGAAATTTCTGTTATCTTATTTTTGTATTTCTTAATTTTTTGTGTGTAATTATTATAAATATTATAATATAATGTACTTAGGTGCTTATTTCTCAAGCGGTTAACGTGTACTTACTTATGCTTTTTGTTTTTTTTTTTTGAGGAGCACTGTATACCTACTTATTTATAATATTATCATGTTTATAACTTGTGCATGTATCTTTTTTCCTAACAATAAAATAACTTTTCATTCATTCATTCATTCAATAGATACAACTCGTGTCTATTATATACATCGTGTAGTGAATATTTCAGTGGTAAATATTGAATACACCTATAGTAAATATATCTGTGGTGAATATTACTAAACGAATTATGCTAATCTATAGTATTAAGGTAATAGTTACTTTTGAAATATTAAACTACCCACAACCTTGCTATCCGATATAATAATATGTATTGATTGTATCGCTTTTATAACGATAATTATAACTATTAAAAGAATGGCCAAGAGTTTTCTTGCCACGTTCTTTCTCTTGGTTCTATGCCCTTGCTTTGCGAACGTGGCGCTAAATGTAAATGTAGAATCAGAACTTAAGATTTAAAAATATACTTTTGTGACAAGCTGAATAAATGAAAGTAAGAATTGATAGTTGTATCTATTATTTTCCAAAACACCTGACAAATAGAACTATAGGCTGTATACGTTGTATCTATACATATATATTATGTCCACGCAAATTAGCGCATGGCCACGGTAATAATATCTAACAGTATTGTAAGTTGTAACTCCATACAATTGCACGAAACTCGAGTTATACCTACGCGCCTCGAGCAGAGTACCTACCCATTAGACTGTGCAGACTGTGCCTACGGTACCCACAGTCGCGATCGTGCCGCAGCTCGCAGGCGGCGCGTCTGGTAGGTATATAACTCACGAAGACGGCCGAGTTACAATACTGTTAGATTATATTACCGTGGCATGGCGGAGGCCCCGGCCGGGGAGGGCGGGAATCACAGTTCAATGACGTATCTAATATCTGTCAGTGTGTGTGTGTGTGTGACACGATCGCCGATCGCTCGTACCACATGAGTAAATAAACCGAACAGAGAGACAGCTTCTTAAGAGCTTGTAAATTTGTTACCTATTTTGGTAGGGTCGTCACAATAGGTTAAGACAAATCGCTTGTTCGGTATACGACAGATTCTGGATTGGACAGATTCGTGATTTGGCAGATTCCCAACTCGACAGATTCGTGGATTGGGCAGATTCTTGGACTCGACGGATTCGCTATACGGCAGAAGTACAGTTGTAAATAAAATAGCGAGTGGAACCAAAAAAGGCATGCATTTGAAACTTTTAAAAGCACGGAATAAAAATATACATTTGTTACCAAGGACACGACGTGACGACATGATTTATTTGACATTCCCAACGTTACCACTAATAGTGTTGAATATTTTCTGGTAATATGATCTATTTTGCTAATAAACATAGGAATCTCCTTTAGCTATTATAGCCACTAGTGTTACCACGGGGATAGGTATCTAAAATAAGTTTAAAAAGAAATTGTGTAAGGCAAATGAACGTCTACAAAACAAATGACTATAAAATGATCAACCATCGATAGGGCTTACAAAAAACAGGTACATGCGATTTTCGACCTTATTGACAATTCATGACAGACTTTTTTTTTGTATTTTCTTGCTTTCTGACATTGATACGTTATTAAAATTATAAATTCTGAGTTACAACAATAAGGTCGAAAATCGCATGCACCTGTTTTTTGTAATCCCTATCGATGGCTGATCATTTTCTGATAGTCATTGGTTTTGTAAACATTAATTGCTTTTACACAATTTCACAACTAATGAGTTGTTAAGTATTTTGGTTGCCAACATTGACAATATTTATTTCAAGATCGAATTCATTCGCGAAACTTTTGCTCGAGCAATTCAACAAATGCGACAAAATTATCAGGAGTTATACCTAATTAAAAAACCCAATTGTACGTTACCATTGTTAAAATCTTTATAATGATTTAATTATTCTCGCGGGGCGGGTTGAGACAGTTTATGAAGGTCTAGCACTCCTGAAATCAAAATTCTTGTCAATCGGTTTAGAACTCAACCCAAGCAAATGTGAAATTTTTATTAACAACAGTTTAGACAAATCTGCCATACTGTCAAAATTCCAAAATCTGGCGCCGAATATTACCCACATAGAAAAAAGTTCTCTTCGCCTCCTTGGGTCCCCAATTTTAGACGAAGGTTTTGATTCATTTTTACATGAAAAAATTCAAAATTTTAGTGAAATTTCAGATAGATTACTCAAAATTAATATTCACTCGGCTTTCACTATTATTAGATATTGTCTTTTTGTGCCTAAATTTACACATGCTATTCGATCTTCACCATTTTGGAAAAACCCATCATCACTCTTTCAAATTGACAATATTATGAAAAACACCTTAAGCAAAATTCTAAATGTGGCCTTGAACGACCGAGTGTGGCTACAGGCGTCCTTACCTGTACGCCTGGGCGGCCTCGGCGTTCGCAAAATTTCCGATGTGAGCTTACCAGCATTCCTGTCCTCGGTCCACGGCACTGCAGAATTGATCAGGAAAATCTTAGCACCTACACTGGTCGATTCTGAGGTGCCGTGTGTGATCGATGCCGTGAATGCTTGAAGAATGGCTTGTCCAAACACCGAGTTACCATAGCAATATTACCCACATAGAAAAAAGTTCTCTTCGCCTCCTTGGGTCCCCAATTTTAGACGAAGGTTTTGATTCATTTTTACATGAAAAAATTCAAAATTTTAGTGAAATTTCAGATAGATTACTCAAAATTAATATTCACTCGGCTTTCACTATTATTAGATATTGTCTTTTTGTGCCTAAATTTACACATGCTATTCGATCTTCACCATTTTGGAAAAACCCATCATCACTCTTTCAAATTGACAATATTATGAAAAACACCTTAAGCAAAATTCTAAATGTGGCCTTGAACGACCGAGTGTGGCTACAGGCGTCCTTACCTGTACGCCTGGGCGGCCTCGGCGTTCGCAAAATTTCCGATGTGAGCTTACCAGCATTCCTGTCCTCGGTCCACGGCACTGCAGAATTGATCAGGAAAATCTTAGCACCTACACTGGTCGATTCTGAGGTGCCGTGTGTGATCGATGCCGTGAATGCTTGAAGAATGGCTTGTCCAAACACCGAGTTACCCCGAGACTTATCCTCTCAGAGGCAGTGGGACGGGCCGCTTTGCAGCGCAGTACGAGAAAATCTCCTAAGTACATCGTCCAATGCTGCAGAGCGTGCCCGTTTGATGGCTGTGGGAGAATGGGAATCGGGTCTCTGGCTTCAGGCACTGCCATCGTCCAACATAGGTACCATGTTGGACGATACCACTTTCCGCATCGCTGCTTGCCTCCGTTTGGGTGCGTCATGTGTTTCTCCGCATCGCTGTCACTGTGGGGAGGCTGTCGACAGCCTTGGTCACCATGGCTTATCATGCAGCAGGAGCGCAGGTCGTATATCACGACACGGCAATCTAAATGACATACTTCGCCGGGCTCTTGTCACCGCTGGCGTTCCAGCTCAACTTGAACCGCAGGGGCTGGCACGTGACGATGGCAAAAGACCGGATGGTATGTCTTTACTCCCATGGAAGTTGGGTAGGCCTTTGGTGTGGGACGCAACGTGTGTCGATACCCTCGCGCCATCTCATCTTCCTGGCACAGCGGGTTGTGCGGGCGCTGCTGCTGCTACAGCGGAGACCTTCAAACGGCGCAAATACGCAAACCTAGTAGGGGATTACGTATTTGAGCCGTTTGGGGTCGAAACGTTGGGGCCATGGGGTCCAAGTGCAAGATCTCTTTTTAAAGATCTCGCAAAGAGACTGGTCGACGCCTCGTGTGACCAGAAGGCTGGGTTGTACTTGGCCCAAAAATTTAGCATTGCCATTCAACGTGGCAATGCTGCCAGCGTTCTGGGCACGCTCCCGGTCGACGGCGTTGTGGAGGACTTTTGTGACGCCCTCTAAATTATTTTCTTTTTTCGTTTTGATTGTTTTGTATATACATACTAGAGGACGCGAGCAGCTACGCCTGCATTTTTTTTAGATTTACCTGTTTTGGCCGATCCCGTGGGAATTTCGGGAAATCCCTTCTTAGTGCACCCCTGTGGTTCCTAAGGAACATACATGCCAAATTTCAGCTTCCTGCGCCCAATAGTTTCGGCTGTGGCGTGTCTGTCAGTCAGTCAGTAACGCAAGGATTTTATATATTAAGATTTCGTAGGATAGTATTTTAACATTAAAGTTATGTTTAATTAAATAGGTATTTAGTGATATCTAAATAATGTTATGTATTTACCTACATTTTTATAAAAATGAATAAATTATTTAATTATTTCATCTAGTATTATTCATACACACAGTACAATAAACAACCATTATCTTAATATATAAAATCCTTGCGTTAATGACTGACTGACAGACACGCTACAGCCGAAACTATTGGGCGCAGGAAGCTAAAATTTGGCATGAATGTTCCTTGGGGACCGAAGGGGTGCACTAAGAAGGGATTTCACGAAATTCCCACGGGATCGGGCAAAACGGGAAATTCGAAAATATGTGCGTGCGAAGCCGCTGGCGTCGACTAGTTAATAATAAAACACCACTTTTTTACATTTAAACATTAAAATATTAAAACTTGCAACGTACAAAACAAACAACGTGCGTCGTATTAACCCTTAGATTGTCAACTGCCTGTACCTACGTAAACCGGTTCTTTCCACTCTCGCAGCGTACACGACAAGCGGCCAGTGGTCACGCACACATAAGCCGCATGCTCGTAGTAGTGCAACCGATTCGCGCTGTTGAATGAAGCTGTGTCTCCGTTCCGTTTATCTACTCATGTGCTCGTACCTCGCCAGTGTGCGACAAAGTGATACTTCGTGTTCTCGAACTATTAAATTAATTAATTTCTCAAGATGTTTTTAGCTTATATTTCAAATATTATTAGCTGGTTAGGTTCTATTAAGGATAAGTAATAAGATGGCTTTCGCTCCAAAACCAATATAAAATCAGCGTGTATTTGATACTTTCCTTGGTTAGCTGCTCTTACTAGCAGTCCTTACTGCTAGTAAGAGCAGCTAACCAAGGAAAGCATCGAATGTGCCGTGCTTGCTTTCTTGTACTTACCTACTTGATCCAAGTTGTCAGGGAAACAGACTACAGGAAACTGCAGGATTCATCAGAGGACACTAAAAGATAAACGGCTGCTCTCAGTAAACAAACTTTTATTTACATTCCACAATATTTACATAATATTTTATAATAAATTATATTTAATTATTGATTAAATAGCCGTAGTATCTAACCTAATATTATAAAGCTGAAAAGTTTGTTTGTTAGTTTAAACGTGCTAATTTCAGGAACTACAGGTCCAATTTGAAAAAATATTTGTGCTAAATAGCCCATTTATCAAGCAAGGCTCTAGGCTAGAATAATGATCCAAAATCATCTATTTTGTCTTTTTGAGAGCTAGCACTGCCCATACGGTTAAAGTTTCGCTATAATCATGTACGGCAGAATTGTGCCCCTGTAAAAGTTCAAAAATAAAGTCCGCGACAGTACAGCATTTGTCTATCTTATTAGGGTGACTCACTATAACCCTTTTGTTCCAATTTTGTTCCAAATTTATTCCAAAATAATGCATTACGTTTGAAGGTGTTTCTCTAAACATAGTTTTAATCCTTATAATCTACATCTTAGGAGATATCGCCGTTTTAAAATAACATCGCAGCAAAATAATGATCAAGTACTGCACGTGTATTTATAGTGTTCTTGGGCGGCGGGCAGTCACGATGCCGTACCTATTTTTTATATCATCACCTTTTAAAGGTAGCGTTAGCCTAAAATAATTACGCGGGCAGAAGTTAGTAATGAATAAAAGTGAACTGCGACGACTGGTCCAAAACATGAAGAGGTCTCTTTGAAAATGAAATCTAATTCCAACTAAAAAAAATCTAGGTCTACCTCAGGAACGCATTCTGGACCCGCTTCTTTCTCATAAGGTAATGTATGTCAGCTGACTATCAGGGTTATCGTTAAATGGTTGTTGCAATAATCTACATGCCAATATTAATAAAAAGTTTACATAATTCTGTAACGGAAGAGGAAAAAAAACACCTCTCCTCCTCGACGCGGCTGGGTGGCGCTTCGAAGATACAAATGTAGTGAGCGCTTTTCGGTCGGTAAGGTCTTCGTTTATACTAGTATACTTCGTACATACACTCCTATAAGTATGTTCTTAGATCATTATTCTCTTAGCGTGATCCCAGTTTCAATCTGGGGTCCGCTTTCAAGTCTAACCGGATTTGGCTGAATATTAGCTTTTTCGCACAGCGACTGCCTGTCTGACCGCCGCAACCCAAAGGGATAGCGATATTCCAAGGTTTAGACTAGTGTCAGTTTATTAAGAAGGTACTGACACTCTGTAACGACTGTTAAAGATCTTCATGACAACCGGGACCGACGGCTTCTCCAAGGCACGGGACAATTAACCATTCAACACGCACATAACTCCGAAAAGTCATTGGTGCGCGCCGTGGATAAGAACCCGATACCCTCTGCATGGCAGTCTGTTAGTATATCCACACGGCTATCGGACATAAGTGAACATACTTATGTCCGATCCGATTAGATCATTTTCTATTATTAATTATAAACCTTTTAAAGCAAGGGATGGCTTATCACCGGTGTGCGTACGAATATGAGTATTTAAGCTGCCTTTCTGTGTAAAATGTTTCAAACATACATCACTACTGTATGGCTTGTCACCGGTGTGCATACGCATGTGCTTGTTTAAATCACATTTTTGGCCAAAACATTTCTTACAAACATCACACCTGTGTGGCTTGTCACCGGTGTGCAGTCGCATGTGGTTGTTTAAAGTACTTTTTCGGCAAAAACATTTCATACACACATCACACTTGTATGGCTTTACACCGGTGTGCATTCGCATGTGCCTGATCAAATTACTTTTTCGGCCAAAACATTTCATACAAGCATCACAACTGTATGGCTTGTCACCGGTGTGCAGTCGCATGTGGTTTTTAAATTACTCTTTTGGCCAAAACATTTCATACATACATCACATGTGTATGGCGTGCCACCAGTGTGCGTTCGCATGTGCATGATTAAATAACTTTTTCGGACAAAACATTTCATACAAACATCACAACTGTATGGCTTGTCACCGGTGTGCAGTCGCATGTGGTATTTTAAAGTACTCTTTTGGCCAAAACATTTCATACAAACATCACACTTGTATGGCTTGTCACCGGTGTGCGTTCGCATGTGCATGATTAAATGAATTTTTTGGCCAAAACATTTCATACAAACATCACAACTGTATGGCTTGTCACCGGTGTGCAGTCGCATGTGGTTGTCTAAAGTACTTTTATGACCAAAACATTTCATACACACATCACACTTATATGGCTTTACACCAGTGTGCGTTGGCATGTGCATGATTAAATCACTTTTTCGGCCAAAACATTTCATACAAACATCACAACTGTATGGCTTGTCACCGGTGTGCAGTCGCATGTGGTTTTTTAAAGTACTCTTTTGGCCAAAACATTTCATACAAACATCACACTTGTATGGCTTGTCACCGGTGTGCGTTTGCATGTGCATGATTAAATTACTTTTTCGGCCAAAACATTTCATACAAACATCACAACTGTATGGCTTGTCACCGGTGTGCAGTCGCATGTGGTTGTCTAAAGTACTCTTATGACCAAAACATTTCATACACACATCACACTTGTATGGCTTTACACCGGTGTGCGTTCGCATGTGCCTGATTAAATTACTTTTTCGGCCAAAACATTTCATACAAACATCACAACTGTATGGCTTGTCACCGGTGTGCAGTCGCATGTGGTTTTTTAAAGTACTCTTTTGGCCAAAACATTTCATACATACATCACATGTGTATGGGGTGCCACCAGTGTGCATTCGCATGTGCATGATTAAATTACTTTTTCGGCGAAAACATTTCATACAAACATCACAACTGTATGGCTTGTCACCGGTGTGCAGTCGCATGTGGTTTTTTAAAGTACTCTTTTGGCCAAAACATTTCATACAAACATCACACTTGTATGGCTTGTCACCGGTATGCGTTCGCATGTGCATGATGAAATAACTTTTTTGGCCAAAACATTTCATACAAACATCACAACTGTATGGCTTGTCACCGGTGTGCATACGCATGTGCTTGTTTAAAACCCATTTTCGGCCAAAACATTTCATACATACATCACATATGTATGGCTTGTCACCGGTGTGCAGTCGCATGTGCCTGGTTAAATTACATTTTTGGCTAAAACATTTTATACAAACATCACACCTGTATGGCTTGTCACCGGTGTGAATACGCATATGCTTGTTTAAATCACTTTTATGGCCAAAACATTTCATACAAATATCACAGCTGTATGGTTTGTCACCAGTGTGCACTCGCATGTGCTTCTTTAGATGATACTTCTGGCCAAAACATTTCATACACACATCACACTTGTATAGCTTGTCACCAGTGTGTATACGCATATGATTGCTTAAATGACTTCTTTGGGCAAAACGTTTCACACAGATATCGCACTTGTATTGTTTGTCGCTAGTGTGCATAGCAGTTAAGCTTGTGTCACTGTTAGACCTTTTATCTAATACGTCAGCACTATATAACTTCTCATTATAATGTTTACGTAGATGTTGAATTATATTACGTTTGTGACAGTAAAACTTTTTACAAACATCGCATTGATACAGCTTTGCGGCAGTATGTACACGTGAATGTTTAGTTAAGGCAGACTCATCAAGGAAACGTTTATAGCATACATCACATTTAAATGATTTCTCAGCAGAATGTTCGCGAATGTGTGTTATTAAGAGATCCTGGTTGCTAAAGCACTTGTTGCACGTATCACATATATATTATTGTACTTTACTACGTGAACTTCTATTAACATTATCGTCTCTATGTATTTTGTGTTTGACCTCCTCTTCGGTAATATCTATATCTGCATGATGTTGTGCCTCCTTGTCGTGGCGCCATGTTCTACAAGCAACTGTAAATACATAATGAAAAATTACATAACGTATAAACATAAAATACCAATTCACGCCAATTATAACTAAGCTATAGTCCGTGCCACGAGAACATGGCCTTTTTGTAGACATAACAATTACTACTAAGTGACTTGGCGACAGTTCAATCATAAACAAATAATGTCAAATCCAATGAGAGCAACGATACATAGAAACGTGTCATTGGAAACTAATATGTCAATTGATCGACTTTTTATTGATATATATGCGCTGTCAAAAGTGTCGTTTGATGTTTGTTGTACTGGAACGCGTACGACGCCGAACTTCAACATTTGGCGTTATTCCATTGAAATGATAAATTCTTGGGCTTAGCCTTAGATAAATAATTGGTATAGCTTCGCTACCATTCTCATGGTGAGAAGAAGCCCGTGTCCAGCATTGGGACAGTTTATATACAGGGCTGATGATGGTGGCTTCGCTATACTAGATACCGCGCTGTCTAAGAAGAATAGTTTAGTGAATGCGGCAACTCATTATGGTGAAAAGTGTGTGAAAACAAGACGCATTCGTGAACAATAAGCCATTTATTTATTTATAGGAAACTCAACAGCTTATTTGTTAGGCTTGTGTGACGTATGTCCTAAGATTCTATTAGTGATTGATTCGTTCCTCTATTAGATGTTAAACCGAAACAACTGAATTTGTTCTTCAAAAATCGGTCAGTAGCATTACTAACTACGGCTTTTTAAAAACCTTTTTGAATTTGACGTGAAAACGCTGTAAACCATCATGGCGGTTTATTGATGTCACGATGTGCAAGACAAACCGAGAATGTAGTCTGGTCTGTTGTACCCACTTTTATTTTGTTATATTCGATTTGACAGGTACAAAGATTGACGCTTAAGTTGTATTCAAAGAAATATAACCTTAAGTCATAGACGTAACACCAAAATAACAACAGCGGCTGCTATGATTGATATCTTCTTTCTAATGGCACATGCAGTATGATAGAAAGAGCTATCGATAGGTTTAGCAGCACGCTCTTATAGCAGCCTCGTGGTAGCCAAACAGTAGACAAAACATAGAGTTAGGAAACCGAGTGTTGTTCGTAACAGTGATGATTTATCGATAAATATTTTTGGTCAAATGTTTACTTTAGTATGTGTCGATATATTTAAGCCGTAGAAGTAAACAACTAAAATATTGAAATTGTAGTTTTTGCTGTCGACGCCGGACAATGCTTTGCAAAGACTTGCCAGACAGACAGTACTAAATAATTTCACGTGTTTAATTGTTCGTTTTAGCTATAAAATCTATTGACAAAAAGTATTCATAAACTAATGAGCGATGCGTTGCGACTTGCGATGCGATGCTAAAAAACTGTCACTTAGATTATGTATTGTACGAATTATACCAGATTGGCTAATGCGGCAGGCTTTGGCAATTTGTGTGCGTCGCATCATATCACGTTGCTTGCTATCGCTTACATTGGACACTGCTCGATTTTTTTAGAGTTGTAGGTAATCCGATTTGTGATCCGCCAGCACAAATGATTCGCCTTTATGTAAATATGTGCTAATTAGTACAGCAGTGAACTACTTTGACAATAAAGTTGGCGTGAGTGCAACCGACTGCCACGCCGAAGCTTGCGGGTACGATTCAGTTTTACATTCATGTCCTATAGTTTGTTTCCGTATTTATCCCTCATTCAAAAAACAATCTCTTTTCACTGTCAAATCCCATCACTCCTTAATGATGGGATTTGACAGCACGGCTATTTAGAGAATGCAGTCAAAGATATGAGTCTGTAAAGAGTTTATGCCTCTTTAAATAAGACGCGTAATTAGAGGTTATGATTTACCAACTAAGACCAACTGACATTACATGTTGCACGTTCGGTATAAGGAAATATGGCGAGCATGTTCTCTCTAGTCTACACGTCTAACCTCTCTGGTATCGTGCTAATTGTATTGAGCAAAGAAATATAACCATATTAAGTCATAGAAGTAACACTAAAATAACAACAGCGGTTGCTATGATTGATATCTTCTTTCTAATGACACATGTAGTATGATAGAAAGAGCTATCGATAGGTATAGCAGCACGATCTTATAGCAGTCTTGTGGTAGGCAGACAGTAGACAAAACATAGAGTTAGGAAACCGAGTGTTGTTCGTAACAGTGATGATTTATCGATAAATATTTTTGGTCAAATGTCTTTAGTATGACTTTAGTCATAGCCAGCGGTTGCTATGATTGATATCTTCTTTCTAATGACACATGTAGTATGATAGAAAGAGCTATCGATAGGTATAGCAGCACGATCTTATAGCAGTCTTGTGGTAGGCAGACAGTAGACAAAACATAGAGTTAGGAAACCGAGTGTTGTTCGTAACAGTGATGATTTATCGATAAATATTTTTGGTCAAATGTCTTTAGTATGACTTTAGTACATGTGTCGATATATTTAAGCCGTAGAAGTAAACAACTAAAATATTGAAATTGTAGTTTTTGCTGTCGACGCCTGACAGTGCTTTGCAAAGACTTGCCAGACAGACAGTACTAAGAAACTGACACTTAGATTATGTATTGTACGAATTATACCAGATTGGCTAATGCGGCAGGCTTTGGCAATTTGTTTGCGTCGCATTAGATCACGTTGCTTGCTATCGCTTACGTTGGACACTGTTCGATTTTTTTAGAGTTGTAGGTAATCCGATTTGTGAAGCGCCAGCACAAATGATTTGCCTTTATGTACCTATTAGTACAGCAGTGTACTGCTGAAGTGCTATACTTTGACGACCCAGTTGGCGTGAGTGTAATCGACTGCCACGCCGAAGCTTGCGAGTTCAATTCCCGTTCAAGTCAAACATTTGTGTGCATGAATATGGATTTTTGTCTTGGTCTGGGTGGAACTATGTATAATATGTAATATATTTACAAAAAAGTATATATCTATGTATGTTTATCGATTGTCTAGTACCCGTAGTACAAGATATGCTTAGTTTGGGACCAGATGGTGTTGTGTGAATGTGGAAGAATATTATATGGTAGAATATCATATAGCGGACTACAAGGCAAGACATCTTTGATCAGTCAGGATTAGTGTTGTAAAAATACCGTATAATACCAAAAGGCTATGTATTAAACCGGTATTTTATTATAACTTACGGTATTATTGGTATTTTATGTATTTTTTATTCTGATTCAGTTTATAAGAGCCTGCGATATTGCGACGAGTTCTAGTTTAAAACATTAAATATATTTTAAGTTTCGATTGTATTCTTTGTTTTAGAATTACTAATTACCTAATAATTTTGGAATTTTAACTTTTGGAAAAATTCATTGCAAATTCGTATCGTCGAAACACGTAGATAAATCACGTGTTTCTAAATTGGTCTTGATTTACACAAATCTTGGTGTTCCTGACAGCACATTCGAAGTTAAAGAAAGTGGTGATGAAGATGATTTAGCTGAAAGTATGTTGCTAGAATGCATTACTGCGTCGTCATCTACCGAGAACGTAGCAACACAAGAGGATTTAGATATGGAGTAGAAGATCCTCTAAATCTCGGGTTTTCGAACTAGGAAGACAAAAGGCGTGGGCCACGTCTGTGCTTTTCTTATGGATCTTTTATTAAGGTTCGGGCTGTACGTGTCTCCACGCAGAGAGGAACATAATGTAATTTAGAATAAATAGAGAGATGATTCAAATAACTTTAAGGACCCCTTTGCTCTAACGTACCTTAAAATGTTACGTGTTTTTCTTTAAATCATATTTTGAACATGTTTTTATGGTAATATTGTTGTAGCTAATAGTAATTATGGGTCGGGTTTCGAAACGCGTCGCCCGAATTTGAGGGTATTGGTGGTGTAGGGGGCTTAAGGGAGTTAGTTTTAATCCCCTAAAAGTAATTTTGGCTGCCGGAGTTGCGTCTAAATATTTTTAAACAATTTCCAAAAACTATTCATTAAAATATGAAAAACGGAACGTAATTTTAGGTTTTATGTGCGAGTAACTAAATAGGTTGTGTTAGGTTCTATTTTGACCCTTAACCCGAAAATAGGAGCCCTGCGAAGCAGGGCTCCGTCAAACTCAGTTTATTAAACTAGTGGAATCAATAAAAGCGATATTTAGGTTTTATGTGAAAAACGTGAAACGAAACGCAACCGCCATCTTGTATGAATTATATTGACAGCTAATGTCAAATTTGTGCCTCATTGCTTTCGAGTACTTAGAGTTAGGTGCGACTGTAATAAGTAACTAAATAGGTTGTGTTAGGTTCTCTTTTGACCCTTAATCCGAAAATAGGAGCCATGCGAAGCGGGGCTCCTCCAAACTTAGTTTATTAAACTAGTGTGAAGAATGTGGAAGTTGGCAATGCCATACACACAGATGTCTGGAATATTTTTTTCCAGAGGAAACCAAGTATTTCCGGCAAGTGAAAATTGTGAGGGGTGGTTCCGAGACCTCCCTCCCTCCCCCTCCCATCACTCACAACCCCTAAAAACGGCGACGTATTTCGAAACCTTAACCTATTTTATATTATAATTATTAATAATACAAACTTAAAATATAATTTCTTGCTTTATTCCTGTGCAATTCTACCGTATTCAGTATTTTTAATGATTTCTATGATCATTTACTTCAAAAATATAGAAGAATTGATTTATACATAAAATACCGTAGTAAATGGTATAATACCGTATTATACGGTATTTTTCGTTTAATACATTTCAGTACAAATGGTATAATACCGCACTTACATCTCTAGTCAGGATAGCACTAATATTATAAATAATATAGAAGTAGGTAGATTAATTAAAATCGTTGTAATTATTATATTTTATTAATATCTTCAAACTAAAATTACACTCTTTTGTTTAGCTTTAGATAAATAATTCTACCGGGTGTGCAATGTCTGGGCATAAATGTAATGTAGGCACAGCATTCGGTTTTAAACGACGCCAGGTGCTTTCTGTCTTTAAAAAACAGTCTTTCTCAAAATGACGTGAACAAATACGATGGTACTTCTGCCAAATCAAACTAGGCAGTCCAACGGCATTTATCCAAAGTTTTCTTGTGACGTCATTAATAGGCAACCTGTAATAAAAAAACACCTTCTTAATAATAAAAAAATGCGACTCACATCTTTAATCCATCTACTATTATAAAGATGCAAAAATGTAAGCCTACACACACGTGCGTACACTGGAACGTTTGGTCCGTACAAGGCTTTAGGTTAATAGACGCTACTTTCAAAGTTTAAGGTAGGTATCTAAGTAAATTATGTACATTGTACATTAAACTGCGCTTACTATCAAACGCGCGAAAATTAGACCGCTGGACGTCTTTGTTTATTGCCAACTTAGCAACCGCGGCTACCCGCTGTCGCTTCCAGCTACAGTTCACATTCATGTCCGATAGTTAGTTTCCGGTTTCCGTACTTATCCCTCATTAAAAAAACATCGATATCTCCTTTCACTGTCAAATCCCATCACTAAGGCAATTAAATCAATAAATGTGCAAAATTTCAATTTGTGAGTTAAATTCATATCACATACGCATGCAAGCTGTTCCTTTGATTTGCAATACAATGATATTGTGTAAACTTAACACTCATTATAGCAATAATACGAGAAACCTAAGAAATTTGTTGTAAAATGCCGACTCACTGCTAGATGATAAAGTTTCTCCTGTTATTTCCGTTCCAAGAATAGTGGAATCCACATCCCGATATCACATACACAATGTGTATTAATTCATGACTATACTATTATTATTATTCTCTTTATTTTCATATTTATCCTATCTTTTACATTTTTAAATATAACACTCTAAAAAAAATAAAAATGATATTTAAAAATATAAAAATAGATTCCCACCGTCGACGGGAATAGGATTATTATTATTATTATAGATTATTTTAAGCTTACTTACTATTTAAATGCAAAAAAGTTATGAAAAATGTAAACACAACCGTCCAACAAATTTTACACTGATGACAGATGACAGCACGGCTATTTAGAGAATGCAGTCAAAGATATGAGTATGTAAGGAGTCTATGCCTCTTTAAATGAGACGCATAATTTGACGTTATGATTAACCAACTAAGACCAACTGACATTACATGTTGCACGTTCGGTATAAGGAAATATAGCGGGCATGTTCTCTCTAGTCTAAACCTAGTCCAACCTCTCTGGTTGTATTTACTACCAAAACGTCAACATGAGCCGTGTACACTGTCACAAGAATAAATATATTATTTTAAGTTTTAGAATCCTAAAATCTTACCTGTTTATAATAAACTAGAGGACGCTAGCAGCTACGCCTGCAAATTTTTTAAATTTAGCCGTTTTGACGGATCCCGTGGGAATTTCGGGAAATCCCTTCATAGTGCACCCCTACAGTCCCCAAGGAACATACATGCCAAATTTCAGCTTCCTGCACCCAATAGTTTTGGCTGTAGCGTGTCTGTCAGTCAGTCAGTAACGCAAGGCTTTTATATATTAAGAAGATAATAAACTTTATTCATATCTACAAATAATAATTAATCTGTAGATACTACAATCAAACCGATTTATTCTCAGTGGACACAAGCTTATTGTGCTGTCAGCTGCTCAACCGTTACAAGATTTAATGGGAAAACATTTTATACTGTGGTCTATTGGATCAGTGCAGGTAAAAATTGACACCGATTTAAAAGCATCGATTTATTCGTGTATGAAGTTAGGCGTAGGTTTCATCATCGAAAAAATGATGGGTTTATTGTCCAATGAATTGGTTGCATTCAAATAGGTTGTTACATGACAATATTATTTACAAATTGTCACGAATTCAACATTATCTTATAGGTCATAAGTTATTTACAAAATATTTTTTTTATTTCCATTCTAGCTGTCAAGTGTTTAGTTGCACATTTTTAGTACGTACATACATACATATATAGGTATATTCAATGACACACTTCTTATAAAAGCAGATGTTTTTGTTCGCAAGCCGCGAACGTTTTGGTAGTATATTTTAACAGTCATTTTTATCAATATAAGAAGTTAAGCGAGAAACAAACATTAGCAGCCAATACATAAAACAATTATCAATTTAAGTCACAGAATTTGTGTCATTCGAACCCAATGTATACAGAACGATATGATGCCAAAATATACAGGATATAAAAAGACCCTTAACGAAAACTGAAACCCCGTATTGTACCAATCATTACGAAGATTTTTTACTTCTGCACCACATCTTGGGTAATTCCTGGTTCAGGAGATATTGAGGCTCAAAGTGACGACATTTTTTTCTAATTATTCTAAAATCGTGTTTTAAATGATAAACGTAAACTTTCTTCCAAATAAACATAAACAAACTTTGAAATATTTCCCTAAAATAAACGTCTTTAAAATTCCCTTTACGCAGTGCATGCAATACTATCAATAGGGTATTTGACTAAAAAAATCGAATTAGTCCGTCAGTTAGATTATCGAAAAATATTGGATACGTATTTTTTGTTTTATCAAATCAGTAAAACATTACGAAGATAAAACGCATCAAAGATGGAGAAAGGTCTAAGAGTGGGGGCTTGTAACGTCACTTGCCAGTAAAAAGTGTACTGGCAAGTGACGTCACACGAGTTTTCAGCGAAGTTTGTAGTCTTCATTTTTTGTTTACGTGACTAAAGAAAATATACGTGTCCAATATTTTTCGATAATCTAACTGACGGACTAATTAGATTTTTTTAGTCAAATACCCTATTAGCTGGAGGGCAATACCCTCGGCCGCGCGACCACGTGCTCATAAACTGCCGCCGTTAGGGCGGTTTCAGATTAGAGATTTTTCACACACGTGTAAGCTAGTTTTTGGAAGCGCATGTAGGCGGTTATAGGCGCGCCTTTTTTGCACACGCGCAACTCGTACGAGCTTTGATGCGCTTCTAAGCTCGAATAAGCTTGTGCCGACAGAGCCCATGTTCACACTGACACGATGTCATTACCATTTTTTTTTTATGTTAATAGGCGGCAAACGAACAGACGTATTGCCTGATGGTAAGCAATAGGGTATTTTACCCCATGTGAAAAAAAATATAATAACGTATATTTAAGATAATATTACCGGAAAACATACGGAATATGTTAGTTACGGCTCATAAAATGAATATATAGAATTTTAAAACCATTTTAAAGAATTCCGTTTTAGTATCTGTGATTTAATCACCCAAAACGGCAGCCGCCATGACGAATGTCATTAACGTCAAATGACGTCATAAACTTAGTAGAATTTTAATCAACTAAACCACGTGACTGTCAAAAATGCAAGCATTATACGTTGTTTACTAATAATGTTGCGTAAGCAAGATGGCTTCCAACGTTTTTGTCTGATAAACCGCGAACATTTAAAATGTAAATTTAAAAGTTGTTTAAAAACTACTTATCAACTGAATATATTTTTTGTAATTTTTCTACTACTTTTTTAAAGTCAAAGGATCATCTTGAGACACTTTTCAAAAAATGGTGTAATACCCTATTACTGCCGCCCACGGACACAAGCAAAACCAAAGGAGTCACAAGTGCGTTGCCACCCCTTGGGGTTGGGAAAAGGGGTAGGATGAGGAGTGGGACGAGGGAAAAGGAATAGGGGATAGGGCCTCCGGCACTAATTTCGAGCGAACATTCCGAAATATGCCCGCCGCTTAGGCGAGTTCGGTTTTTTCCGTATAGTATATACCTAGTCAGTCTCACGCTTATATCCCCGAAGTGGTAGGCAGAGGTATATTGCTACACCCACTTTTCGCCAGATTTATTTAAGTCGCACGTAATAGGGGGCGAGCCTACTGCCGTGCTGCTACTGAGAATTTCCTAACGGAAAAACCCAATAACACTTTGCCCGACCACGGGATCGAACGCGAGACCTCCCAATCCCATGCGACATTTTTTAGTATCTATATTAATTTGACCTTTTAAGGTTTACTAAGGTTTATTTACTGTTAATAGTCGGGTAGACACCAAAACTCACAAGGTATAGACAATATAAACAGACTGCCATGTAGATGATTTCGAGTTCGAATCTACGGCGTGCACCCATGTCTTTTCGAAGTTACGTGCGTAGTAAGTTGTTAATTATTGCTTGCTCCATGTCTCGGAAAGCACGTTAAACCGGATGTCATAAAGATCATTGACAGTTGTTATGGACATTCAGTACTTTCAAATAAACGGATCCTGCCCGTCCAGCATACGCACCACGAGAATTAAACAATACATACAAATTACAAATGTCAAATAGTACATAATATGATAAACTATAGAGGTGGATACAAGTCTTTTGAGCCATTTGAGCACAAATTGAATGAACTAAACCGGTGTGGTTACATTAATAAATGCCGTAATTGACATTCTATATTTCAAAGGGCAACATCGGTTACTCGTGCAACGAGAGCGAATTCTTCGACGTGAAGCTTGTCTATCGTGGCGCGCATGTTAAAGAAAACGAGATATTAACCGATAACGACAATATTTCTTCGTTCACGCGTGTGATATCTCCTGGTGCGTATCCTAGGCGGGCTGGTCTGAATCTAAACCACGGATTATCGCTATCGCTTTATATTGAGGAGAGGTCAGACGGCAGTCGCTCTGTGAATGAGCAGATATTCTGTCATATCTGGTTGGACTAGTAGGTAAGCGGACCCCGAGCTCCAAGGCGCAAGTCTTGTATGCAAGTGGGATAACGCTAGGACGATGATGGTGATGAGTGACTGCAATACGCATATACCTTATCACGATCAATCGTGGAACAATTTAAACCATCAATATATAATAATAATAATAAAAATATTTATTGCCAAAAACTTATACATCTTAATATATATATATTTTTTGTGTGCGTGTGTATGTCACTGAACTCCTGCTAAACGAATGGATCGATCTTGATGAATTTTTTTGTGTGTGTTCAAGGGGACTTGAGAATGGTTTAGATTTACAATTTAGTCCACTGGAAAATGTTTTATTACTTAATTTTTAATTTGTAAGTAGTTGTGGTTTTTGGAATGTTTCACATTGGAACCGACGGACTGCGCTGCTATCGCAGTGTCAAATCTTATATTAATAATTTCGTCAAGGAGTACATCGAAACCTTACCTGAATAGTAAAATATTAAAAAATGAAGATTTCGAGTCGACAACATATATCCGCAAAATTCGGATTGTCGAGTATTTTGTTAAATTCTAATGGTTCTGACAGACAAATCACAATCGCCATATTGGCCACTCAAGCGAACGAAACGTCACAGACACCGGATAACATTTTGAGTACATACTACTAAGTCTTAGTACTAAGTAGTTTGTATGTGTAAATACTTATTGCATTTATATTTCTTAGTTAAAACGACAATTATAGAAGTATCCGCCCAATAAAGGAGATTTGTGTTACCCCTAACATAGATGACGAAGATACCATAACTAGAGAACTCCGAATTTGCACGAGCGAAGCCGCGGGCAAAAGCTATGTACTTATAAATTTAGGCATCCGAAGTTCATTGTTATCTTTGCTTATAATCTGTCCCACTCCTGGGCATATAACTCTTTTAGTTATGAGCAGACAGTATGGCAGACTTTTGAGAACATTATGGAGAACTCTCTGCAATGCAGGTTTCCCCACGATGTTTTCCTTCACCCAATTTTATTTATAGAAAATAATGTAAAGTCCCCGGTCGTAAGGGTGAGAATTCGATACCTATGTTGAGTGGTGAGGATGCAGAATTAATAAAAATGCTCTAATCGACATCGAAGAACACTGTGGTTAGCAAAAAAATCCATGTATATTGTACAGAATAGTTTTTGTCCTAAGCATTTCTTGTATGTTATCAGAACAAAAAATTATATCAAAATCTGTTCAGTATTTATTGATTACTTTATTTTTGAATCTTTTTATATTATTATCGATAGAAAGTATAGATACTATCTATCGATAATAATATAATTAAGCGGAAGAGTTTGTTTGCTTGTTTGAACGCGCTAATCTCAGAAACTACCAGTCGGATCTGAAAAATTATTTTTGTATACGATAGCCCAGTTATTTCGGAAGGCTATAGGCTATATAACATAACGATTCAACCCTTTGGGGCCGGGCAAAAGGCCAAAACGGCTAAAAGATAATGTCGGCTAATCTCAGGAACTAGCAGTCGGATTTTAAAAATTGTTATTGCCTATGATAGCCCAATTATGCCGAAAGGCTATAGGCTATATAAAATTACGCCACAACTTTTGATGGGGCTGCTTACCTCCTTTTCCATTCACCCGAAAATGAGGTATAAAGGAGCACATCGCAGCTGTAAAGAACCGTCAAACGAACAAATCGGCGATTGCGGAACATTTACTTCAATCGGGCACCAATCACTGGATTGAATTTCATCGTCCCCAAGTCCTCTCCACGGAACGCCACTTTTACCCAAGAGTTGTGCGTGAAGCGATTGAGATCAGAAAACATAAAAATTTTAATCGGGAAGAGGGCTTCAAATTGTCATCGGCGTGGAATCCAGTGATTCGACTAACAACACCCCACTTTAATGCGCAGTCGGTGAACGTTCAATATACAGATACGGTTTTGCGCCGGTACTTCGAATATCAACGACCCGGGGGTAGAAATAGAATCTTCTACCTCGCACTCGGAGTCGTGACATCGCTACACCAGTCCGCTTGCGACCACGGGACGTGCAACCGTCTCGAAACGTCAAGCAAAATAACGGCCCTGTCATGACCTTGCCTCTCTGAGCGGCGGCTTAGCGCGGGGCGGCGAGCGGTAAGATCAAATGTATGAAAACGTTCGAAGCACGCCACGAGCCACCGCGCACAGCGATAACGCGCGCGTTTTTTTTTTGGCGCGAATGGCTGCGCGGCGAGCGGCGCGGCGGGCGGTGCGGCGAGCGGCGGGAACAAATGTACTGCGACCGAGTCCGACGCCACGACTCCGAGCGGCACAGACAGCGTTACGCGAGGGACGAACTAGGCAGTTAAACTATTAGTTAAATATTTTGTGGCGGTAATGAATACGGAGACATTTAAAGTCGAAATTTTAAAATGGTCGCGTTTATGGATAGCAACACATCCGCTGTATAAATACAAAAATGTTAATAAAACGTTGCGAGATGTAATGAAACAATGTTTTACAGATTATAATGGTAGGTTTTAATATAAATCGCAAATTACTTTAAAACATTGTGTAATGTACCTACATAATTATGTACCTATTTAGGTGCAGACACAGCTACTATGAAAGTTAAAAGGTGGTTTACCTACCTACTTAACGTAATCTACGTTGTGTAGGTACCTATTCAACGCCTCATTAATTGCGAATATGCATTATTCCTTTGATATAAAATACTTGTAAGAAATAAAGATCCAATGTCAACAATTTTGTAGGTATACCGTAGGTATAGTTACACAAAGATATTTTGGTTATCGTCATATTTATGGGTAACTCCGTCGGCCCAAATACGTCCACATTTGCCGCTGCGTTTACCGCTGCTGTAGGGTCGTGGCGTGCACGACGCTCTGCCGCGCCGCCCGCCGCGCCGACCGATCTCGTGAACAGGCTCTAAGGTATGTAAATACCTAATTTGCATGTTCGCGTTAATTCCCGTTAATATATATATTCATAAACATGCAACGCGAGTGTTTAAAAGTTTCTACTAAATAAGCATCTTGATCGATTTCTATCTTCCTGAGTTACTAGGAATTCTGCAACAAATACCTGACTGCCAACCAAATAGTATTGTGTGAATACATTAAATAATTAACAATAATGTTTAGAGCCGCCGGTAGCACCATCTACTGGTCAATAGTCATTGTAGCAAACATTAGGCAATAGATGAAACCTTAATAGGAGCAATAACATTGTGTAGAAAATGCTCTATATCTGAGTTCATTCTAGATTTTTGGAGAGCCACTTTTGTGGAATATTCGGTCTTGCCCCTATGTGTATTACTTGTAAAACACTGTTGACCAACATCGATTAACATAATTTGAAATGATTGAACAATTGAAATTAAACTATAGTTTACGGATTTTATCGCGATATATTGGTTTGACTGGGATTACATTGATAGTGTAAGCGCATTCCTAGACCATCTTAATTTTATTAATAACCAAATACAATTCACATTAGAATTTGAAGCAAACAATTATTTAGCTTTCTTAAATGTACTTGTTATCAGGAATAAAAACAGGTCTTACAGCCAAACTGGGAAAAGACCCACATAGATAGATACTTAAACGATTAATCTCACAACGATCCTAAACAGTTAGTTAACTGGGGACGATCCGTGAGGCTGTTAACATTAAATACACCCCAATTTCAAAGGCAATAAGATCCGTAAACTGTAGTACATACTCAATTTCAATATGTAACATTCGCGTAAATCTAAGAAGATTAAGATTAATTATTGAAGAAAATACTAGACGACTACTTGTGTGTACTTACCGACGTGCTTGTGTAAGTGCTGCTGCGCGGATTCAGCCCCGACGTGCGGCTCCTGACTCGACGCCTGTGTATCAAACACAACCAACGAATGAACGACGTGATTGCCTTGAGTCGATTGTACTTGCTCTCTGTTCGACACCGACTACAGACTACTCAGAATACAAGACGTTTAACTCTTTATTATACGATACGTGATTCAATACCACAAGGAACAATCATGGAACCAGTACCTCTACCACCAGTTTACCGGCCGCTAATCGCTAGCGTCGCGTCGTAGGTTAATTATTTGTATGAAAACTTGAACAGCGCTCCAAGCGGTTACTCAATGAACTTAATGCCGTACCACAAGCACTGCAGAGTGTAGATTACGAGATGTAAACAAACGAACGAAATCTACACGATAGCAAGTTACGTTTTCTTCTGTAACCATACAAAATGGTACCATGAGCAGGCCGGGCGCACTTCGCATTTAAGGTACAAACTTACGCGTACCTCGGCCGACCATGACACCATGTCAACATGGTTGGATTTAGTAGGTTGCCGCGCGCCGCTCACATGACGTCACGCAACGAGTGCGACCGAAACGTATTGTCACGCGCCGTGTTCATACACTGTTCAAATTATATACTTAAACGCCTTTAACAACAAAAATATATCATCACAAGTCTAATGCAAAGTATTGCTTAATTAACTGTGTGTCGAAAGCGACTTGAAATTTTTATTTTATTTATATTACGAGAGCAACTTGAAAATTTGATTTTTTGTTTGTTGAGATATCTCAACGATTATGGTGTCAAATTAAAGATCTAGTTCAAAAACCATTTTACCTATCTGTTTGAATCATGTATATCTGTCCACGCGTTTAGGAAATAACTAAGAATTTGTATAGTAAAAATGTAAACGACCAGATTTTTTGTGCTTTTGTTCTACGAGCTCAAATAGTGGGATAGGATACTTATAGGATAATTATTTATTATTAGGTACGTGGTCAAGTAGGTAGATAGACGATGAATAAATATAGTAGCAGCGCCAAGTCGACAACCCTAGCGCGCCACTCCGCGCCAGACAGCGACAGCGTTATGTGTTAGAAAAGAACGGGAACTGTTAGGTTAATATCGCATTAGGCACTGAGTGCTTATGCGAGCTGAATTGAACTTTATTGCTTAGTACCAAGAGTCGCAATTTCAATAAATTGTTTTGAAAAGTGAAGTTTCTATACGTTAGTACTATTAATTATTCTGTGCCATGAGTCACAATTTGACAGACGCTAGTAGAAAATACGATGGCAAGTGTAGAAACGTAACTCACTAGCATTTAGAGCAGTGAAATCTATTGTTTACACTATATTTCACCTGGTTTTGTAGACGATTAACAGTAAATAACTAGAATTAATGATTTGTCGATAAAAAATAATAGAACTCATTTATTATACTTATTTCTTTTTTTTTAAACGTTTGTTATAGATTTAAAAAATACTATTAAAAGTATTGAAGAAACGCTGCAAGTGCTTTGGTTTGTCTTACATAGTCTTACTAAGCTGTCAAAGAGTAAAATTTGGCTGGTTTTCGAAGTTTAAAGTTAAAAATAATTCCATTGACATACCTACCTTGCCATAAATACCGCCAATATCTAATTAAAATTGTGACACACCTGTCCTCACTGAACTCCTTAACACACTAACTGAACACACATTAGGTACACTACAAACGTATTTCAATCTCGCCACCACCATAAAACAAAAAACAAAAAAACAAATATCTACAAATTTATATTGACAAGATTGACGACAATAACAAAAATATAAGGAGTAAAAGTTCAAGTGCTACAAAATAGCACAAGTAACCAACCAACCGTTTACCTTTGTATTTAGCCGGATTATATCTTGGTACTAGAGGTTTACTGTCACACTAATTCTAACATAAAGAAAATGTTGACATCTAACCTTGACTCTTTCTCGTTTCTTAATATCGATAAAGAAAGGAACAAAACATAAGAGTGAAGCTAGCAAACAATTACGTCTTGCCAACATAACAAGCTGAGAACGGTAGTAGCTATCGTGCTTACATTAACGATTTTTTAATGCTTTGTGAAACCTGTGGTACGGACGGTATAGAAATCTATTTGACCTACGTTGCGACGCTAGCGTTTTCGTCGCTAGCGTCTTAAATATCAATACCGGCTCATGGTAGAGGTACAGATCAGATCATCCATGTGTATGAGAACGGTCAATGGCTAAGGATTTGTAAAAACATATACTACTTACTACTTTATAAATATACAGGTTATATTAAGCAAAAATAATAACTGGGAAACGTTTTTCTTTTTTCAAGTGGACACAGTCTTTAAACGAAATATTTATCTATGGGGTCATAGGACATCTATAGAACATATTAGAGGGGTAGATGCATTGATTTTGCACCTAATTAAAAAAATTGTAAGGTGACTTTGAGCCTCAACATCTCCTGAACCAGTAATTATTGCTCAGGTACGGTGCCGAAGTAAAAATGTTTGTAATGATTGGAATAATATGGGATGTCAGTTTTCCTTAAGGGTCTTTTTACATTCTGTATAAGAATTACTATAATTCGTGCTGCAATATAGCGCGGCAGGTGTCAGGTATGTTGACAAGATTATATCGACCTCTCCCTCCTCTGCTTGTTCCTCGTGTTTCACAGTAACAACGATGTTTATGTGAAGTGGGTCACATGTCAGTAATGAACTTGCGAGCTGATTTTCAGATTTTTCTCTGAAAGAACAGAAAATACTTAATTATTTATAGTCGATTGAATCAGGCGTTACTTGGCGGAACTGCATTGTAACCTAATGGAGGGAAAGAGGAACCCACCACGCACCCTCGGATTGACCACCCCAACTATTGCAATAGAAAAAGGTTGACAATACCGAACTCCTCTAAAAGGCTAGGGAAGGGATATATGAATGGTATGGGTTCCAGGAAGATACCTGACTTGCAGTACCCCGCTGTATGCGCCGACTATTCTTCGACACGTGTTTCGCTTGCACGAGGCATCCTCAGGACCGATGGGCAACGACTGAGCGCTTTCCTACCGTGTGCATGTCTTATAGACGATTGTAGTTTCTAAATTTCTCCGTTGCTCAACTGATGTGAGTCATTATGACGGTATGCGAATATATTCAGCGATAGGGACCCGTTAAAGTTGGTTTAATCGTTCAGTAATGTATGCTTGTCCCGCTTTAAAATCTCGAATTATTGTACTAATATGCGCATTCTAATAACCTTTTGACAATGAATGTCCGCTATTTAAAGTATCACCCGTTTGAAGTAAGCGTTCGGCAAAATGAGACTTTTCCGGCTGGTTGTTTTTTAAACGCCGCTAAATGTTCTTTATATCTCAGCTCAAAACTTCGATCAGTCTGTCCTATGTACTTATTTTGGCATTGGTCGCATGTTAAGCAGTAAATACCGGAGTTTTTGTTCTTGCATACTTTATCTTTAGCATTGCAAAACAAATTTAACGTTTTGTAAGGTTTATAGGCTGATCTGATACCGTTCCTCCTCAGTATACGCGCCATACGGTCAGTTTTACTTCTAAAATAGGTAAGCACAGCAGTATTGTTTATAGGTTCTTTTATATCATCATCATCCTCTTAGCGTTATCCCAGTTTCAATCTGGGGTTCGCTCTCTAGTCTAACCGGATTTGGCTGAATATTAGCTTTTCCACAGAGCGACTGCCTGTCTGACCTCCGCAACCCGAAGGGATAGCGATATTCCATGGTTTAGACTAGTGTCAGTTTATTTAGAAGGTACTGACGCCCTGTAACGACTGTCAAAGATCTTCATGACAACCGGGACCGACGGCTTAACGTGCTCTCCCAGGCACGGGACAAGCAATAATTAACAATTCAATAACTCCGAAAAGTCATTGGTGCGCGCCGTGGATTCGAACCCGATACCCTCTGCATGGCAGTCTGTTGATATATCCACTCGGCTATCGCTGCCTTCTATAGGTTTTTTTATAGATGGATATAGAAGTGACTTGGCCATTCTAAGTTGTTTTCCTCGAATCATCTTGTCAATTTGGCGTTTACTATAACTGTTGGATTGAGCTATATGATAAATAATATTTAATTCTTTGTTATATGATTCTATATATTCAGTGGTGTTTGAAATACAAATATTGTTTATGATAAGTTAAATCGATAATATTAGTTTAATAACATTTTATTTTGTCTATTATGTTTTTCAACTCTGGTCACACTATGAACTGTCAAATCATTCTCATTCTTGCTTCTGGAAAAAAATCTCTTGGGTGCACAGCGATTGCCTTGTCGTGTGATTTGTAAAATTGAATTAAACTGTGTAATACCTTTCCATTGTCGATATTGGATTTGCCCGACATCGCAACCGGCGAGCATGTATAAAAAGAGTAATGAATGTAAATGGCAATCTGTTGTCTTTGCCTACCCCGACGGGAAAAAGGCATGAGCATATGTATATATGTATGTAAACTTAAAGCACTTATAAATACCCACAACAATAAAAACCTCCAATCGTATCTTGCCAGTCTTTCTCCAACAGTTGATACAAATTATTCTTTGTGTTAAGCGACAAAAAAGCTGAAAAGACCTAACACCTAGATACCACCTATCAAAAAGAATACGGGAGGATGGGCCAGATCGGATCAGGAGGAAGCCACAACTTTCGCAGATCATCTGAGTGCTGTATTTAGACCATTTCCCGGAACAAGTCCGGAACACGCTACAGAGGTGCAAGACTACCTTCAAACGGCAACACAAATGTGTCTTCCTTTAAAAAGCACAAGCCCGAAGGAGCTATGACCTCATTGACTCCATCCTATAAAACATAAAGAACTACCACATATAGGACTTATGGGACTAGTCAAGATATTTAAGGCATGCCTAAAACTCCAGCATTTCCCAGGGCAATGGAAAATAGCACAAGTGGTAATGGTACCTAAGCCCGGTAAACCCCCACAAGAGAAGACCTCACCCAGACCTATCAGCCTATTACCTGTTGTATGAAAACTGTTTGAGTCAATACTGCTCAATAGGATGAAGTACTGCCTTGATGTAATACTGCCTAATCATCAATTTGGATTCCGAAAAAAACACGGCACGACAAAACAGAATGCTTTGCTCAGCTGTTTTTCTGGACATCAGCCAAGCCTTCGACAAGATGTGGCACGAAGGCCTTATATACAAACTGAAGAAAATGCTACCGCATATGAATGCGGATATATATAGAATAAGTATGTGGAGGAATGATCCTCCACATACTTACATCATACCTCAACAAAAGAAGTTACCAGGTGAAATACAACAACGTTTACTCAGCCCTCCACGAAATCAATTCAGGTGTCCCACAGTGGAGTATACTGGGCCCTACATTGTACCTCATCTACACCGCAGACCTTCCAATTTCCGACCTCACGACAATTGCGACCTATGCAGATGACACAGCTTTGCTTTCAGCTCACAGTAATCCACAAACAGCGACAACGATGCTTCAAATCAACATGGATGAAATTGGGAAGTGGCTGAATTTGTGGAGAAATAAAGCGAATCAGGACAAATCCACTCATGTTACCTTTACTCTCAGAAAGGAAAGCTGTCCCCCAGTAACGTTAAACAATGAACAAATTCATAGACAGGACATTCATACATAATACATAGGACAGGAGTCTAACGTGGTTGAAGCACATTTGGATGAAACGGAAGCAACTTGATGGTAAACTCCGCAGTATGTACTGGTTAATCGGACGCCATTCCCAGTTAAACAACAGCAGTAAAATTATGGTTTACAAAAGTATACTCAAGCCAATTTAGACGTATGGCATTCAGCTATGGGGTACTGCGAGAAACAGCAACATCGAGATACTGCAAAGGTTTCAGAACAAAGCACTAAGCGCAATGTTTCAAATCCCACAATATATCAGCAACAAATACATACATCTTGATATCCACATTAATACGGTAAAGCAATAAATAGCTCAACATAGTATAAAATACCAGAGGAGACTCTGCCAGCATATTAATCAATACGCACTGGCATTGAGTGGTGAAGGTGGCCTACAGCATGAGACTTAAACGAAACGACATTCCGAGTTTAGGAAACAGATTCCAGACAAATTGAAGTGAGAGGCCGATAAGAATTAGGAACCCTCTCAGTACAATCCGACAGTGACTGATTTAAGAGCATAAATCGGCCAAAAAAGTGGCTTATTGTTACAGTTTAACAGATTGCCACTATGCCGAAAGGAGAGAAATGAAAAAAAATCTGCATAACTCGCTTAATTTAAAAATGTTCTGAATCTGTTCTGGGTGTATTCTATTTCTTTCCAGCAGATTTTCATTAATTATAACTAAGCATTCTTTATACGGGGCGTTTGTAAATAAGCTTTTTACATCCAAAGACTTTGTGTTTCTAGGTAGACAGATGTGTTTTATTTTGCTAATCAAATCATAACTATTTTTCTGGCTGTATTTTGCGGTGAATGACTTCTTCTCTTTAATCAATCCGTATAAATAATTCGCTAACTTATAAGCTGGAGCGTTGACATATGAGACGACTGGACGAATATAGAATCATATAACAAAGAATTAAACATTATTTATCAAATTTCAGCTCAATAAACTTCTTAGATTTGACTTTCTAAAGGGAGGGTAACTCACACTCATTTGAAATTTATCGTAAACCGACGCGGGACGTATACAGATAGTACAATACCAGCATCGTCCTTTCATCCATCACAACACAAAATGGCACTATTCCACAGTATGATCATAGATTATTGAATGTACCACTGAATATAGAATCATATAACAAAGAATTAAATATTATTTATCATATAGCTCAATCCAACGGGTATAGTAAACGCCTAATTGACAAGATGATTCGAGGAAAACAACTTAGAATGGCCAAGTCACTTTTATATCCCTCTATAAAATAACCTATAAACAATACTGCTGTTCTTACCTATTTTGGAAGTATAACTGACCGTATGGCGCGTATACTGAGGAGGAACGGTATCAGATCAGCCTATAAACCATACAAAAAGGTATTTTTTTTGCAATGCTAAAGATAAGGTATGCAAGAACAAAAAATCCGGTATTTATTGCTTAACATGCGACCAATGCCAAAATAAGTACATAGGACAGACGGGTCGAAGTTTTGAGCTGAGATATAAAGAACATTTAGCGGCGTTTAGAAACAACCAGCCGGAAAATTCTCATTTTGCCGAACATTTACTTCAAACGGCGTTACTTTAAATAGCGGCATTCATTGTCAAAAGGGTATTAGAATGTGCACATTGGAACAATTCGAGATTTTAAAGCGGGACAAGCATACATTACTGAACGATCATAAATGGAAATTAATAATAACAATGACTTAAAGGCATTACTTTTGTGATACTTACTGCTTCAAACAAAAACTAAGTCATTTACAGCATATGTGCCTGGCACTGATCTCTGTATTTATATTATTATTCTGTTCTCACCTGTATTCTTCTTCCGCAATGTCAGATAATATCGCCTCGTCTTCAACTTTTACTGTTTCGCAGAACATGTCAGTATCACATTTAACCGTGTCGTCAACTTGCTCTTCAAGCTGCAATTACAAAAAGTAGGTATACGCAATGAGCATTTGCTGCTGTGAGAAAATACTGTAGAAATGTTGGTTTGAATTAGTTATCAAACTTATTGCTCGTTCATACTAGAGGATATTTCTTGTGAAGCGATAACTATTGCTTTGGGAATAAATCCAGTGCTGCAGCAGACTTTACAAACATTCAAACAACTGACGAAAGAACACTCAGATTCGGTATAACTGTTAGTGTATCGTACAGTGTTGTCACGTGTGGGGATCAGAACGACAATGCTTGAAGCAGTTGTTATCGGAGCGGGGAAAGCATTAACCGCTTACTTCTTTTTCACGTATTAATAACAAGCCAGTCACGTACCTTGTCAGTTTGAGTACCGGCGATGTGGCAGTGCAGGACACTTGTTCGACTCAAGTGCGAGGTCGCGTCCTCGTCGATAGTGATCTGAAAACGAAATTGAGAAAGCAATTAAGTCTCTCAAAGACACAAATGCTGTCGGTTACGATACAATATCTACAAAAATTATAAAACGAACTAGTAATGTGTTAACACCTTTATTATGCTATCTTGTGAATCTTGCATTCTTGCAAGGAGTATTTCCTAGTAAACTAAAAATTTCTATAGTCAAGCCATGACTTAAAAAAGGCGACAGCAAAAACCCGGGAAATTACAGACCAATTACACTAGTACCAATATTTTCAAAAAAATTTGAAAATTGATGCATGCTCGCCTTACAAGTTTCTTGAATAAACATAACATACTCGTCAAAGAGCAAATTCAAATTCAAATTCAAATGTAATTTATTGCGATAATAGGTATAGCAGTTGTGGTATACAATATAAATAAAAAAATGTTTCTCCATTATCTGCCTCAAGGCGTGCAATACGTAATAATAATAATAATTTAATTACAAATGTTTAATAATAATAACAATACTAATTTATGAATACTTAAAATGTCTGTGTAATATAGATGTCAGAAAAAATAAATTATAATGTCAGAAAGAAATATAGAATTATGGTATACTAATATAATGTCCGTCAACTCATACAACATTCATACTATTCATATATTCATCGATACTATAATACGCTTTATCTAATAGAAAATCTTTCACTTTACGTTTAAATTCTATGAGACGTGGAATTTCTAATAAATAGTTAGGCAACAGATTGAAAGCTCGTGGCGCCATACATAAGACACTATTCGTCATCATTGCGCTTTTATGCTGCGGGCAACAAATTTTCAGCTTGTGACGCTTACTTTTATAATTTTGAAACATATTCAAATTAGATTTAACAAATAATAACAATTCATAAATATACAGACACGGTACCGTTAAAATCTTGAGATTTTTAAAATAAGGTTTACAGCTATCTGTTGGTCGTAGTTTGCACATAGCTCTTATACACTTTTTCTGTGCTTTAAATACATGTTCTTTTTCTGTACAATTACCCCAAAACAAGATTCCGTATCTTAAAATGGATCCTACGTATCCATGGTATGCAGTTAGTAGTGCGTTTTGATTTGTTTGCTTAGAGAGCATGTAAAGCGCATACGATTGATTATTCAGTTTCGAGCAAAGATTCTCTGCATGCGTTTTCCAATTTAAATTAGTGTCAATGTTTAATCCTAAGAATTTAGTAGTTTCTATGTCACGAATTAATGTACCTTTATACATAATGTCAAAATTATTCAACAATGGAATTCTATTTTTGAATGTCATTATATGTGTCTTACCTAAATTTATTTTTAAATTATTCAATGTCAACCATTTAATTACGTCATCTAATGTATTGGTAATGTCAGATTTGAGAAGTAATTCATTTTTACCAGAAAATATAATTGTGCTGTCATCATCAAACAAAATGGTGGGATGTTTTGTTATGTTTGGAAGGTCATTTATATATACGTTAAACAAAAGTGGTCCCAGTACACTTCCTTGGGGAACTCCTAACTGAATTTTCCCTGTATTCTGACAAAAAAATTACTTCTCTTTTTAATTTAGGACACAGGCGTGTTATTTGAGTACACTGCTTCCTGTTGGAAAGATACGATTCAATTAAGTTCACTACATTGCCTCTTACCCCATATGCGTTCAATTTCTGTAAGAGTATCTCATGATCCACACAGTCAAAGGCCTTTGAAAGATCCATGTAAAGTGCACAGACTGGTATCTTTTTATCGACGTTTTGTGTTACTATTTTCAAAAAATTATAAATCGCCATATTGATACATTTATTTTTTCTAAATCCAGCTTGTTCTTTTGCAAATAAATTATGTTTTTCAAAAAAAGTGTAAATTCTGTCGTGTATAATAACCTTTTCAAAGATCTTAGAAATTATTGGTATTAGAGCAATAGGGCGGTAACACGTCATAGAATGTGGATCATTCTTTTTAAAAAGCGGTTTAATTATTGTTTTTTTCAACTTATCAGGAAATACACCATAAAGTATGCACAGATTAAAAATATGACTCAACACACCACAAATTTCTTTCGATACTGATTTAATAACTAACGTAGATATACCGTCATATCCCGTACTGTTAGTATTTTTTAGGTTAATTATAATTGAGTGTATCTCATTTGGTGATGTCGGTTTCATAAATAAGGACTTTGATATGTTTGCAGGAAAAGGTATATTGTGATCAAGTTCAATTTTATCCACGTGGTCAATAAAAAAATTATTAAATGATTTAGCTATCACCAAAGGATCGTCAATTATAGTATCGTCAATCTTAATATGTTGTATTTCGTTTTTCGGCGCATTATATTTCGCGTTGTTAATCACCGTCCACGTAGCTTTGCATTTATTTCGGGCCGTATTTATATAATAATCATTTTGTGTTTTTTTTGTAAGTTTTATTATGCGGTTGAGCCTGGACGATAATGCGTTAAACTCTTTTTTACTTTTGTCGGTGCGATCTTGCCTGTAATGCCATAAAAGTTCTCTTTTGCGTTTGCAGCATAGCTTAATGCCTTTAGTTATCCACCTTGGCCGTTTTTGTGTATTTACTTTAATTATCACCATGGGAAAACACAAACGGTAAAATAAGAGAAATGTATCGTAAAAGCTATCGAACGATTTAACTGGATCATTACTCTCAAAAGATTCATTAAAAGTCAATGATTTTATGCACTCCTTAAATTTATTTATATTATCATTTCCAAGATCACGTTTTTCAGCATACCAATATTTGAAAGTGGTGCTTGTTTTTACCGGACACGTAAGAAGTTGTGCGGTATGGTCAGAAAGTGCGAATTCAATAATTTTTGATTTGCACCTAGGGACATTATACATAAAATTGTCCAAGCATGTGCCACTAACTATACGAGTGGGTTCTTTAAAGGCCAATTTTAAATTATAACTTGTCAAAAGATTCAAGAAATGTGTTGATATTCTTGTTTTAGCTATGATGTTTATATTAAAATCACCACATAGGACTACTTTATATTTAATCAGACAAAACTTCGATAATAAAGCACTGAGTTTATCAAAAAATATATTTAAATGTTCTTGAAGCAATTTGGGTGGTCTGTAAACACAAAGTATAATTATTTTATGATTTTCGAGCATAATTCCTGAAATTTCAATGATACCTACCTCACAAAATGTTTTTAATCCATCGATTGGTTTGTACTTTAAGCATTTTCGAACAAGGATGCATGTCCCACCTCGACGATTTTTTCGGCAATAATATGACCCTAGCGTGAAATTAGTAATGTCAATATGTTGAATATCAGAATTTATCATATTATGCTCTGATATGCACAAAATATCTATAGCCTTATTTTCCTTGCAAAGAAGTTCTAGAGATAACGTTAATAAGTTAGATTTATTGATGAGTCCATTGATGTTTTGATGTAGTATGTTAATTTCGTATTTGTTGTTATCGTTAGGCTCGAAAAAAATTGTTGGCATTATTCAATGTATTCGATTTACCTAATCTATCATTATTACAATTGCATTGCCCGTCTGTTTGAGTGGATTTGTCTATTAAATTGGGTGTTGTAGACGCACTATATTTTAAATTATTTCTTTGCAAATCTTTACTATACTTGTCATACTTTGATTTATAAACTATGCGTAATAATTCTTTTAAGATTAATTGAGATATATGTAAAGAACGGAAGGCCTGTCTGGGAAAGTGCACAGAATAGTTCATGTCAAGATAGGTAGCATGTCTGTAGGCAGATGAAATGAAATTCAATTCGTAATTCAACTTTTTTTCATTTAAATATCGATTATATGGTACCTCTGAAACAATAATATTTGTGTTATTAATAGAATCTAAGAAATTTCTCAAGGCGAATTGAAGTTCATTTGGGTTTGTGTCGTTTATACCTCCTAATACTATAACGAAGTCGTCCATGCTTAATTTACTAATTTCTGTTCTTCCAGCGAGTAAAACTTCCTTTATTGGTGCACCAGGTTTCCAGAAGCAGTGGACCGAGTAGTCATCTCCAAGAAGTGTTCCAAGAGCCCTTCGGATGTTTCGACCTTGCTGGTCAGCCACAATAACTACCTGTTTTTTCTTTTCGCATTTCAGTTGTTTACTACAGTTATGAGAGTAATCATTTGAAGGAAAAGCCATGGTTTCATCTTTGGATATTGCTGTTGTTTTTGCAGAAGTAATTGTATTGCCATGTAGCGATGAGGTCTGCGCGATATAATCCACAACTTTAGCCATGTCAATTTGTTCGCCTTGTTTAGCGTATGTCAACTGTACATTTGCAGAGGAATCATGACTACGATTTATATTTGTAGCGGGTGGTCGACAATTTTTCGGAGTTTGATAATTAATAGCACCCATAGTTAGTTCTCGCGAAGAAGCTCTAGGTAGTCCCATTTTCATGTAAGTACATTTGAAACGTCTTCGGCACTGTGGGG